>OU611917.1:8464995-8881851 GCA_914767705.2 Tenthredo notha
TGTTAATCGCACCGCTTCGTAGGAATATAAGAGAAGAAACGAAACCATTTAAAGTACTTCAAACCCAACCATAATCGGCGCGCTATGTACATCTACCTCTACCTCTACCTCTACCCACCCAACGTGTAATGGTGTACTCGCACATAACCACCTATATATATTGTTCCACGAAGAATTTAATACTCGTTCTTTGTCCTTGCGCGACCGGCTCACCACTACTTTTGATACCGTATAGGAAAAAAGGAGTAAAACGAATGAGAAAAAACTGTTACGAAATTCCTCACCCTACGGTAAGTTCCCGTAACCTGACCGACCAAGTTCACGCAACCAACTTAACGTCTCAACTCGAAGAAGAGAGACACTTCGGACGTTAACAATGACGAATGGATGGACAACCGTGTGGAGGATAAGCCAGAATTTGTATCAATTACGTATGCAAAATAGGACGATAAACAGTTCCGAATAGATTCAACCGAAGACTTGAATCAATTTGTCAAGGAAATATCTATACGTTCAAAAATTGAGTCTCGTTATCGGACATCGTGTCTGCTCGCTCTTTCTTCGGCATACGTGTGCCGGAGCCTGAACCTTATTTTTTATGACCCGGTTCAAACCAGAGATCATAAAGTCTTCGAGAGACAAGCTCGTCACCGATAAATTGAATGTTACGATAACTGACAGACATGTGGCATTGAGAATTGAACTTCCGGATTTGTTTAGTTTCTTTTATTTTCCTTGTTTTATCGAATTTGCATATTCACTATCTTACTTCTGTACAGCTGTGACATCGATAGCATATTATATACGCGAGATGATTTCTACCTGCTCATTTCGTATTCGCCCTTTGAATAATAATTATAGAAATTGAATGTTGGCTACCGGTATAAGTATTATTGAAACTTTTTAGAAATTGAAGAAACCTTCGTTTCCCTGACATTAACGATTTCTAATAACCTAAAATAAACGATGGGCTAAATTCATCGCGTATTATGCCGCAGAACTCTATCAATTCAACTTTGAACTCTTTGACTCCGCGGCCCAGAATCTTCCAGCTGTCAAAGAAAGCGACTCGAACGAACTAGGAACCCATAAGTATAGGTGTTTTCTTATTCGAATGACACACTTACAATTAGAGAGGATGATTATTCTTGCGCGCGGTTTCAACTACGTGATGTTTATACCACGACGACGATATTTATTTATATATATATCTAAACAGATTCTCACGTAATTATACGGGAAGAATTTACTTTCCTACGATCGCGCTTTGCTATGCAGGAGTAAAAGTTCCCCGCGGTGCAATTCATTGCAAACGAAACTTTTGACCCAATTTTTTGTTCATCAGTTTTAAGAATATTTACGATATTTACTAATCCCAGAATATTTCGTTATGCTCTAGCCGTATGGTAGGTAAACCTTCGTCAATTTTCATAAACATATATTTATTTCGCAAGTTTTGCAACCGCGCGCCGCGGTAGCTGCTAATTATTTCGTAAGTTATTAGCAGCAACCTTGTATAGCTAGCAGAAATCAGTTTTAATTATTATAATAGGCTGCGCGGTCGAGTATGCTAATTGCTTTTGCTCCGTACTCGTTCCGCGGTATCTTAGATACATATCAGAGCGAATTCCTAGAGATGATTCGACCCGCCGAAGAATTTCAAGTCTTTAGACTCGCGCGTATGTGATTTCCGATATTTTTTTCTCTTTTATCTTAGCTGGAAGAGGATTTTAGAGAAATATTAGAGCCGAGTATCCGGCGAAGTGTTGTCGTGACATTTTTGATCTGGTTTATCGACGCCCTGCAGGATAGTCCGAGTACATAGAGAAATAGGTCTAAAAGCGTCGCGACGCCCTTAGGGCGGGTGTCGATCCGACATTTTCAATATACGCTGTTTATTAATGTCTTAACGACGCAGTAAATTGCTTTGCAGTGTCAGATACAAGGCGACAAGATTAATGCATACGTATGCCGACTATAATGCCGGGATGTCTGGTACATTGAATTATAGAATAATTAAGGGTGGAAAATTTATGCCTTGTTAATAAACCGCAACAGATAATCTAACTCTAAGCCATTCAAATCACGTTTCATATACATTTCGATCCAATCTCCGTGTCAATTGACGACGAATTCATCAGACCATACGCCTTTGCGGTCCACGATGGAACAATAATCGGTGGCGTTCATCATAGAACCGCGTCAATTTTTCACTCAATAAACTCTGCAATTAACGTTAATCACATTATAACATTGTTCTAGGAAATATATACCTAGTACAGTATATTCGGCAATTAATCTTCCGGTAGTATTTACACTGATCCCAACGACCTCGAAGGCGTACACCGTATAAGAGAAACCGAACGCCATGGTGCCCGGTGAACGCGTGAGAATATATAGAGACTATCTCCTCTTTATTTATTTCAGGTGCAAGGCAAGGCGTTCATCTCGCGGAGATCATAGGGTTGGATAACCCCAAGTTGCGAAAGATTTTATCGAATTAATAGAACCGCGTTTTCTTCTTCTCGATTAACGCGGTAATAAAATAAAGTAAACGTCTTACTACGTCAGCCGGCAGCTAAAACTCTGATCAATGGTCATTCCTCGGTCATACGTAAGGTTCACTTACATCGGTCAATATTTTATATTACAGGGGAAACGAAATTTGGTCAAATAATTCATGTATATTATTTAATTTCTTCATTCCAACTCTGCAATGATCGAGTATTCTAGCGTGATTTCGGCTAGACGAGAAATAATTAGGTACACTTAACTAACGAAATTTTTTCGACGCCCCATGGTTAGGCCTTTGGCTGTGCAGGCTGTAGCTCCGCGGTTTTAATTTATGTGTGAAATACACTTCGGGAAATATAATATGAAATTTGGTTACTGGGAAGTAATTTCGAGCTCGTAAAACGAAGTTATTCAGTCTTTAAATGAGTTATTTTGAAAATTATTATTCACCTGCAGATTTACGACCCTTTCAGTTAACCCTTTGCCCCTTGACGCGCAGAAATGTCCAACCCGAGTATCTGCCTCGCACGCAAAATATACATCTCGCATATGATTGTTCGCGTAAATTGATCGAGAATTGCAAACGCCGAATGACGAATGGGAAAAATGGTGAAAAAATAAATCTCCGAGAACGGTGTATATGAACGGAGTCGATCTGTTACATATTTCAGATCCTGCACCGACAGACTATACGAGGCTTGAGAGCCTGTCGAGCAGTTAAAACTAGTCGGGTATCGTGTTTTACTTAAAAACCGGCTACAGAAAATTCAGGTAGTGTTAATTAACCGACCAGAATGACGACATAACAGCTCCAGCTCTATAAAGAATAAGTGTTTTAAGCTCGGAGAAACAACTATCGTAGTTTCTCTAGTCCTATACGAATCTCATGATTATTATATGCCCAGTTCTTAGCGTTATTTTATTTCTCGACACGTCTTTAACCCGTACCTAAGTTCCGCGAGCGTAGACGCGTCTTTGCGTGCAAAGATCCTAATTTGCGAGTTATACCCGAGTTCGTTGACTCCCGCTTTCGTGGGGTGATTGATACAAAAAGATTGAATGGCCAGGAAAAAAAGAAAAAAGTCAATTACGTCTAATAAATTATTACGTGTAATCGGAATGGCAAACACAGCCCCGCGGAAGATGATTAGATTCTTTATTCCTCCTCTTGAAATGACTCATCGGACAACAATACCCGGTTACTTGTTGTTGGCGATGGGATTTTTCGAATGCCTCAAAAAACTGTTTGCGTTATTCTTCGGGCCGGCCACCCGCCGGTATTCTTTAATACGTTTTCGAGCCTCCTTATATTCTACTGTGTATTGACGATAGCTATTTATGGAGAAGAATTAAGCCGTGAGTTTCGGACAAGTGATCCTACCACGCGAGCACCCAGGTTTGGTCATTCGATTGATCGCCGCTATTTCCCACGATTTCAACTCGCATTATACATTTATACCTGCATCTAGTCGCTCGGACCGCAATGTACTGAACAACTTTTAATTGGGACGTGTAAAGTGTTAATTAAAAACTCATTAATCGACCTCCGTATAACTTTGTCATAATTTTTATTCATTTTTGTTTCAGGTAAGCCTCGCGGACGAGAAAAACCACGCAACTGTATAATAACCATCGATCGATCCTACGGTAAATTTTTTTTTTTTCATATTTACTGAAGAGAGAAAAGACGAATGCATGAATAAATGAATGAATAAACAAATAAGCAAATGACCAAATGACCGAAGAAGTGAAAAAGGCGAGAAAGAGTGACTCAGAGGACCTGATCCTAGTCTCCATATCGCATGGACCACTGAAGGTAGGCGCCTGGATATGTCTGGCGGGCAGTAACGGCCTTGAACTCGTCTCAGACGGGGTCAAAAGTTATTAACTAGAAATACCAGTTGGCAACAACGCCTCGTTCTTTTCTATAGCGAGGTAAAAAAATTTATCCCGATCCCTCCGAGGGTATCGCGAGGACCTGAGATTCTCTGATTTCATTTGGAACGATAATTTTTCCTTTTTCACGTCTTCTCCGTCTTTATTGAGAGAGAAATTTATCACCGGTGCAGTCTCACCTCGATTCAAGGCGACCTGGTTCGGAGGTCAAGGAAATTTATACAAGAAAATATATATCCTCTACCAAAAATATGACTCGCCTCACATTACTCGTCCGATTAGTCGCGTACTTATTTTCGTTGAAATCACATATGAAGAATTTATTGAATATCGCGTGCATTCAGAAGCTCTTCATGCATACAGAGATGAAAGAAAACGATTAATAGGATTGTCAGGTGGAATGTTTTTGATATTGATATTTATTCCTACCAGCAGACAGAGAGTATAAAGAGTGTAATAACCATAAGCTGCAGCGGTTTTTAAAAATCGAATTAAAATCGCCTCGGTGTACCGTACAGTTAGGGATTTCTTATTTTTTATCATCCCATAATCGTCGTCAGACGCTTATGAATCACCATCTTCAACCTGCCTACCATCGGCCTTGCCTGACTGCCTGCTTCAGCCCGGAATTCTCCGAGCGATTCTTTTTATAGTTTACGGATGCATGTCCCGCGTATTTCTGTGTCGCCTTAGGCAGCCCCCACGCGTTACCAAAACTTATCAAATTGCTTTACCAATTGCATGCCTGTCGTTTCATTTCTTTTATTCTCTCGAAACCGGGTATAAGAATTTTTTACAAAGGTAGAAAAGCTGCGACGAAGCCCTTCGACTGTCCAGAATTCAGATTATACCTGGCTTCGAGGTGAAAATCACCCTTAAAGCTAACAGATCTAGGCTACCGGATTTTTTTCCTTGCTTCAATCTTGGTTTTTTCTATTCCGAAAACGAGCTACCTCACTTTTTTCTTCCATTCTTTCCAAAGGCAACGCCGTGCGCGGTCATATGTCTGGCGTTTTCAGGGCTTCGATCATTGTCTCTTGGAAGGTTTCAAATCGTATCGCGACGATGCGGTTTTCCGTTGAACATACTCGTAACGTATTCTGTTCTTTCTTGTACAAATCTATGTGTACTATGTCGATACGGACTGGTTTCAGCGTCGAAACACGGTGCCGATTAATGCTGCACACTTCTGCGAGAGGGTCATTTTCGAATCGTGAAATAGCCATTAGCCTCGAGAGACCCGAGTCTCTTTGGATGAATGAAAAACCAACGTTTTCTAGACAGTTGGGTGCGGTAATGATTGACAAGGCTCTATCATCTTCCGGTCAAAGGCGTAGTAATCGTCATTGCGATATCTTCGGGAAACGTATTGCGAAGTTGATTGCGGTTGACTTTTGGGAATACCTGAAGCTTTCGAAATTTTGACGAGTTTGTAGATTGTTCAAAATCTTGCGGATCGACGTATTCGCCGTTGAGATAAGGTACGTAAGTGACTACCTACTCACCTCATCCAGTAGGTAATAATACGCGGAAACCGATGATTTATACGTGAGAAAGATGTGATCTTGCAGCATGGCACTTGATGTAATAACGGCTAATGGTCAATCCGTGAGAAATCCGGTATCGACGATCGATCGACAATCGTGAACCGAGAGGGGAGCAAAGAGAAAATGATTTATCGGACGTCGAGGCGCGCCTAAGAAGGCGATAAACAGGAGTTTAATTCGATCAACTTCTTCTGCCCCGGGTGGAGATAAAATAAGGGAAATAAATCCACGAGTATTTGTGTTTTCTCCCTCTCCTTGAATCGAAATGATTAAAAAATACTCTTTGACGTAAAGATTGTACCGGATTTTGAAAGTGTGACCTGACCATGTGTGAAATTCATGCCTACGTACGCGTATATTCTCGATGAAGGTAATTGGCAAATACAGCGCTATTCTGCAGCGTGAAAATACATTCTTTAAAGTTCCTTTCCCCTTGGAGTATGTTCACGATCGCGTTCACGGTTGCGTTTGCGTTTACGAGCTGGCTTTTGCAGGACGCGGAAGAGTAGCGCGCTGAGATCGAAAGACGTTTTCCTCGAAGAAGAAGAAGAACAAAAAGAACAAGAGGAATGAAGGAGAGAATTATCTGTAAAGCAGCATATCGCGGACCCGTGGGATCTTTCGGGAAGAGTTTAAAACCCGTGTAAGCAGGAATACGCCGAGAAAAGAAATGGACAAGGCATTACCGGCCATTACCATCTGGACGATTATAAAACAATTTGGGTGTCTTCGAAAGCCAAGGAAACGAGACAAAAACTCGTAACGCGGTTCTACTCCTTAAAGGAACCGCTTAAATCCCGGCGAATATCGTGATTTGTAATTTACCCACTACTTTAAGCTAACTGCGATAATGAATCAGCCACGAAACACGCCATACGACTTATATGTGAACCACCTACTCCCTCCTCAAGTGGGAGTACCCGGGGTATACTTTCCTTCGCGTATATTATTCGGCTTTACTTTACTTATATAGAAATACGAGAAATTAACTGTGCAGCTATACACCTACCTACCTACTCCGCACGTATCGCATAATTGCCCAGGCACAGATAGCTATGTGTGTCATTAGAGGCTTACGCCTTTGAGAAAGCGTTACGTACACCACGAGTCGTAATTCGGTGTCAAAAAAATTGATAAATAAATTCAAAGAAAAGGGTTGTTCGTGAGAGGCCAAAGACCCTGAACATCTTGGGACGTCGTAGATCCTAAGTCAGGGTCAGAATTTTCCAAATTTCTTCCTGTTCTTTTTTTTCTCAACGTCTGTTTCGGGAATTTCTTTGAACCAAATGAGAAAATTTTTATTACAGCTGAAAAAACATGAGGCTACGTGAGGTATGTCGCGCCTTTAGGGTAACATACATTAAATCGAATTCTGTACCGATATTTCCAAACATCCTTGACACCGCTTTTATACACACGATGAAAATAGAAGTCCTGGGGACTATTCCGGTCTGCGGACTAGGTATATGAGAGTCAGGACTTTGTTTGGCTGTTTCGGAAGTCATTACCACGTTTCCATTGAACTCGTACGCGATCAGGTTTGTTGGTTTATAAATTTTTGTTAGTTTTTTCTACCCCGTTTGTATCTTCTATATATTCTCACGTCTTTTCTAACCGAGCCGGCAGTCAGTTAGTGAAAAAATTCTCGGAGCACTGCACTGCACCGCATCAAAGGATTATTTCTGAAAGATCATCGTCCGCAACGAGCAACGAACAACAAACCGCAATTATTATTATTTCCTAAATCTACCTCAAAGACTTCGTGACTAAATCATACAGAGATAATGATAACAAAATTTCAAAACCACGTGCGTAAACGTATCCGTGATGTTATTTTTCAAAGAAATCACTACTTCGTTTAATCGCACCCAAAAAATGACGGATCGAAGCCACCTCAGGGTAAATTCTCTTCCCATCTGCGATTCTTAAACTCTTTCCACCTACCTAGTATTATACTTGAGATTTAACGCAATCGTGAATAGAATATGGGTTCGCATAAATTGATATGATTTTCTCTTGTCGGCGGGTGAAAGAGTAGCAACAGCAGTAACAGCGAGCGAGGGAGTATAAAGTATAAAGTATAAAGTAAGTAAGTAAGTGAGTAAGTAAGTAAGTAAGTTGAGTCCGCATGACGCAATGACTTTCCTTTTCCGCATTCTGTACAAGACAACGGCGTATCATTAAGGGTGTGTTCACACCGTGCCGGACTATTGTTGAAAGTTTATACTGAAGAAAAATAGCGAGTATAAAAATAATGATAATCGACGAAATCAAATCGCGATTTAGAAAGTCTCTGTATGTAATAACCGAGCTTTGGGGATCTATTCAGCTAATTGGCTGTGTAATCGGTCATAGATTGATGGCTAATCTCCTCGCGTGTTCTCCTTACATCCGTGGCCTCGTATATAGACGCGAGGAGAAGACCTGCAATTATTCGCGACCCATTCAATGGCATGCAGGAGTAATTTATACCTTGGAATCGCCTTACTGCTTAGCGGACGAGGTTTGACCAAAATTCGATTTCTGCCATCCCATTTTTTTTTTCTCACACGTACACAACGTTCGAACACCTATATGCACATGATTTCAATCGCTGAATCGCATCCGGATGGTCATGATTTATAAGAATACGCGAATGACTGAGTTGATTGAGTTTCCTTTGAGATAAGAATTCCTCTGTACGTGTATAAGCTCGAACAGCCGTTCTCACAAACAACCATGACGAAGGATCCTTTGAAAGGAATCTTACGATGCGAAGAGAAACAGATCTCTCGTAGATGACTGAGGCGAACGGCTGCGGTTCTGCGAAATTAAACGGTGTAGGATAGATCAGCGGCATCCGGCTTATGTCTCGTTTCATCTCTGATTCTGAGCCGTTGGATTGCTGCACATTGTCCGCTCTATAGAGTCATAGACTTAGACGAGAAAATAAATGAATAGAAAAAAGGAAAAAGGAAAAAGGAATGAGGAAGACGGAAAAAAGAACAAGGTACACGTAATATTCACAATATCCAAGTCTGCGGATTAGGTTTGATTTATTTCACATATCTCACAGTATATAATCTAACATTTTCTTGTACGTCTTTGTGAGAATCATAGGTACCCCTTCAGGGCTCAATATTAAAGATTTTCGACAACTCGAAACTCCGAACATCCCTGTTTACGATATCTTCAGACATTATCCACGTATACGTATACCTACGAGGATGAGTTCGACGGGCCGTTTCCTTGTTCGAAAAATTCACCCGCTACAGGGATACATACTTTCGTTATCAAAGCTATCGTAGGTAACGCGGGTGTATAGGTGGACAGCTATAATCTATACGCGAGAATTTCTCTCTCCATCCTCCTCCCTTCGATCCATACAACGAGTACTACATGCATATACACGGCGGTCGAGTAGTCAGTACGTTATTTATCCCGTATAGAGTCTCGCCACGTCAGGAGCGGCACACGAAGCTAATACATAAATGCAGCAAAGTTGTATCGCCTGGAGGAGGTAAATGACCCGAAACAATGCGAACAGTTGAGTCAACATAAACATCAGCATCAGCATCAACGGCGACGGAAATGTCCTGCGATTTACTACTGCCTATAACATACTTCCATATCTTTGTCCCCCATACCATACCATACTCGCCATTCCGTATTTCGCGAAAGGTTTGCATAGTATACGTGCAAAGCCCCGAGCCTTAAGCCTCAAGCGTAGGAGTAGGTGCAGGGTATAGGTCGTTCGAGTTTACTACCGTTTATAGGACGAGGTCGTTTCTCCATAAGATGTAGTAAAATTGTACCTCACGGGTCTTCGACCGTGAAACAAGACCACTGACCGTTTTGCTCGATCTCGTTAAGCTGAATCGAGGCTGAGACATCTGAATGTTTCGCGTTTTGTTTCCACGATGCTTTCCTATTTTCTCTTTACTTTTTCCCCCCCCTCCAGCGCGAATACATATCGATGAACATAAATCTTAATTAACATTTCAGAACGATAAGTAGGTACCACAATGACTGCACTTTGGTCTCGAAGATCAGCAACATTGAACCTGATCGTACGCGCACCTCTTTAGAGGCGTTAATTTATACCGTTTGGTCGTCAAAGTCGAGTGTCGGACAAGCGTAAATTCATTTCATTATAATTGCTCGTTGCTAGTTGCCCGATGCGGATTTTATGTTTATTTGACGGCATTACACGCCTGCCTAGATACGTACCCTGGCCGACGATTGTTTAACGGGGCAATGAAAAGAACGTGAAAATTACAAGGTATTAAATTGTTGCTTATTTTTCTATCTTTTTCCTTTTTTTTCCTTTTTTTCTTACTCCTTTTCCACGCCGCCTAAAGGTATATACATACTACGTTTATCACGGTAATAGATTTCATGTAATGCCTATCGTCCCGTCGAAGTATACGTGCTTACAATTAGCGCTGCATCGACTCGACGAGTGTCTGGTTGTTGAAAATTGCCAATAACTCGTACTATAATCTTAATTAATGAAAATTTACAAGCGTTTCAAGTTGATATCAAGCGTGGTCAATGCGACTCGAATGCACTTTATGTAATTAATTATTCATATGAGAATGAGAATGAGAATGAGTAAATCCGCGGTTAATCTTTTGGCCTTCTGCAATTTTTTTCCAAAGAAATATCGCGGATTGCAAATCTGCATGCGATTCGATTGCAAACCTTGAGATATGATCTTCGCCCAAAGTGCCATACGTGCGGTATGGTAAAACTCGTTAAGGAAAACTTTCCCCACGTCGCATCGACGTACCAGCGAAGACGCGAAATCGTGAAATCGTGGAGGAATGCAGTCGTCGTAGTCTTCGAGCTGTTTTAGCCGTCTTTCTTCGTCTCGTTCGAGCACGGTGTTAATTCGGCTTTGTTAACACTCTGCATAACACGGCGTTCCGTTACCCTTATTGTTAGTCAAAAGAAGTCGGGGAATCACGAACAAAAGACTTCCTTGTTCAAATATACATATCCATATACAGGTTATCTCCAAAAATTTTAGTCCCCCTCCCCACACTTCGAAAAGACGTCGTGGTCGGCGTACGCCCACTACAAGTACGCTGTAATTATCAGACTACTGACACAAAGCTCCGCTCAATCCGTGGAGCTACACTCATACGAGGATTTCATTGTCCGTATCTACTACCTAGTTGTAGGAAAAAGATTTCTCAAAACTAGTGACAACAATAGAACTCGCTTTCGTAACTCGTGAGAACCATCCAGCGGCTCTTATTGCCGGGAATTTCTTATTTTATTTTATTTTATTTTATTTTATTTTATTTTATTCCCGTATTCCACGCGTGACGTCTTTCGCGTGCGTGTTTCGGTCACGTATAACATGTGATGCAATGAGTCAGTCGCAAGTCGCTACTTAACGCAGATGCCGGCATCCGCGTAATGTTCAAATTCCCCTTTTAATAAATTTTTGAAGTAATTTATTTTAATTAATAAAAACTTCAGATTTCAATCTCTTTGTAGATGAAATTTCCGCCATTCACATATTGTCCTCGAATTTTTTACGGGTGCGAATAATTTGACTGTAGGAATATATAGATAGACCGAATAGATACGGTGTATCTCCTTCATCCTGACGACTCCCGCGTTTTCACTCTTCTAAACAGAGCAGAACTTCTGTTGCGTTACGTGTTCGAAGTGCGTTTCGATCTGTTTCACCCAATTCGTCTACCTCTATATCAGCTAGTTTTCGCAATATTTCCCCGTTCGCTAGTAAGTAAAAAAAGAAAAAAAAAACACCTATTCGCTGATTGATTTTACGATAATGACTCGTCATAGCTTGGATACAAAATAATTACATCGGAATTTCTCTTATAGAAATGATCCGATTTCCAATGTATCGTAAAAAAATCAGTGTCAAGTATAATCGTTATATTGAAATAATATAACAATGATAAGTAGCTGATGCAGCAACACGCGTTTTACACCGTAGTTGCATAATATCTGCGCTATTATAGTTCCACCCTGACAAACGTTCTCTTCGGATTCGCGTTTTTTTTTTCTTCACTTTTTCTCCTATTGTTTTTATTGCTATACATGATACAATTATTCTCTCTCTGACTAGTCGTCCTTGGCGTGGCTCACACCTCCTCGCGTCTAGTACACAATTCCCGCAGTGACTTGGAACACGGAAATAAAAATTCTTTCAACGTCATTCAATTCAATTTGTTAAAAATGTCATTATTAATACTATCGTCGATTAAATGTTAAATTATTCTCAAAACCCGTGATATTTGGCTTTAATCTCATCCGTTTAAATGTTTATAGAAAAAAAAAAAAAAAAGAAACGAACAAAAAAAAAAGTTGTTAAATATTTTCGCCCATTATAATACATAGCCTCGGGTAATTCGCGCGATTTGATATCGTAGACAGGCGAAAAGCCGCGGTGTCGGCGCGTGAGATACAGACTTTTTGGTCAATCTCCTCTCGGCGTGTCTGTCCTAGGCATTTTCGTGATAGGAAGTTATTTAAATGACTCTTGACGTTTGACTGCTAGACATTTCCGACACATTCTGCATAATGTATACCGATTATACGCGAACTGCTCTCGCTGTTTCCATACCCATATACGTACCTAGAATGAACTAATGTATGAGACTCTTGCCTGCGGTATATTACGAAATCAGGAATTCTACTGTACACGCCAAGTGTTTGCGTGTGAGTAATTCTCAATTCTTTTTTTTCTTTTCAACTTCTTCATTATTTTCTTTTTTTTTCTACAAACTTGAATACCCAGGCTCTGATAATTCTGGCAATTTTGTTCCTTTTATCTATCAATAATTAATTACTTTGATATTATTCACGAAGTTATAGACATATACGTACAACTGTAAACGAAATTATCGGCAATAGATCGTATTAAAGGGGAAAATTAGTCGGAATTTTATCACGATTTCAACGGCCCACGTAACGATTATTGATATTTCAACCTTTCTCGGCATTATATAGTGTAATAAGTAAGCCAACGTAACGTATAGTATGAAATAAAGTAGGATGTGAAAAGATATCGCGGGCATTAACGCCCTACCCGCATGACTAGAGATAATGTCATAAGAAAATCTACGATTAGTGCAAAGAATTCTTGTATTATAGGTATGGAGTGAGTTATGGTAATGCGGCCACAAGACAAGACGTGGCGAAAGAGTGTCGCCGCGGGACTTTGGATAAGAAAAAAAAAATAAAAAAATCACCTCACTTGTATGCGTGGTTCATTTACACAACACCTATGGGCCCGCTTTTCATTTTCTTTACATTTACATCTAATTCGTGTACATATACAAATCGAATATCGTATGCGGACGCAATTTACACCCGTTACTCGTACCCGTATTACTCATTTGTTTGCCACTTTTATTTCTTGCCTATTCCCCGTCTAGAAACTTCATAAGTCCTTGAATTTACCGTTCGCGTGATTAAGGTAATGATTGTTTGTCTACCAGGTTCCTCATACTAGTCGAGGTATATTTTGTCGTGAGAATATATTTATAACGTATGAGTATAGGTATGTATATGTAGGCAATGACCCAACCCGGATATACTTCCGCTCGAACTTTGACCCCCTCCTCCCTCCTGCCCCCCTAAAAAACCAAGTTTTTTATGAAATTGCCGAAATATGTGTTTTTCACGCGATTCCATCCACATCTGCAGACACGAATATCGCTATGATCATGAATGAATGGCCGTCTTGTTCTCAAGGCTGTTCATGTACCTCTCGTTGCTTTCTAATAATAGATATTTAATCAAAGTACTGTCGATTGGCTCACTTTACCTCCGCTACGTCATTGCACCGCGTATTATAGGTATCTTTACCTAGGTACAGCCGGGCCAAGTAACTTGCCCTCTTTTTACACCGTCGCGACGCGCCGCGCACGTGTTCAAGGTCCGGTATTAACCGTGTGTGCAACGTGTGGTGTGCATGAAAAACATCGACGATGCACAACCGCCATGTGGCTCGCACGTGTTTACGTATTCAGGACGGTCTGGCTGGCGATGCTGTGCCCGCCGCGATGCATTCGCTCGAAATACACCAGGAGAAGCGAAGAAGGGTTGAAACTTTCGAAGGTATTTTCAGACTTCTGGTCCGATTATCTCAGAAACCCATAGATTTGAAACGAGTTTATGACTCGGGAGTCTGGATCACGTCTCTCCGAAGGTTTTATTACTATAATGTCAGGGTTGGGTGTCCTGACGTAAATTCTACGGATTAAGGATTTCGTTTCCCTTTATTTATTCCACGAATAGCTATATATTCAAGTCCCGGCTCACGGTGTGGATCATTTTCTAATAAAACGAGTATAAACTGACGAGTTATTCGGTGCCTGCATCGCGGTCTTTAATGCACCGCATCCTTTTCCCTCTTTATCATTTCATTAGGGGCAAACGCGAATCGCTATAAGCCAGGCGTATGGATATTCTATGCGTACCCATGGATCGGTATGAATCACTCGCTTGCTGAATTTCCTCCATCTCACGGGGTATCATAATGCGGGTATGTGGAATTTTCATTTTTTTTCCCAACCCGCGAGATATGATTTACGTTTTACCGTATACACGGATTTACACGGCAGCGTTACAACGAGATAAATGAGGCTTGTGCTGCAGCGCGGTGGCACCCCGTCGCGACTCGCACGTTCGCAGAAAACTATCGCATAAACGAGTAGCTGAAGGAAGAACAAAGGGTCCTAATCGAAACAAGAGAGAGAAAAAGCGATCATCACATTTCGTCAAAAGTTTATTCCGTTTATTCTATTACACACGAAACGGCGCCTAGCTGGCATAAATAATCACCATCGTCAGTTCTTCTCATTTAGTTTTTTCGCTTTATTAAAATTCCATCGATAATGCCTCCGGCTGGGCTTGAACTATCGACTCTGACGCCCGAGTCGGTGGAGTGGCAAAAAGCGTTCGATTCGACGTCGTTAATCATCGTAGACTATTTAATTTTCACGGTTTGTCTCGGGGAGGGGATAGAGAGGCTGTAAATCTCGTTAGATGATCGCTAAATATCTTAGCTATATTCATTCAATGATGAAAATTGACCAGCAGCTACTATTAAAGTGCGGAATAGGTATACAGATATGTACGCGGACGCGGACGCGGTATCGCTCGTCCTTTGCGGTCGGCTATAATGATCATAAATTGCTCGTATAAACTATAAACACGCTATTACGAAGGGAATATGTTACCCGTTCGCGGGATATACCTAACAGCTGAAGAGACGCACACGCAGGAGCGAAAATACGCGCTACCAATCGTGAGAACCTCGCGAGTCGTCATTAATATTATTATCGTCTTGGTTTCTCCTCGAGTATCTGTTTATCGTGAAAACCTATACCTTCATAATTGATCCGCTGCTATTCTGACCGCAATTTTTATCACGAGTCGAATAAGGCTTCGTTATCGCTAGATGGGAGATGAAATATCTAAAAAAAATGTCTAAGATTAGATCAGAAGCGACATAGGACCTTGCGGAGAGTAAACAGCGATCAGGATCTGGTAAACTGATCGCGACTTCCTCGAAGCTGTACGCCCGAGTGATCCTGGCCTCTGGTATCACGGTGGTTCGACACTGGGGGAAGACGTAGCTGCGGCGAGAGAGGACACGTCGGAGAATGATACAGAGAAGGGGTACCGAAGCCTGGGAGGACGAGATGCTGGAGAGGCTATATGGGGGAAGGGAAGGGAAAGGAAGGGAAGAGCTCGTCTTCGAGGGCATCGCCCTGACCGCGACCTAGCCACCGCGCGAGTCCCCAAGACTTCGAGAGAGACTTCTTATTGTTAGACGCCGCGGCAGACACCTCGACTCCGTCGTTTTAATAACTTTCATACGGTGCAGCGCCCGCGAAGGACCCACTAGTCACGGGATTTTTAACGGACTCGTAATCGGGGACAATATTTTTTTCTTCATTTACAACAAACTGACGCTAAGCTTTTCCCAGATACTCATATTCGTACCAGATCGTGCCTTGTTTAAATCGAAACCCAAGAAAGACCCATCAAAACGTCTCGTTCCCCATAATCGGAAACAGCTGCTGATCATCCTGTTTCGTTTCAAAGCGCACTTCTTCCCCCTCGAAGGAGACTGGATTTATTCCTTATCCTGCACGTGGCTAACCAAGATCTCTTTTCCTCTTTTTATTTCTTATTTTTTGTTGCATTGGCTACGTGATGCACAGGGCAGCTGTAGGCAGGTTAAATTACGCTTATTTCGGACGAAATAAGGAAATGTTTGGTCGCGATACTATATGAAGTGAAAATTCAAGAAAACACGAAGGTATCATTGTAGGATCAACTGTGATCATCGTGTTGATAGAGACACCTGCTACCGTGTGCTTCGTCTGGAACCGCTTTCGTTTCATGCTCCTTTGTTACGATCAGAAGCTAGAGTCTGGAAAGAGAGTCATAATAACGGGTAGAATAACGAAGGGAAAGAAGTACCAAGAGAAAGAGACTATATATATATACTAAAAGAGTGAGAAAGAGAAAGGCTCTTGAACTTTTCTCTGTCAAGTTGAAACGGTGTTTCGTCGGTTACGACGTCGTCGCCACCCCACCACACCATACTTTTGTGCGGAAAAGGTGTCTGGAAATTGAAGACTGATGTTTTTCCTAATGGATTCCACGCCACTTATTGAGTGAAATTTTATTCTTATCGTTAAACTTTTCCAACAAGTAGCTAATGCCTTTCCCCTCGATCTACCTATTTGGTACCAATTGGTAAATGAAAACCTGACATTATTATATGTTTATGGAGTAAAAAAATGATATCATAGAAAAATTCCCGTGACTCGTAGCACATTGGTATGTGGGTATATACGTACGTATGAAGGAACGTCACAGTTCGTTAAGTGGCACTCTTCAAGGGGGCTATTTCGTTGACATAATTTATGGTTCGGCTAGCTTCGAGGTGCGATGCACATCCTAATATCCCTGCATCTGGTATTTATATAATATAAAACTGTTTGGGTATCATATTATATACCTACTTATATACTTCGAGTGACAAGATCTGCTCCCGCGTTTAAAAAGATGAGGAAGAAGAAGAAGAAGAAGAAGAAGTAGTCGGTGCTACTTAATACGCTCATTTTATAACCGATGAGCATAAAATCTGTTGGTTCACAGTTCTCTTCGCTTCCTTGAAAGAACCAAGTTTTCCGTACCCCTCGACGGGTGGGTGCCCGGGGCCCCCTCCTCGCTCGTAATTTTACCAAGGCGCATAACTTTATACCTTCCATAAAACCTCCAGAACCTGGGGCATGCTCGGTTTACGATCAGCTTCGGGTATATACCAGTCGAATTTCAGAACGTTAAACTCCTCGAATGTGACGGCCACGGGCGAGCCCTTCCTCGACAGGGTCAAACAACGCCGAGGCGACCTACCTCGGGGTTCATTGTCAGTTTTAAAATGAAACATACCGTTACGACGAAATTTTTGGACCTTCTTTTTTTTTTCTTTTTCTTTTTCTTTATGAGAAAATATCTTTATCAACTACCGGGGATCTTAATTAATCAAAGAGGCGTTGAAGAATTTGAAAATATCTCATATCCGATAATCTGATCTGCCCAAAGGTTCACGAACGTGAGATCAGATCGTGACCCGGTCGCGGTAATTTTTTACCACATCGACGCCCGCGACGCCGCGGTTCTTATTCGATTCTCTCGAACCTTCGACCGCATTACGTCACGCCCTGGGGGCTCGAGACGAAAGTATATGTAATAAATTGATTTGCGTGCCGCACAAAGAATGCCCAGGAAATATCTGAAACGTACGCCAAAGAATCGAACGGCGTGCGCGGGCGGGCGTTGGTCAATCGGTGATCCATCGATGATCCATCGATCTATTGATTCTCCGGCATGTTTCTTAAATACTTTTTTCCTCTCCCCACTGAAGTACGATGATCAATATCGATCGTATGCCCTCGAGAGGTGGAATTCAAAAGTTCAAAACCCCCGCTGGGATTTTTCTCTCCAGCTCTTCTGCGTCGATGAGTATAATATCATATCGGGGATATCATCACGAGGGCAATGATTTTTGCGTATAGAGATACGAGAGTGGGAGTATGTTACAGCCGCGATAATTGCGACCGATCTGTTCATTACGATCGTGAAATTTCAAGTTTCGCGAGTGAACTTCTGCCTCCACCAAAGTAGAGTTGTAGGTAGGTATATTTACACTCTTTTTCCACGCAGCTGGTAAAGTGTTTCCGTGAAATCACCGCCGAGCTAACTGTACAGAGGAAATCTAATTCCGAAAGGTAACGGTAGAGACATATCGAACTGCACTTGTCCCTCGCTGTACCTGGAAACTTAACAGCTGTCTTCGCGAGATCTGTATTAAGTGAAGCCAAGGTTGATCAAAACTATCAATTATTCATTTCATTACGCCTAGAGTCCGACAACATTGACCTAAAATAACACCGTGGTATAGACCGCATCATTTATTCATTTAAACCGGGATGAATATAGCGTTATTTTTCACCGCTGGTTACAGTTAGGACAACAGGCAGCACCAGAAATAGCTGCCAAGGTGGTGCAGCTGTACTGCAGGATTATTCTGGCATATTTTCACCGTCAGGGGAAGGCTTTCGAGCACATAGATGTCCTATGATTCCACAATTCCACAATCGCAGGAATCTTCGATCCGCCAACATTCAACTCCAAGTTGAAATAACAACAACGCAAGGAATGAGCGCGTTGCATTTTTATGATACTCCGTTGACTCTTTGGTAAAAATAAGATGACGACGAGAAACGCGAGTGCGGATGGTGGACCGAGATATAATTGATGGCTCTGTTGAATCGGTCAGTTTATCTTGAAACTATAGTTGAACTATTTCACCGCTTAACGTGAAACTATTATATTCAAATAGCGGCCGCGGTCAAATCTGTTTCGAGTCAAAGTATGTAAGCCGCTCTGTAATTAGTCCAAGACTCTTGAGCCTCTTTCCCTAGGGAATTAGATTTTCGAGAGAGGTTTTGAACGTCAGAGCCAAGAGGTCATCTTCATAGGCTGTTTAACTATTTTTACCAAACCTAAAACCTCGGGACTAATTCTTTCATCCGCGAGAGATTACAGCTTGAGCAAACAATACGTATGGTAACTCTTGAGAAATCGCAGTTAACGGTGCGGTACTTGCGGGGCTGGCGAATCCATCAATCGCGAAATTCTTCTCGTATTATCATATTCTCCACGAAACGCATAATATAATTAAAAAAATGAATAGATAAGTGAATAAAGAAGACCGAACGAACGGTGCAGGTTCCAATAACAACCGGGGTACATCTTCTAATCAAGACTTGTCGTCTATTAAACGACTCGTAACGAGCCTTAACTGTCAACCCACGTAAGCCCTGCTACCCTAATTGTAAGCAAGAGAAAACGAGCCACGTTTTTACTCCCTCAAACATTCACACTCCTCTTCAATTCAATCTCGATCGGTCTGAGAAATTGCCTTTTACATATGAGAAAAGAATTCTCGCCTTAACCTACCCATACTCAATCTCGGAGGATTTTCAATGTGCATTCGTTATTTCCGAAGGAACCAAGGCCTAAGTTTGTCAGAGTGTGAGTACCCATTTAGATACGTGGTCACGTAGCATATGTACAACCTTAGGTGAGGTCAATGCAACGCACATGCGTACGTATACGGATACACACATGATGCATGGACGTCGGGGCGAGGAGATCTCGGTGCCGTATTTGTGCCCCCTCGATTGCCGACGTAATCCTCGTTAATTTAATGTAAAGTGATTTAAGGGCACCGCCACACGGCATAAATACCATCGCCGAGAATATTGAACGGTAGTAGCTACCTACTGGGGGTAGTAGCGATCCTTTGGAGAATGAAATGATCTGAAATTGCAGCAGCACGCGAGGAGGTTCATTAGTTTTGGTTTAGCCTATCGCGCGAGTCAAAATCGTAAAATCAGAAAGCCCGACAAATCCTTAAGCCTCGAGACAGTCATCATTCGAATAACAAAATTACTCGCTCCAGTTGCCGCTATCATCTTTACGAGCGGCAATTCCCATCAGACAGTTTCCACAGTTGACTAGACACTGAAATGATCTGTTGCTGCAGCGAACAGTATATTCCTTCTTTCCTACTGGTGCAGGATCTCGATGTGTACCAAACTGTGACGCGAAGAATTAATCGAAAAAACGTTACTACTTGACCGCGTTACCATTTCCATTTCGTATATATATAACTCTTGCAGATTTTACGGAACCCTTTATAAAATGGAAAAGCGTTTAACGTGACAAAGGTTCTACCGATTACGAAAGAGAATCACTTTAAGCCCGTTGAAATTTGTGGCGAACTAAATATACCGTTGCTTGCTTGTGGTTATTCCTGCAGAATTACCGTTTCACTACGTCTACCTGGACTTCAGAAATTCATTGTGTCGGCCTCGCCGTCACGACTAAAACTTATGCAAAAGAAAACTCAAGCCGCAGACTCGGTTGTTCATTAAATAATTGAAAACAGCTTGTATAATTCATAATCCCTGCATTGCGGTCTGGATCGAATTTTGATAAAAAGACGACAAAATTTATATATGCTATGGAATTCCCTGGACCATAAGGGACCACTCTCCATGTCTGCGTTCTATACTGCAGTCTGGAGTCTGGGGTCTGGAGTCTGTGGAGGTAATTTCTACGTTATGTTCCCACGACACACTCGCCTTTCCTAATGACCACTTGCACGTTCGTAACACTGAATTCCCCTTCGTGCACTGGGACTGGGACTCTTCACAACCGGCAGCTTATCTTCCTGTCTCGGTACCAGGCGAAGGGCAAACACAAAGTGGCCCTTGGTATGGCTTAGATTACAAAAGTCAACCTCAGCCTACTTATCACCCCCGAGAAAGACCGCGGAGCAATTAATCCCAGCTCGGTGAAATTTTTTTCAACAATTTTCTTACCAATCTCATTTTTGATCTGGCGATTCCTGAGCAAAGAAGAAGTCGTTTCATTTCACCGTTTCTCTCGTTCAAACGTATGCAGCTCTCATGGGCGTCCTCCTGAACTAGAGAAATCCGATGTGAACTGTTGCGTGTATAATGTGGGTAAATACTCCTCACTTTTCGCATCCATCAAAGAAACAATGGCGATTATACTGCTGATACAATTTCGTTAAGCACCTCTCGCGAGAGTCCATTTATTTTCCCCTTGCTCATAGCTACTGTCTATTAATCTCGTATTAGTTTGGACTTTGACTCAATCCATGAAGGCATAAGAGTAAAACATGAGTTCAACAAAAACACAGTTATACAATAATTCCATCATTTATTTTTTATAAAGGTGTCCAACATCGGCTGATAAGAAATCATATACCAACATGCAAGATATCAAAACTGTCGCCTGATAAGAGTCAATCAAATTGTGTACTCAGTCGCAGCTGAACGCTAAGGCTTACCCAGTTTTATATTGCACATTGTTGTCTTACTTTATCAATATCAGCTGTTTTATTTTACTCTATCACTTTTTCTTTTTTTCTTTAAATTTATTTACCACCTTGGTGTTCCCCGGCGTGATCCTAATTAAATGTGTCATAAGTTGATAGTGTTTTCTTGCTACGTAATTTGAGCGTGGATAATCTTCTCACTCGGATATAATAATCCTGACGTATATTTGACGGTAGGTATAACCTTGTACGAGATATACTAGTGAAACTGCGCTATTTTTCCCTCCACCTATACGTGTATAAATTTTGATTGGCATTTTCAACAAAAAATGTCATCAGATATCAGATATTTGATCATAACTAAACTAGTTTGTCATTGACTATTACGGACGGTACAAGTATACCTATAACTACACGTCAGAAGCCAGAAGAACAGCATTAGCATGGTGTGGCTCGAATCTGAGCGACTTAGCCTTGGCGAACTTTTATCTTTTATTTTTTTTTTATTTTTTCTTCATACCTTTTACCAAACCCAACAGCGAACAAATAAACTTTGCTGATTCTAAAATAGACAGTCGACCGGATGCTGCCGTGAATAAAACGATCTGTAATAACATTCCTAAGTTGTAATAAAGGAACGAACATTTTCGTCAGCGAACAATTGTTCTTCTACACCAGATTAATTGTTAATTATACATGTAATTTTCGATTGCGAACTGTTCACGATACATCGTCTCATCTATAGGAATGGAAAACTTATCAGCTGACGAAAAAACGCTCGTATATACAGCAGGGATCCCAGGGGTGATAAGATGTTTAACTTTTACTGGCACTAACGTCTAAGACGACTAAACAATTAGATATAAGTTTCTGTTATCAAACTTGGCCTACTGCACTCTTAGAAAATAGAATTTGTTATGCAAAAGGTGTAAAAAAAAATCTAGACCACGAGAATCAGCAGTCTCGCGATAACCTTATCGAATGACGGGAGTAAAAACTCCTTTTTTTATCCAATAACGTTAGAAAATGTACAAGAAAAACTTGTGCACTTTTCCATTTTTGCCGACAAAATCTTGACGAACAATTCTTAAATCCTGAGTTGTATCCATGCAATTCGTACAAAGATTACTCGGTGTTGTAAATACCGATGATAGCGCTTTTTATTAGGAATAAAACCTCTCGTTCGATTCGTCACGATATGCAGCTGACCGCCAAGTCATGCTACTACCAGGCTAATATTAACTAGCGACTAGCGAAAGTAAATCCGGTTTTCGCAGCTCTGCGTCTTACAGCTGCAGCTGTGTGTTCGATCTTTGACTAAACCGCACAGTTTCATACGACGCTGGGTGTTTCTCTCATCTGTTTGTTTACCAAGCTAAATTTAGACTAAGTTCACACCCCCGCTTACACCGGACCACGATTTTCATATTTTCTTGATTTTTATTTTACAGATTTCGAGAGTAGGATGGACTCGTCGTCGGCGCAGGGAGCACCGCGTTGAAGAGGGGCTCTCTACGAATTTATAGTACGGGGTACAGCACAACGTCCCCAAGTCGGAGGTCGGGAGGTCGAAAGGTGCGAATAGGAAGTCGCGGTGATGCCAGCCTCGCAACCCGCTGCCTCGGAGCGGCGAACCGATAAGATGGTACGTTTGATAAACCCGACATTTCGTTTGCCTACGATTTAGCATAGATAAAATAATCGATTGCAGATATAGGAATAGAAGCCCACTGCAGACTCGATAGAAATTTCTCGGAGATAACTGAATAAAAATTGATCTAAGACTCGGAGGAATCCGCGAAAAATTTTCACGAGGATACGTGCCTCGCGGCTCTTTATCACAACAAGCGTTTATATCTTGTTTGAGGAATGGCTTTTTTATCTCAGTTTGACAAAGCCAACGAGTTTGTCGCTTGGTTACGAAATCGTTTGAACGATCTATATTCATCGTCGAGCGATTAAACAGCGACGTGCTTTGTTCGTTTGGGAAAAAAAAAACGAGAAAAAATAAAGGATGAAAATATGTAATCAAATAAAACGCGACAATGTTCGGACGATGGGACGGCTAGCTTGCCTGAAATGTTACAAAAAAATCGAACGAATATACACCATTCATACAATGGCATTCGTGGAAATAGCGTGACGTTGCAGATCGAAGCGTAGTTCCGTTTCCTGTACACCCACACACGTTATACACCGTGCATTGAATCACCCATACATTCGCGTATGAACACCTACGCTCGCTTTGGTCATAGTAAAGATTTTCTCTTGGCTCGTAATAGTCGGTGTAAAAGTAATTTTCGACCGATATAACAACGCACAGGGGCCAGGTTACTCGATAGTTTAACTATTCATTGCTGCTCAAAGTTTCGGTGGTTTTACTCCAATTATTTTCAAGCCATACCATGATAGGAGAGAACCTTCAACGTTTCAAGCCCCTGGCTTATACTTAGAGTAAACATATGGCTGCTCAGATCGGGATAAATCAATTTCCGCCAAGGTCTTGGGGGATGAAAATGGAAATATGGGACGCAGAGGTCGTGTCGTTAGACGTGAAACGTGAGACGTTACGATTTGTCAAAGCGCTTCTGATCACTCGGCGTCGCGTCGTTCCTTCGATAGTACGATACGTCTCTGTGATAATAATTAATTTATACCTAACGCTCATGATTGATATAATAATGGTGTAAGTATAACAAACGCACGCGAGTTCTTACGGTTTAATTGAAAGTAACGCACCGAGTTAAACATCAATTAATGATAATTACTCCCTGCAAGAGTTGAGTTTGAGTATAAACAGAAGCAAGACGAACCGTGAAATTATTTGATTACGGTAAAAGTTAGATGAGGCTTAGGCGTCAACGAACTCGTCCACTAAACGTATTAGAATAAAGTTGAAAAAAAAAAGAAAAGAAAAACGAGTGATCAAAATTTTCATTAAATCATTTAGCTGGTCAGAAATCGACGTTGATTATCTTTATCGCAATTTCAGACTACGCCAGATCCACCGAAGCTCAAGACAACCCTGAAAACACCCCCGAAACCAGTAACGAATCCGTTGCAATTCGTAAAGGTCGGACCATGTGCTCTCTACAGATCGGCACAAGAACAATTACAGAAGGTGGAGGAGGTGAAGAAAATCAAACAGGAGGTGCGCGAGGAACCCGAAGATTGGCAGTCGGTAAGAGAAAAGAAATAAAATACACTTGCACGAACCTCGTCAAGCTTTTTAGTCTACTTTTTTATTTATCCTTATAGTCTTAATAACGTGAATGATGGCTTCAATTTTGAAGAACGGTAACTTTTTTCGTTCAATCTCTTGCCTACGGAGAGCAAGGAGAGTGTAAAACATGCTGAAAATTCTCAGAAAACATGAACAGCCGTAAATCGCTTCCTCGTTCGTTTTAGAACCTAGACAATTGGAAGAGTAGTCGAAGGAAGCGGCAGGAGCACATAATCGAGCGGGTGGTTGAGGTGAAGAAACTCGAGCTCGAAGAACACGACAGACAACGTCGCCGGAGTAAAACCTTCTCGGAGATGATGGTGGAAAGGGGTAACAGAGGAAGGAAGATGAGCGTTGGCCTCGCCGTTTATCACGAAGAGGATGCCAACGATTTGAGCGATTTAGGGATCGGTACCAGCAGTGGAAAGAGTTCGGTCAGCGGCGACACACACGATGATGCCCACAGTGTGCTGGTGAGTAAATAAAAACGAATATCATTGCTTGTGAGTAAAAAAAAAAAAGAAAATTTGTCCGAGTCCACGTTGCATTTGCTTAAATTGTAATTAGACCAGGCAAGTTGACATTTAATATTCGCGCAGGGTCACGATCCTAATGTAGTAAATTCTAGTAGACCTGGTCCCTTTTTATAAGCGGAGAAAGTTCCGGAGACATTAAAAAATAATTTCCACCTGTCGGGCCACTACCACTTTCTAAGAGACTATAGTTTCGAGTCAAACTCTTCCTTGTCAACTCGCTCGCGTAATAGTTACGAATTAAAAACGAACATGGAAACAATACGAGCCACGAGGGTTATTCGCTGTTAGATTAGACGAGGGAAACACAATCCACCGTAGAAAAAAAGCGAGGAAATCGAAAATTCTTTCGATACCCGCTGGACGAATTTCTTTCCGACTGATCTTAGAAATGTTTTATCTGGTTTATCTAAAACCTCGCGTTAAATGCTGTCTTTGTAATGAAATTTTTCGTTCATTACCTTTCAGAGCGACAGAGACAGCGAGATCGAGAAGAACCACTCGGACGTAGACAATGCGACGAGCGAAAACGGGAACAGTCACACAACCGCACCTGGATTTGGCAATGGGTTTCACAATAATCACAACCACAATCACCAGGAGTACGACTCGGCGACAACAGCAACCGCAAGTTCTCCCGAGCCTGAGGAGTACACCTATGAAGGTGCGATCCGTGGCTATGTGTCAAGAGTTTCTCAAAATATACCGCGAAGGTCTCTCGTCCAATTGGACAACAAAGTTCAGGAAAGTTCGGCGCCCAAGGAAAACGGTTCTAAGACAGAATTGAACGATGACGAAATTAAAGGTGCGCAAGTGGTGAAAGTGGACATTCTTAAGAGGCGTGAAATATTCGAGAAGGCATCGCAGCAGAGTTCGGAGACTAAGTCTAACCGTCTGTCGGGCGACTTCACCAACTCAAAATCGATAAAAGAGCGGCTCTCGAATCTGGAAAAGCAGAAAAACGAGAACGAAAATTTGGACAAGAGCAACAAGAACTTGAACAGACTGTCGGGTGATATGAGTTCGATCAGAGAGCGGCTATCTCATCTTGAGAAAAAGACGACCGAGCGGGAAATGAAGAACGCTCAAAAGCTCTCGATCTCTACGAACGGAGAATTGGACGCGGTTCGTCCGTTGCGAGAGCGACTCTCCACATTGGAAAAGTACACATCTTCAAGCACCGAGGAGTCGCGTCAGACCGTGGATTTGTCTGCAAAAACGATAAAGGATCGTCTCAGTGCTTTGGACGCAGCGAGGAACAAGGAACTCGATAAACGAACCGCACCCAAACACGGACTCTGCTGCAGGGACAATGAAAACAGAATCGAAACATCCACACCGAGCGAAAGAAGCTCGTCTCCGGATTCCGAGTACCGGGTTCCCAGAGCCCCTTTTCATCGCAGTCTCGACTCTTTGGACGCCGACGCGTCTAGTGGTCCTGACACCTTCGAACGAGTACAAAGCCTCGAAGAATTGGACTACACTCGTCGTTATCCCGCCTCATCTTCGTCCGCTGAATTACTCAACGACACCGATAGAGAGGACTCGGGGATACACACTGCTGACGTTAGCTGTTCCGTTAGTCAGGCAGACGAAACCGTCGACGATGATATGGCCGCTGTCAATCAAACAGTTTTGACCGGCAAGCAGGAAATTATCATCGAGGAAAAGCAGGAGCCGGAAATTCTACCCAACGATGACGGGGCGGTGAAAAGTCCCGGGAATGAGGTGCGGGATGAACAGATCGCGGGATCTTCAGAGTCAGAAACGATTGTCGGTAGAATTCCGGAAGCAGTAGAAATAAAGGTAAGATAATTTTTGATGATTTTGGATAATTTGGAACGTAGATGGTGGATCTGGTCGCAATTCTTTACTGGTTATTCAGTTAATTCAACTATTCCTGGTTATGGGTTACTAACTGGACGTATATTGTGAAAAATTATTTCTATATAGGAAACTGCTGATACCTCTGAGGAACTGCAGTCTATTAACAAATCTTTTCCAACCCCTCCTACTTCACCCCGATCAATAGTAGATATAACTAACACCAGCGCACTTCCTCACCCCACGAAATCCCCGCGACCTGTTATTTACCAAAGCCCGAAAGTTCCGCCGCGGAGAACACCACCCCAAACACCCAGTCCGAAACCCAAGCCCAAGCCCTTTTTTGCGGTTGAAAATTCGAAACCGATTGTCGTTTATCAAGAAATCGTTGCTGACCAGTCGCTAAACGGTAATATCGAAGAGTTGACGGGAGCGGAGACTGATTGCAAACTTTATAACGCGAACTCGAATATCCTTCAGGCACTCGCGCTGGAAGCCAAGCCTAAAGATACCGCTCCCTCGACGCCACCTTCTTCTCCGACCTCGACCTTACCGGAAACTAAAATATCGCCGATTTCTCAAGCTTCGGCCTTGAGATCGGTCTCGAAAATCCCTACGCCTTTGCCGCGAAAGAGTGTGAACTTTAAATCGACCCCGAATTCTAGTCCCCCGAGTTCACCGACGTGTTTAGATCCTTCGATTGCGAATAATTGTCAGTCGAAATTACCGACGATAAAATCTCGCGGTTCTACGTCCAAGTCACCGAGCGGATCGGCACCCTCGTCGCCGGAGGCTGAGAGTACGGTAAACTTTGATAAGGATTATTCGGTGTTGTCGGAACCGCAGGAGAACCGGGAATCCCAGAAGTCTCAAATTCCAGTCTCGATTCCTCAGACTCCTTCCGTTCCTACGACGATAACCCTAAGGGAGAAATCAGCCGGTGAGAGGCGGCACACGGTGGTGGAGGTTTGCGAAAAGGTATCGGTTCCTCAGGGAGATGGTCAGGTCACACCTCCGGTCACACCATTCATCACAATCGCCCGGGTAGGAGATGGAGATAACTACGAGGTTAGAATTGACGAACAGAATAGCACCGCTTTGAGAAAATGCTAGAATTATTTCTACATGTACATATACATACATACATACATACATACATACATGCATAGATTAATAATACCGTAACTATGTATACGTAATGGTAGGCTAAAGCCTATAACTAATTGTGCTAGATATCCCATTATTAAATTCTGCTGTCTGCAACGGAGAAGCAGAAGTATAGTTCATAAGTATATACCTAATTCGGAAGGAGAAGCAGAAGGGAGCGTAACAGATCCCCCTCATTTTTTCTTTAATTTTTCATTTTTTTCTTTTCTTATTCGTACAACGATGTATAGTATATATGTATAAGGTCAAACGATCAAATAATTCTTGAGCGACGAGTCATGGGCAAGATAAATTTTTGACAACAATGGATATAGAGGAATTTATATGAGTCCATAATATAGGACGCGAAGTCAGGAGTTGAATAGAGTTAATTGTTATTTGACGGTTCTATTACGTAGTTGTTTTCTCATGCCCGTCGCTTTTTAAGAATTAGACGAAATTTAACTAGCCATTATTCTGCGATTCCTCCTTTCGTTTAAAGCCCATTATACCATATACTTCGAATTCTAACAGACACGTGTCTGAAATGATTCGAAAAATAAAAGGAGAGATTCGCAGGATCTCAGCAAACGATATGTAAATACACGATAATACGATAATTGATAATGTCAAACGATGTGTTACTCACACGTATACGAAAAATATAATAGAATAGTAAATCTGAGCGATGTGGAAAAAAAAATAACAAAAAAAATCGAAGATTGTTTCGAGAAGCGTGGCTTGGATTGAACCAAGCGATGTAACAATCATTATCCCCGATGAGAAGGAGACGAGAGAAAAAAAACCATACATTATTTGCTTTGGTAAAACCTCCTAATACTTGTGCAAACCTATTATTCTATCTACTGTATCATTTCTATTTAGTATAATTGCATTAATTTATTTCTAGGTAAAGAAAAAAAAAGAAAGAAAAAAAAAAACCAGATTTACGGTTTATTGGATTGAATCGATATGTTCCCTATACTTAAGGCATGTGCTAGGATTGTGAAAGATAAAAAAGAAAAATGAGAAAAAGAGAAAAAAAAAAAAATTAAAAAACGAGGCATTACAGTCTTATTCTTTCATCGCAGAGCTAAAACTTATATCTTCGTCGCTCGATTTTATTCGCATATATAAGGTATACATGTATACCTACCTGTACCTATGATAGGAACTGAATTATTGTCGTCGGCACGTTCTAACGTATTTTCCTTTTAAAAATTCTAACCACGCACTTGTGTAGCGAGTTACGTAATTCATTGTTGTGTAATCTTAAAGAACATGAAACCGCGAACGATACCCTATTCGAGTACTTCGTATTTCTGTTGAGACAAATTTTTGATCCAACATATATAATATATATCATATATTATACGTATGTAAGTCAATCAGTCAGCATTATTCACAAATCTCTCTATTAAAATAAACTACAATGGCCTTCAGAAAAATTGAAAAAAAAAAGAAAATGAAAATAACAAGATTGATAATAATAATAAGATTATACCTAGTAATAATAATAATAAGTAAAGAAAAAAAAACAGGGTTCGAAGTAAATGTATAGTTCAATTTTTCATATACGATCCGCGTGATAAAAAAAAAATAATAATTTTGATAACGTTTTCCGATCGCGTCTAAAACGATGTTAATTAGTTTTATTGTCGGCAAAGATACGGGCTGTTGTTAACGTAATATGTGACAGGCGATAGTTAGTGTCGCGCATGTCGCCTGCCTCATTAACTTATCAACTCTTCATGCGCCACTTGTCACTTACACAACAAAGCGATTAAACTGACTTAAACTGCGCGCGATGTAATATCTTCATATACCATATACCCATAACGTAGAATGATTTTTCCATCGCTATTTGCCGGGTATAAAGGTCGAACGTTGCTGGAATGAGGTGTATAACGTTTGAAAAATTAAACATTCAACATTCAAGATTAGAGAGAATCGAGAGAAAAAAGCCCCGAGCTATATAATACAGACGATCAACAAGTTGTTAAATAGTTATTATCATTCAATTCTGTCATTGTATTATATTAAATAATAAAATTGCTACCTAATTAAAGAAAAAAAATTGAAAAAAAAACGAAATGAAAAGCAGAAGAAGGAGTTATAAATTTCTTTTCTTGATTTCTATCATAATTTTTGATCATTTTTATCCTCAGTTTTTGTCTGATCCAATGAAAACTCCCAATAAAACCTATTACCACGTTGTGCATCGTAAATCGTAAATCGTAGTACTCAAAAGTACTCGAATATAAATAATCCTCGAAGTTTGTATCTCTTCGTCTATCTGCATATCTGTCGTCCGTCTTTCTGTATCTCTGTACGAATGTCTCTCTCTCTTTCTCTCCTTTCTCCGTTTCTATCTGTTTCTCCGTAACTACAGCGGAGGAATTTTCTTCTGTATCTACTTGAATCTAAGCTTGCGGATCATTACTTCCAGAGGTAAGGCGATGCTTTTAAAATAATCGTATGTTAACTTTATTATACCGATATGCAATAGATGACAAATTTTACTCGCGATCAGCCTCCCAGCTATCTTTACACTAAACTTCTGACTCCTGAATCATTAATTACTCGATGATAGTCATCGGTATCGTAGAACGAAATTTATTCATTCCAGATACCGCGCGATTTCAGATAAGAAATTATACCAATTTTTATCTCACGCCGTGGCAATTTAGCATTTCGCAATCTAGCCAAAGGATCATCTATTTCATTGCAGTATAAATGTTAATTCCCAGCATGACATATTTATTAATCATAGTCAATCCCAGCTTATGCATTGATACTTGATAGCTTATCGCCTCACTTTACATCAACGCTGGTAAATACAGCTTACATAAATTATGATTATCGCATGTATGCTTATCTTATTTGTTTCGTTTCGCATTGCGCATAAATGTACAATTTATGCTCATTTTTTGGTTTCGTTTTCAGTCTTTGTTACGTCTAGACTCTATAAAAATTCTGATCCTGTTTTTTCTGATCCTGTCAAATAGTGGTCTCAGGCAAATGAACGATCGTTGACCGAGTCACAAACGCCACCGATTGATCCAAATATTTTTCACCGGATTTTCATGGCCGGTAAAATTTTCTTTAAAAACTATTGTTTATTCGAGAGCTAGTCTAACGCGATGAATTGACTGATTGGTCAATTTGTGTTGCCCTGAGCCACCGGCGTTTTACCTCGGCAATGACCCACTTCCGCCAATGCAGGCTACCTCGACGAATCTCACCTTAACCCAAACTAACAACTCGATGAAACAAATAGCTAGAATTTTCTAGGACATTAAAACCTAAAAGGAAGCTTGCTCGATCATCGTTCTAGGAAAGTTGTATCAAATTTATATCCAACTGGCGATAAAGTAAACGCCGATTTCCTCAGGGTATATCAATACTTCGTTTTATTTTCCATCCGGTATAACGGACCATGTGTAATACTTGTTTTTACAAGCGATTACTCGTTCCGATTATTTCGATGACCGAATAAATGGCCCGGGATGATATCGCGCTTATGAATCAATAGATATCTGAGAATCGAATGACGCGAATGAACGACCTTCCCGTATCTTATCATCCGGACCCAAGCGAATCCAAGAAAAAAAGGGTATGACTATTTTTGACATTCGAGTCTTCTTTCATTCAAGATAGAGATAAATCGGTGAAGGACCTGCTGTAAGATCAGACTTATACGTCAGATCGTACAAACTACCCGAAAGAAAGTTGCTCCGATATTATTTCCCGGGTGATGATCCGCGGTGGTCAGAACCTCGTGGACAAACATCATCAGGTTTAAAAGATAGAGAGAAAAAAGTAAAAAGAAAAAAAGAAGGAAAAGATCGGTGAAAAATCTTACTACTCAGAGGAGAGAGCGTAGATTTGACCGTGAAGAACCAGCGAGCAGGCGAGCAAGTAGGCAGCATAAGCACGCAGGCAGACAGAGCAGGGATTTATAGACCCGCGAGGGCCCCTTCTCTGGGGCCTAACTAAAGAACGAAAGAACGAAACATCTGCCTTCCAGACTCTATGTCAGTCTGCCTTGGCGTGTCTCTCGATACTCACAGCCATAGTTTTCGTCTATTATCACTCATCAGAATACTTGCCAGAGGAAATATACCCGCGATATAATTTATAGTTTGCCGTATAATGACGCTTCTTATTCGCGCGTTATCTATTGCGCGATTTCGCCTGATAACGTCTACCGACAATGTTAGAGGCATGTGATGGGTTACGGTGAGTTACGTTCAGTTACGTTCAGTTCTCCTCCGAATTCCGATCTGCAGTGGAGTGGAGTGTAGTTTCTTATTATCTTGTTTTTTTCTTTTTCACGAGAATAATCTACCCTCTGTAAAACTCTAGTCGTTCTCTTTTAAAGTTGAATCATTCCTCTTCGTATCGTCCTGACGCTTGACCGCGTGTGCTTGTATCATGGTAGGTAGGTCATAGCGTAAAATTTAGAACCTAGCAATTATGAAATAGTGTGAAACTGATCATTCATTCCGTGACGTAGGATGAAGTTGTTGTTGAGCAGGAAATACAAGTCCATCAGTCTAATTGACGTATCAATTGTTATTATACATAGTTTTGAATGAATTTTTATTTTATTTTTTTCAATTTCTTTCTACAATTTTCTTATATGGCTAACTATACATATTCGCGCATATACCTGTACATGTAACAAATATAATATAATCTAGTTGTTCGTAGATTTGCATGCTTTTGTGGAATAATATAAGAATTCATTTCGTTCCTAGTGGCTAGAAGAGTTTCACACGCTATATTTTCTCAAAGTTATTCTGCAACGTGAAATAACGTTGTAATTAATCATTGTAAATGCGGACGCAACACTGACGATAGGGTTCAGTGTGTGAAACTTTCACGTGTCACAGAAATGAATATTGTATTTAGCTAGCCGAGTCTTTCGCACGTAGTGCTCAAAGACTAAATTCAATATTCGTATTGTATTTTGAATCTAGGAAAGCGTCGTCTCCTTGGATAATGTCCAAGAGTCATACAGACCCGCTTCACCCGTTGAAAAATCAAAGATATTAAATTTGGAAAGTGAAATATTCACTGAATCACCGAGGGTCGTCGACGCCGCTAGGCCATCTATGCAGGAGGAAGTACCCCGACCTTTGACCTTAACCTTTGCCAAGGCGCCGCTCACGTCCGAAGAGATGGAAATCCTCAGTCCATTATCTCCTATGTCGAAACAGGTTGGTCAAACAATATACGTCCACCTATGCCGATAAAGTTATTGATTTTACTTGAAACTTTGGAACAGCGTGTAGGTGTAGGTAGATACATATCTACGTGTAGATAGCGCGACCACTTTTCTCGCTTAGGTATATATTTATTCGATGACGCGGAACTTCGTTTATAGCTAAATAGAAAATTTCATCGGCAAAGGATACGATCAATTATATACCTAGACAATTTTTATCCCGGTTTAATTAACGCTTCGATAATAAATTACTCGCTCTAGATTTTGACCCTAAATTTATCGAGCGACGAGGAAATCGTGACCAGCTTAGCTTTCCCTCTTGGACCACCGACCAGCGGTGAACCACCGAAAGAAAAGCCACCACCACCTCCGTTGGATCTAAGCGACGAAGACAGCCTCCCTGTAGAGCCGTTGCGCCGGCTTAATTCGACGAGAAGAATCAAGAAGGAGCTTCGCACGAGGCGATCGGACTTTCTTGGCATCGAAGGGGTGAGCTTTACTCCGAAAGAAACACGTCTGAATTGGCATTTACAGTTTTCTATAAGAAAGACCGATTTTCATTTGACAACAGGGAAACGAAGATGAACTCGAGCGAGAATTGACCCTGACCAAGCCGCCAGATATGGCGGCAATTCTTGCGGAGGAAAGACGCGTCGAGCAGCTTCATCGTCGCTCGTACGACACAGACAGCAACTACGAACAGGACTCTAGCCATGAGCGTGACTCTGGTGTTGAACTCGGCCACGCCGAGGACTGGGCAAAGCAAACGGTGAGTCCTGACATGTCGCAGCACAGCAGACAGAGCAGCGAGCCATTCGGTGCTAGCGTCACATCTTCAGAGGAAGATGAAATAACGAAGAAGGAACGCGAGATAATCGAGGTGCTAGAAAAGGAGGAACAGTGGCGATACGGAAACTCCGGGGAAACGAACAGGTTGGTGGGAAACAATTTTACGATCAAGCGATTTCATATCGCGTTGCGTTGTTCTCCGTATAGAAATACATCACGAATTTTCCTTGTCCCCGATCTCAGTGACATTGGCGAAAAGTTAGCTCACAAACTGAGGGAATTGGAGGAAGAAAAGATGCAGTTGGAGCGCGAGAGAGCCCAGGAAGTGGAATTGCGACGTCAGGAAGAAACGTTGCGGAAGAACGATGAGAACATACGTAAACAGGAAGAGATTCTTCGTAAACGGGAAGCGGAAATGGCGCGGCAAGAGGAGGCCGCTATCGCTGAAGCGGAGCGACGAGCTAAGGAAACGAGGCGCGCCGAGGAACAGATCAGAGCTCAGGCAGAACTTGATGAAAAAGAGAGGCTCGGCAAGGAAATGCGACGACAGGATTCCGAGATCCGATTGAGAGCCATAGAAAATCAGATACGGGAGCAGGAGGTGAGATTATCTTTTCGTTCATTCGATTCCTGGTTTTGCATCGACCCTCAGTTATGCCTTGTGCAATATTTTTCATCCATTGATGAAAAGAGAAAAAAAAACGATCCAAACTTGCACGGTGGTTTCTTTCGCGTAAAATGCACTACTACGTTTACCCGTTTCCAGAACAAGGCGTTGGGTGCTGGTTTGAGTGATTTGAGCAGCAACGATGACGAGTATGCTTCTGGGGTAAGGGGATTTCTATTCGTAGAGCTTAGGGCTAACTATCTTCGTACTTCTTACGCACAGACCTCTGAAATTAGCTCGTATCGTTTGAAAAATACCGTATCTCAAACCTTTTCCTCCCCGTATTATTCAGGAAGTCCTTCGCGTCGAGCGTGAACTCCTTCAGCTAGAGCAAGAAGAGCTTAAGCGTCAGCGTAGCAATCTTGCTTATCGCGAACAGAAGCAGCAAAAGCTCGCTGAACAGTTGCAGGAGCAATGGAAATCCATGCAAGACGTTGTTCAACCTCCGGTAAACACTGGCCAACAATTCAAGGCTCTTCCACCCGTAAACTACAGATCGTCGATGCCGAATCTCCAAGAAAGTCAAAGACGAAAACCACCACCACCTCCGATTCCACCGGCAAAACCTCTCCGGGTAGTCGAGCAGAGACAACGAGACGTGACGATAAGGTATGTAAAACATATATCGACGTATAATTAATTCCGTTCAATTTCCGGCCCCTAGTTAACGCGATTACGTAACGCGTATGGGTAAATACCGTTGCGTAAATAGTTTGTCTGGCCGGATGATCGCGCTGGTGACTGCATAGGCATCAAATTAATTCGATTAGTTTCCTGCAGCGGTTTTGCGCTGGTTGATTCGAAAGTGATTTTGTTGAAACAGTTTCTTATACCTCGATTTACCGATGGATTGTTGCAGGAGTAGCCGCATGCCCTCGGCAGATTCCATTCCTCAACAGGTTGACGCGTCATTGCGTCACAGCGCCTCGGCTACAACTTTGTCGAATCATGCTGGCCAGCAAATGACCAGGCAGACCCTACAGGCTCTTAGCGCTGCTCCGAGGCCCCGTATCGTTCAAGGTGACCAGTGGGTGCAGCGGAGGAAAAGCGACATTCCCAGAGGTGCACAGGACATAAATTATCAGCACTGGCTCATCCAGGTGAGTTTCTGCCCTTTATTTAGTCTCCTTCTTCTTTATTCTTTGCGAATTTCAAGGCAGCCAGGCTATGAATTACGGTTTTCACTATTTCCAGGAGGCAGAACAGCGCCGAATAAACGAACAGAATCAACGCTCACCGAGAAAGGTTCAATCTCACGTTACGGGGACTTCGGTTCCGTACAATATCGCCTCGTCGCCGAGAGTGGACAGCAAACCGCTTCCGGATTCAATAATCCAAACGTTGACCCAAAGAGTGCAAAACAGAGCGCAGGAGAAACCTCTACCTCCGCGACGAAGGTAATAACATTCCTCGTTTTGGTAAAACAATAATTGGAGAGCGTCGCTGCTCCGCGACTATAAATTAAACTGCAGCATACGAAACCGCGGTGCCTCGATCGTTAAACTCATTCCTTCCATTAATTTTCTCCATATTAGGCTGGAGCACAGTTCGAGCCATGAACATCTCTCCGTTCAACATCAGATCCAACAGCCGCTACAACCTCAGCAACAGCAACAGCAACAGATAACAACCAGCAATACGACAGAATCGCAGGAAAAAATGCTCAGCGTTAGCGGGAAGAAGAAGTGTTCGCATTGCGGCGACGAGCTCGGTACGAAATCTTTATATTTATTTTTATTCTTCTACTTCCTTTACTTCGTTTATTTATCTGGTGTACAAATTCTGTCTAGTAAGAGTGGGAAGGGAATTGTACATCTTTGAAAGTCCTACTACTTGTATCTATAATTTGAGTTATTTATACACAGGTCGTGGCGCTGCGATGATAATTGAAAGTCTCCGATTATTTTACCACATGGAATGCTTCAAGTGCTGCGTATGCCATGTACGTCTCGGCGACGGTCGTATGGGCACCGATGTTCGTGTACGAAATCACAAACTTCACTGCCACAACTGTTACTCCAGTGACGACGGTATTCACAAATAATTTTATGTCATTTTAGCAATAGCCAATACATAAATATTATTGATAATCGTTCGCGATAACTGTGTCATTTTCTGTCAGCTGTAGGTTTATTTTAGCTTTCATCATATCTATAATTATCGTTGTCATATCTCTTGCCTTCAGGGTACATCATCTACTATAGGGCGCGTTGTGAAGATTACCGAACATATGAAAAAAGAATCGATTTTCTTTATAGTATACATACATACCTATACCTATAATGAGATGAGAAAACATGATTTTTTTTTTCTTTTCTTTTCATTTTCACTTTTCACAAACGACGCCACCGTTCTATCGCTTCTCCTCTGTTTTCTTTTATTTTTGTTTTACTCGTTTTTTAGATTTCCTGTAATACTCACGTGGTTTTTCTTGTCTTGAATTTTTCAGGTGTCAAATTCAGCTGTGTGTAGAAATTTGGGCTATGGATCTAAGCTGACTAACTTGAATATAGCGTGTTTCGGCTATATTTTATAAGTTGTAGTTCGCGCAACTTTCCTCAATAAGGTATCATGGCATAACTTGCCGTCTTGCCTTGTCTTATAGCATTTTTGACTGGGACTACACCTAGCTACACTGGTGTAGTGTAGCCATCTCTGTCTATCTCTTCCTCACGAAGAAGAAAGACGATGAAGATAGCTACACTACACCAGTGTAGCTCGGTGTAGCCCAGTCGAAAATGCTATTAGTTGTTTTGTTTTTTTTTCTTTTTTTTTTTTCTGTAAATATTTATCTACCCGCTTATACGATACGAAGTGACGGAGAACGTTGACGTTTATTTTCTCCCACGCCCCTCCCCCCGTTAATTGTTCTACTATCTATAGCTGAACACTGCTATCTAATAGATGTGTTTGTTTTATTTCAAACGCGTCTACATCTCTTTTACAATTAACATTAAATCTCAGTTTTTACGCAGTGTACAGTTTTTGTTTTATCCGATAAATTTTGATTTTTTCGTTTCTCCCCTTCCTTCGTATATAAAGAGAGAGATTGTTCTTTATTTTGTTGAAACACTAACCAATGTAAATAGCGTGTATTTATGTAATTAGCTTAGTTATTAATGTATCGCGTTAAGAAGATGACGATGATTGGTGGTTGGTGACCAGCAGCCGAGACGATCATAGAGAAAAACCACGAAGTATAAGAATAACAAGGGAGAGAAAGTTTGTACATTTTTGTAATATAGAATTGAACGTTTATGAATAACGTTGAATAGAATAAAACGAGCTGTAATATGATAAGGAAAAATGATTACAACTCAAAGTTAGCTGCGTCTAAAAATCAAATTGATCAATAATCTCTGTAGGGAATCTTTATACACCTTAGTTAGTATCTTTATTTTATATTACTAAAACAGTAATTTACTATAAGAAAAGAAATCCGATACTATATAGTATATAGCTGGTTGATAAAATATATTTTTCATCCGAAATCGCCGGGACTTTGAACGTAAACCCGCCAGGGAATTTGAACAATATTCAATGCGTAATCTCTCGGATCAAACCTCGACGAAGTATTTAAACGATGCGACCAGTTTTATTTTTATTTTATAAATATTATTAATATTATTAATCTTATTATTGTGAAATATTGTAAGATACCTGTTGCATGTTATTATACAGTGTGTAATTTTATATTATCGAGATAATAAATGTTTTATTGTAGTCCTTAAAGTACCAATATGCCTGTGAATACCCTAATCCTAGTTATTCATACATTTGGTATCCAGTTCTATACAAGTCTAGTGATTCGGAGAACCTCTCGGACTCTTTCAAAGTCCACGTGAAATTCTTCTCACGATCGGAATTCTCGTTACTATCTTTGCAAGTCTCGAACAAAGATTACTAAAATTACTTTGTCTATTTTACGGGAACACGTTGTAAAATACATGATAAATTAAGATGAGCCTTGGTGAAGTAACGAGATTCAGTGACGCTCCTGGCGTCAAGGAAGTAGCACGGAAATTTGAGTGACAGATGTCGTAATACAGATCTTCGATCCCAGTCAAGACATTTCAAGACAAGCAAACTTAATTAATTTTATCAATTAATTGCTACAGACGTAATTCTTTTTCCGGACCAATCGAAAATTGTACATAACTGTACCCAGACAGCACAGAAATGAAAGTTGTCTTGAAGTCGTCATATGGACGTCAAACGAGATATTTTTTTACGTCTGAATATCGTTTTTCGTCTAAAAACGTCAAGACGGAAGAAAGTCGAAGAGTGGCTCATTTGACATCCATATGATCTGCCCGTATACGCCAGAAACTTAATTAATTATAAACGATTATTACCTAATTAATTGCTAACAACAGAATAGTAGGGGGTGAGCCTTATTACACGCAACCCGCAGATCTTTTGTGCAATTTGAGTTCTATAGTTGCCTAGCAAATGACGCCACCAGCGTAGGCTGACCTACGGCAATGGCCCCCCCCGCCCCGCGACATCCTTAAAAGGCCGTGCGCTGGGTCCCAGAGTTCAGTAATCAGCGCGGCCTCGTCGAGTGAACATCGGTGATACGAGTCGAGGAGTTTTGCAGCGCGGAAAGGCTGACATCAACGGAGGCACATTGGACATGAGTAAGTTTGAAATATTTCGATCAATATTATACGACGGCAATAAATAACCGACAATTTTCAAAGCTCGTTGAAAACAAGTGAAATTGAATTCGATACTTTTCCGACAAATTTCACGCGTCTCAATTTTAATCCTCGAAGCAAGTAACCGTTGAACTGCTACCGGCAGACTTTGATTATAAATGCATGCATGCACTAGTAATACTAGCTTATTGACATTCTTGATTCTGTTGAAACTAGTTGAAAGTTTATATCACATTTAAAAATGGTTCAGGCAGGCTTACAAAATCAATCATAAGAAATATATTATAATAAATTTCATACAGATGTATAATCACAATTAGCAATTCTTTGGTACTCAGTTGAGAATGTTTGCTTGAAAAACACATAAATTCAATCTATCCAATGTACCCTATGTTTATCTAGTTTGTATTTTCACAGGCGTTGTTCATCGAGGGGAACCAGTTCCTGCCTATCTTCAACAAAACCTCTTCAAAATTCAGCAGGACAGGGGATTCACACCAGGAAGTAAGACAGTCCAAGCACCGGGGGAATGACCGCAAGACAACTCTGCACCGCGAAGTATTAATGAAGTAGCATAAGCAGATGGTTCGTAATGACAGTTCTTTTTTAATCAGTTTTGGTAAAATCTGGCATCTAGTATAAGAATCGATTCCGTTTGAAACGTTGTACAGAGAACAAGCTGAGCTGGTTGCCACTAATTTTCAGTCAGCAGACTTTGGAACCCAGTTTATATCTGATAAATAACGAAAAACCTAATTATAATCATTTCTACGATTAGTGACAACCACAAGCTTTTATATCACAGCATCTGCTGCCCGTTCTATGTAACATTAAAATCAACGTCCTATTCGAGACATGTCTAATACTAGTTTCAATATTCAACCACAACTTTCAAATCATTTTACAAATCGCTGTACAGATTATTCCAAATCAATTTGACTATAAAAGCTATAAGCGGTAATACAATAACTCGTTTTTATAAAGCTCGCTATACTCGACCAGTTCATTCGGTCATATTATAATCGTACAAGGCAAAGACTTGTAACATTACATGATAGATGAAAATTCGCGATGATATATTATTAACAATATGTTCTCTTCCATGTATTATATTGTATTCAGCCCATGGGTACTGACCCAAAGTTCTTGATGCTTTTTATTTGTTTAAACTCGGTGTATTTGGGATAGTTGGGATTACCCATTAACGTACGAAATATTCCCAATAACTATTCAGGTATTAACAGAGCATAATACATGCATATACGATATATATTTGTCAAGTATAATTCACTCTTTTGTAAAATTGTCCATAATGAATAGAGAGTAGACTATTCTCATTAGTATCTTTGAAAGAACAACTATATTTATAGTCTATAACTATATACATCACCAAAGTAATGTGTAATTGAATCAAGTTCATTACTTTTCAATAACTTTATAATTACTCTTACTCTATAATTACTTCAAATTACTTTACTTTATAATTACTTTTACTAATTGAATCCAGTTCAATTACACATTACCAAAGTATTGAGTAATTGAATAAGTAATTTCATTAAAAATGTAATCAGTGACTAGCAACACTGCAAATATCCATGTAATAATAAGATCGTTGATGTAATAAACATGTATTATTATAGTAAATTGGCGCATTCTCGAATAAATATCTATTGAAATTGTAAATAATCGATCGTTGAATCATTTTCCCCTGTCCTTTCCTTGCCTATAAGTCGAAAATCATGAAAATCGCATGATTCCATAAAGCCCCGAACTACTTTTGAAATGAATATTAATGCGCCTGAGTATATGCAACCTGCATGCCATTCGTGTAAACGGAAGGGCCCGTGTTAATTTTTGTTGCCTATTTGGTGTTTTCCGAATGCCTATATTCAGGCGTATTGTAGTAATTCAGAAAAAAGGTCGAAAAAAAGGTTCCGGCAGTTGATACCTTATTTAAGGAGTCGGATTTCTGGCAGTTGATACCTCGATTTTAGTCGCTTTAAAATGCCAGATTCAGATGCCAGAAAATCGACCAATCAGGAGGCTGCTTGAGCCAATTTAGGCTCAATTTCTCGAAAAGGAGCCTCCTGATTGGTCGATTTTGAAATTAAATCAAGTTACGGCGCTGCAGAGGCTAGCCATCAGCAAAATTCTGGATTTCTGGAAATTGACGTCTTTGTATCCAGTATCGAGACGTGCATGGAGCAACGTATGCATGCATGTATCAATACACTATGCCTTTCCCCCTCCAAAAATTTCAGCACACCTCCTCGGGTCAGATGTTCTCCTGATACCAGTAGATATTTTTCGAGCTAAAATTCAAAAAATTGTCGAAATTTTAGCACACCTCCTCGGGTCAGATGTTCTCCTGATACCCAGGAGATATTTTTCGAGTTAAAATTCAAAAAATTGTTAAAATAGCTAATATGAATGAACGTAGAGAGACGTGCATGGAGTAACGTATGCATGCATGTATCAATACACTATGCCTTTCCCCCTCCAAAAATTTCAATTTTTTGAATTTTAACTCGAAAAATATCTACTGGTATCAGGAGAACATCTGACCCGAGGAGGTGTGCTGAAATTTTTGAAGGGGGAAAGGCATAGTGTATTGATACATGCATGCATACGTTACTCCATGCACGTCTCTCTACGTTCATTCATATTAGCTATTTTAACAATTTTTTGAATTTTAACTCGAAAAATATCTCCTGGGTATCAGGAGAACATCTGACCCGAGGAGGTGTGCTAAAATTTCGACAATTTTTTGAATTTTAGCTCGAAAAATATCTACTGGTATCAGGAGAACATCTGACCCGAGGAGGTGTGCTGAAATTTTTGAAGGGGGAAAGGCATAGTGTATTGATACATGCATGCATACGTTACTCCATGCACGTCTCTCTACGTTCATTCATATTAGCTATTTTAACAATTTTTTGAATTTTAACTCGAAAAATATCTCCTGGGTATCAGGAGAACATCTGACCCGAGGAGGTGTGCTAAAATTTCGACAATTTTTTGAATTTTAGCTCGAAAAATATCTACTGGTATCAGGAGAACATCTGACCCGAGGAGGTGTGCTGAAATTTTTGGAGGGGGAAAGGCATAGTGTATTGATACATGCATGCATACGTTGCTCCATGCACGTCTCGATACTGGATACAAAGACGTCAATTTCCAGAAATCCAGAATTTTGCTGATGGCTAGCCTCTGCAGCGCCGTAACTTGATTTAATTTCAAAATCGACCAATCAGGAGGCTCCTTTTCGAGAAATTGAGCCTAAATTGGCTCAAGCAGCCTCCTGATTGGTCGATTTTCTGGCATCTGAATCTGGCATCTTAAAGCGACTAAAATCGAGGTATCAACTGCCAGAAATCCGACTCCTTAAATAAGGTATCAACTGCCGGAACCTTTTTTTCGACCTTTTTTCTGAATTACTACAATACGCCTGAATATAGGCATTCGGAAAACACCAAATAGGCAACAAAAATTAACACGGGCCCTTCCGTTTACACGAATGGCATGCAGGTTGCATATACTCAGGCGCATTAATATTCATTTCAAAAGTAGTTCGGGGCTTTATGGAATCATGCGATTTTCATGATTTTCGACTTATAGGCAAGGAAAGGACAGGGGAAAATGATTCAACGATCGATTATTTACAATTTCAATAGATATTTATTCGAGAATGCGCCAATTTACTATAATAATACATGTTTATTACATCAACGATCTTATTATTACATGGATATTTGCAGTGTTGCTAGTCACTGATTACATTTTTAATGAAATTACTTATTCAATTACTCAATACTTTGGTAATGTGTAATTGAACTGGATTCAATTAGTAAAAGTAATTATAAAGTAAAGTAATTTGAAGTAATTATAGAGTAAGAGTAATTATAAAGTTATTGAAAAGTAATGAACTTGATTCAATTACACATTACTTTGGTGATGTATATAGTTATAGACTATAAATATAGTTGTTCTTTCAAAGATACTAATGAGAATAGTCTACTCTCTATTCATTATGGACAATTTTACAAAAGAGTGAATTATACTTGACAAATATATATCGTATATGCATGTATTATGCTCTGTTAATACCTGAATAGTTATTGGGAATATTTCGTACGTTAATGGGTAATCCCAACTATCCCAAATACACCGAGTTTAAACAAATAAAAAGCATCAAGAACTTTGGGTCAGTACCCATGGGCTGAATACAATATAATACATGGAAGAGAACATATTGTTAATAATATATCATCGCGAATTTTCATCTATCATGTAATGTTACAAGTCTTTGCCTTGTACGATTATAATATGACCGAATGAACTGGTCGAGTATAGCGAGCTTTATAAAAACGAGTTATTGTATTACCGCTTATAGCTTTTATAGTCAAATTGATTTGGAATAATCTGTACAGCGATTTGTAAAATGATTTGAAAGTTGTGGTTGAATATTGAAACTAGTATTAGACATGTCTCGAATAGGACGTTGATTTTAATGTTACATAGAACGGGCAGCAGATGCTGTGATATAAAAGCTTGTGGTTGTCACTAATCGTAGAAATGATTATAATTAGGTTTTTCGTTATTTATCAGATATAAACTGGGTTCCAAAGTCTGCTGACTGAAAATTAGTGGCAACCAGCTCAGCTTGTTCTCTGTACAACGTTTCAAACGAAATCGATTCTTATACTAGATGCCAGATTTTACCAAAACTGATTAAAAAAGAACTGTCATTACGAACCATCTGCTTATGCTACTTCATTAATACTTCGCGGTGCAGAGTTGTCTTGCGGTCATTCCCCCGGTGCTTGGACTGTCTTACTTCCTGGTGTGAATCCCCTGTCCTGCTGAATTTTGAAGAGGTTTTGTTGAAGATAGGCAGGAACTGGTTCCCCTCGATGAACAACGCCTGTGAAAATACAAACTAGATAAACATAGGGTACATTGGATAGATTGAATTTATGTGTTTTTCAAGCAAACATTCTCAACTGAGTACCAAAGAATTGCTAATTGTGATTATACATCTGTATGAAATTTATTATAATATATTTCTTATGATTGATTTTGTAAGCCTGCCTGAACCATTTTTAAATGTGATATAAACTTTCAACTAGTTTCAACAGAATCAAGAATGTCAATAAGCTAGTATTACTAGTGCATGCATGCATTTATAATCAAAGTCTGCCGGTAGCAGTTCAACGGTTACTTGCTTCGAGGATTAAAATTGAGACGCGTGAAATTTGTCGGAAAAGTATCGAATTCAATTTCACTTGTTTTCAACGAGCTTTGAAAATTGTCGGTTATTTATTGCCGTCGTATAATATTGATCGAAATATTTCAAACTTACTCATGTCCAATGTGCCTCCGTTGATGTCAGCCTTTCCGCGCTGCAAAACTCCTCGACTCGTATCACCGATGTTCACTCGACGAGGCCGCGCTGATTACTGAACTCTGGGACCCAGCGCACGGCCTTTTAAGGATGTCGCGGGGCGGGGGGGGGCCATTGCCGTAGGTCAGCCTACGCTGGTGGCGTCATTTGCTAGGCAACTATAGAACTCAAATTGCACAAAAGATCTGCGGGTTGCGTGTAATAAGGCTCACCCCCTACTATTCTGTTGTTAGCAATTAATTAGGTAATAATCGTTTATAATTAATTAAGTTTCTGGCGTATACGGGAGACAGAGGCAAGCCGGAGGCCCCAGTATCGAGTCAAAGATACAGGGTGAGCGTCACGGTTACTTGGCAGATGAGTGTTGTGGCACTAAGAATTGGAAAAGTAATCTGTCCGAGATCTGTATCGGACCGCGAAGTATGTTCCACCAATGATTGTTTCGCAAACATACATCCATAGTTAAAATGGGTCATTGGCTAATATAATACAAAGCTTACCAGTATCTTGGTCGACCGGTAATCCAGGGTTGCGATTCTCGATCTTTTGGCGTCAGTTAACGCCGGTCGTTAACTTGACCTCTCTATATCAATACACTAGTTTTTCCCTCCTCCAAAAAATTTGAGCACACCTCCTCGGGTCAGAATTTCTCCTGATACCAGGAGTATTTTTCAAATCAGAATTTTCAAAACTGCGAAAATAGCTAGTATATACATAAACTATGTAGCGACGTGCATGGAGCAGCGAATGCATGCCTATATCAATACACTATTTCTTCAGCCTTCTAAAAATTTCAGCACTCCTCTTCGGGTCAGATGTTTTCCTGATACCAGGAGTATATTTCGACTTAAAATTCCTATAACTCCGAAAATCGCCATCACTGCCAGGCTGGTGCGCGTGCTTTTTCATGGAGACGAACGATTGTCAGGCTGGCAGTCGTGTCTTATTCTTGAAAACATTTTTTTGGCAGGTGATACTTTCTTTCCAGAGTCACTTTTCTGGCAGCTAATACCCTCAAATTTGGCTCCGAGAAAGAGGTATAAACTGCTAAAAAGTCGACTTCTAAAATAAGGTATTAAGTGCCAGAAAAGTCGCCCCGAAAATGACTTATCAACTGCCATAATTTTCGGAGTCAATTTTTCATGCGTCGCCTTCAAAGCCACAACGGATACTGAACCCACGATAAGTTCTCTTACCCTAGGTCAGTGCTCCTCCTAGCTTCAAAATGACACACGGGTTACATACATCAAGGTGGACCGATGCTTGCAGCAAAAGGACTGGCGAATTCGTGTGCAAGATGGCAATACCACTTAGCACCTTGCATACCGACTATGTGATTTCTACCCGAAATATCGGTTGCTAACTTCTTTTGCCAAACTCACTAATTACTTCCGTTGAATGGCCAGTTATAATAATTCAAGATCGTAAGAATGTTTGAAAAATGATAGTCCACTAGCATATTATCACACAGCATATGACAAGATGATACATTCGTAACTAAATTATTTGAATTTTTATCCCTTCATGTTCGATAAAACCAAAAATTGACACATGCGTGGCTGTTTACCGAAAATGAATGCGACGAAAGATTCTCGGAAATGTAAATTGCAATTTTATTATGCCTTACGTTATTATATTCCAGCTTCCAACTATGAAATGGAGAACTACTGCTTTACTCGAGCAATTTCCTATCTTCACACATTTTCTTTCAATCAATCCTGAAATTGTGCAGGGAATGAAGAAATTCTCATCAGTCACCGCGCTTCGTTGTACTTGAGTGATTCTCAAGTTTCTTCAGATTCAATAATTACTAGCAGGAGATGAGAAAATGTATAGCCCCGATGCGTCTCGGCCTCGATTCTTATAAAATAATTATCGTCGAGTTTTTATTTAAATTTGGTCGAACAACATCGTCGAGACAAAGCTGGGGAACCTTTGAAGTATTTCGCGTTTCGTTTCAGATCCAACGAATTCAATTTGCCTCTTAAACAAAGCCTATCTTTATGGAAATCGTCGTTGCATAAAATCCGAATGTCAAAGAAACAGCGAAATCTTTTTAGATACAGTCTGCGAATATAAGACCCACCCCCGGTCCTGCTCGCTTCGCCGCGCTGCGTGTTCTTCGAAGTCGGACAGAGTCGAGTTTAAGCCGGGTTCAAAGGCGCCAAACTCTCTGCCCCCCCATCGAAACGTTTGCGGCCCAGAATTCCTCCTCAACAATTTTCCACGTGCCCCGTCAAAGTCCGCGAAATGAATCGGATTAGCATTAAAAACAGTAAACATAAGTTTATTCATTATTATTGTCACAGGAGAATCTTGTCTCGTTAGACCTTAGGAAATTTTCCAAAATGTTTCGTTTCAGTGAAAATAAATTATAATACAGTTGATGTAATTGTTTTATCTTGAAAAGACGTTAATTTTGGCAAAAGTTATCGAAATTATAAGGAGTTTTCTCGTGAGGAAATTCCAATTACAACGTAACGACGCTACTTGACAAATTCAGCCACCCACGATGTTGGAATATATAGATATAGGTAAGTATACGTACGGCATGAGTTAATTGGAAGCGATCAGTTTCAATGTCGGTGAATATGAAATCTGAATAATACAGGGATTCTATATTTGCGGCACGTCGCCGACAGGCGGAACCACGCGGAAAAGATTGACGAGTATCTGGGTAAAGTAATCGAACCGTCATTGTGTGGATTCACGTCAGACTCACGCCGCCAAAGCAACGATTCCCTGTCGAGAGAAATTAAAGTTGATTGTTTATCGAATCGTATCAACCGCACTCACTCGATTAACCCGGCGAAATCCTCCCTTCGTCGTTCATCGGTTGCGTGTTGGTCTTTGTTACCTCCGCGCGTTCACCAGCAATATATATATTTACACAACCCCCACAACCCCCACTTACAGAACGCAACTATACACCTATATGATTAATATTTAAATACCTCAAGAGGCAAGCCACCCATTCTTTGATTATACCTATATACGTATACATGGATTGTCACCCCAATTAGGAATCTATACGTATAACAGCAGCTGATTCGTTATATATAACCTTTCGTGCAGAAAAGACTAGATGGAAACGAATGTAGGGATATCGAAGAGCAACATATAATGTGTATATAGGAATTATATATTAACTTGTGAATTGTTGATGGTTTTTTTACGTCCCTAAATTAAAGTTCACCTACCCCTTTGCCTATGAGTATGTATTGATGAACATGCGCCAGTATAATGTACACATACAGTCAAGCCGAAGCGTTCCATCTATTGATTTTCGGAAGGGGTGTGCCAGGGGTATTCGCTAAAGGGTGGGTGACCCTCGGATGGCCTGACCGCCACAGAGTCCATCCTCCCTTTTACCCTCTGTCCCTCTTTCCCTCTCTTCCCTAGGACGAGATTCAGGATTCCTCTGAGGGATGAGAGCGCGAGGGGCGGAGGTTGTCTGTTGTTTGTCGATATCCTGGATGAAGTGTGGTCGCCGGCGTCGCTTCGCTGTTGCCATTTCACCGTTAGGGGTAGAAAAGACGAAGTAGAGGGTGAGAGGGGATGCTGAGAAACTGCGAGAGGCAAACGTGACTCTTTAAATATTAGCCTCGAGTTAACTTGGCGTGGGGTGAATCGAGGCGATCAAGACAAACTTTCAGTGATGCTTCGAGAGGCACTAGACCTGCAGGGAACACGAGTCATTTGAAATTCTATCATGCAGTTTCTCGGGAAGTCTATCCTTCGAATACCTTCACCCCATGCACCCATAAAAAATGATTTATTAGTATACATGAACCCAATAAAAAAAAACTCATTTCTGACCAGTGATCAATCCTGAAGAAATGTTTATCAGGTATACGATGAGGATTTTTTCTATCGTAAATGAATTTTTTCCCAGATTTATATAGCAATGAATCTTGTTTTCCTCGGTGAAAATTTGTCTTTCGAAATACCAATGGCTCCATCGAAGGTTGGTCGCTGCTCTTTTACTCCGGATCGACTCGCTAGCTCGCAAAGAATTATTTTCGACGTCTCTGACTGACCTGATAACAAATAATTTATAGGAGTTGTAGTAGATTAGGAAGAGAAGTTTCACCTTTAGCAATTGACAGTCGCGTGAAGACCGGTGCTACAATCGCAAGAAGCTACTTAAAAGTTTTATTTCCTTGTTATACTACAAGTTCGAAAAGTTTTTCCAGCTCTCCAAGTTTTAAGGGAAGTAAAATTATTCCTTTTCTTCGTGTCTTCAATCCCAGTATAGGTATACCTGGTATTCTCGTATCTTTTTACGTCTCTCCGTGAATACACGCGGTAGGCAATCGACATCGGGTCATCGAGCGTTTTTTTTTTGTTGTTTTTTTTCTCTGGTCAGACGAACATACGGTGATAATTTGAATGGATTGCCATAATTCCTCCAGAACCAAGGAATATAGATCGAACGTCTTTCATTGTTCCGAAAATCGTACAGGCCATCCTTAACACACCAAGAGCCTAGGTTGAGAACCGTCGCGTTTCAGAGTACTCCTTATCGAGCGCCTCTTTGGTATGATAATGTAATAAAATAAATGGAGGCTGAGGGTCTGAGGGCTGGTAGTCGGTGGCGGTGCTGCTTTTACTCCCAGTTTTCATCCGGGATGAGGGGGATAAAATTTCCAACGATGGAGATGCGCGGAGCAAGGTGCAGGCCTTTCTTGCAGCCCTGGGGGCACAGATATACCTATAGGTATAAAGTATAGAAGAGTACATGGGGCGTAGTATCTATGTATGTATATGTATATGGGAGTAAAATGTACAGCTATATACATACCTTAGAGGGAATGGAGAATACAACAGGTTCCGCCGCCATTGCTTGGTCACGCTTCGACGGGAGTTTCGGTTCTGGAATTCTGCTGGAACGAGAGGGGAGGGTGCGGCGTTTTGTTCATGGAACCGGTGCAGGAGAAATGGGTGCAAACCAAGGGCGGCAAGAGCAGAAACCCCGCCCTGGTGGTCGCCAGTCGATATCCCGGTTGCTACCCCATAGCTACCCCCCAAAAACACCCCGACCCCGACACCGCAATATCGCGTACGAATTTCCGACTATATAGGTACCGCAATCTTTTGATCACCGGTTATATGCGCGGTGGTAGATATCACGCGAAGAAAAAATCATCATCGATTTACCACGACGTTCTTTTAATAATTCAATTTTCATTTTCATCCGGATTTTTCCTCTCAATTTTGATTTCATTTTTTATTTTCTATTTATTTCTTCAGTCGAGGTAGCCCAATGCTCTCCACATATAGTTAGGTAAAGTGGAAAGTATTAATATGATAATATTTATATTACCTGCGTGTGGGCGAGTGTCTGTTGACGAGAGTACGGGTATAATACATACCGTTTAACTTCGTACTTTGACAAGTTAAGCAGCCCTTAAATCTCGCTCAGCCCAAACTGTAATTTATACGCTGTATATATAGCCACTCTCTGCTTATACCCAGGGGAAGAGCATTTTGCCCGTTTCACCCTCCCGCACGAGGGTGGAGAAAACCGTCAGGGATTACATAGCGATAAATATACAATCGGTGCATTAGTTGACGCGACATTAGAGGTAGATATGCGCTCAGCAAACCCCCGCATCCATACGCTAATGGCTCGCACCTTATAATGGTAATGTAATACCAGCTTCATGGCACGTCTATCAATTCTCGTATTTTCCTACGTAGGTATATGTATACGCGAACTTCGACGATGAAAATTACATCAAACCACTGGCATGGGCACGAGTCAAGGGGTCGATGAATATAGGATATCCACAAGATTTACTCCTCATTTGAGAATTTTTTTAATCCTGGTCCTAGGGTTCCCCTCTTTTTCTCTCTCTCTCAAGTTTCGCTATGATGAAAAAAAAAAAAAATTTCGGTTAGACTTATGCAGTATTCTGGGTTTTTATTACAAGGAAAAGACACCGCGGGCGACATGATATTTATCGCCAGCTATACATAAGTACATAGTTTTTACGATAACAATATCACAACACGAAATGTGGGGGTGGGAGCGGGGGAACTGCGCTTTATGGTGATTTCATTATTTACGTTCAGCCTTGAAGTCAATGTCCACAGCTATGTAATACCTACGTACTATACCCATATGCACGCGCGCACCCCGCGTACTTATAGATACAATCTTCGTAAATATAATATAATATAATGTAATAATTATAATATACTATAATATATGAATAAATAATGAGGAATAAATACTTATAAACAAATACATAAATATCTTCAATAGTTAATTATTGTTAATTCCTTGTAGATTAGATGCCATTTTTCGTTACTTATATATGTATATATATATTATTTTTTTGTTTTTCTTGTTTTCATACATACCGAAGTAATTATTCATATTCTATTATAGTCTATCGCGTTTCACAATCGACGGTGAGAAAATTCTAGCTATTATATGTATATATATATATATCTATGTGTCGAAAGTAAAACGCGATTACGTCAAGCATCCGTCGCAATCAGATACATGAAATGATATAAAGAAAAATAAAAGAATCAAAAACGAATGTAAAACGTGAGGATACCTAATTCTCCGCATATCACAACTTTCACAGAGATTCCTCTTCTCTTCATATCTCCAATACGTGACGTTCATTTGATCAAGTCATGCAGAGATCATAGAAGAGGGTATATATTAGATGTATAGAATCAAAGTTCAAATCTAGACTCCCTAGATTCCGAATGTCGTCGTAAGATATACCTAATTCTTATACATGTCACAAAGTACTTTCTCCATCGGAGTGTTACCGATCGTCTTGTGGAAGTAAACGAGTTCGACCCTTGTGGCTGGAACAACTCTGAGGAGAGGTAAAAGAAGGAGTAGTCTTCCGAAGCGTGCCGGATTCCCAGGATGCTGAGCTCTCGCGTGTTGCCCGAGCATGACCTGAGCCTGATCTTGAAGATTCTCTATTTGGCTGGGATCCTTGAGGCCGCGAGTTTCTGCAAGAAAGGAAAATAGCCAATAACTTGTTGAAGGAAATCACTGGCTTGCGTCGAAATGCTGAAATATTGACTCACCGGGTCGAAACAAAACGATGGCTTTCATGCAGGCAAATTCTGCGGGGTCAACCATCATGGCTTTGTATCTGTGAAGAGTGTCATGAAGATGTCTAACGTCGGCAGAAACTTGGCTGGACTTTCCAACACCCGAATAATGTAGACCAGGGTGAGATTGAAGCGGAGGCGATAGGGTAAGGGCGGTAAGTTCGGCGGCACTGAACAGCGGGGATGATTCCAAGGGTAAACACCACTGGACCGCGTTTAGAAGGAATAACTCCGACCAAGCCTCTTCGAGGAGTATCACTTGATCGCGAAAAGGTAGGCTGGCGAACGAGGGAAGATTCTTTGCCCACTTTACAGCCATGAAAAGTAATCTGGCGCTTGTTTCGTAAACTGTTTCGGCTGTCGCAGGCGAGTAAAGGGCTGGAAGTACAGGCGGTAGCTGAGCGCATCCGCTGCGCTGCGGTACAACCGGCTCTTCGTTGGTTACGTCGATGCTGTCCTCAGAGCCGTTGCCTTTACGAATGAAGAAGATATGGAGTTTCAAAAATCCATATGCTAATCAAGAATAAAATTAATAATAAGTCGGTACTAACCGTCTTCGGCTTCTTGACGCGGCGGCGTCGAAGCACTTGTAGAATTAGGGGTCGGTGCGATTGATGGCAGAGGAAGGGGTGCCGTGTACCTGGCCATTGCCAGGGAAACGGGGGGTCTGAAAGAATTTGAGAAACTTTTTTTTACTGACAAAGTTGAAATACTCAGGAAGTGCGATTGAGTCGTCTGTGCCGCGGGTATAAACCGCGAGAAGATCGCAGTAGTCGGATTTTAAAACGTATCCCGAGTGAATATGATCTCCAATCTCCATTAGTGGTAAGGGACTTCGCTTGTTTCAACCACCGTTTCTTTTCCTCAGTATAATTGGATGTTTCGCGTCGCAATAACCGTTGCGATTTTACAAAAAAAAAAAAAAAAATCATTATACCCATATTTCTTTTCAAATGTAACTAATAACAGTAGAAATTCCCGACGGAAATACTTCTCGCGTTTTGATATACCGTTCTTTATCGTTGATGCAAGCTTCGGCCCGATCCCGAGTCAGGATAAAAGGTGATCTAGGTAAGCCTAGATTGCAGTTAACCACCGGTTCTTTATAAATCACGGAGAAAACTTTCCAGGGTACTGGAAGAAGCCTCCACCTTGGAAACGCCGTGTAGGAACGAAAATGGCGTTACCGATTGGCCAAACTTTCGCATCCTGCTACACGGACCTCTGTAGAGAGCAGAATCTTCGACCCCTTCCAGTTATAAACGTCACTTTGCCTCATAGTTTGGACATAGCAACGGATCGTGTGAAAATGGACGATTGGGGTCCAATTTTGAACTCTCTATCGCTCGACCGTACTCTAAAATCGATAAGCGTTAGGTGTAGATATCAATGCCGTAAACCACTCGAGGAAGTGAACTCCGAGGACAAAGCAAGAGCGATTGGGAAAGCTCCTGTAATTTTGACGCGGTTTTTACTCGAATGGTTATCCCACAGCGTGGCACAGTGCGTGAGGAATTCACCGGCCCTAACTCATCTCGAACTCGAAGGTATTCCCCTGCCTCCCGACTGTTTGGCAGTCCTCTGCGTCGGTCTTGCCTCCACAAAAACCCTACGACACTTTTCGCTTCAAGGGTGTAGAATCGGCGATGGTAGCTGTGAGCTGATATGCCGCACCGTGGCGGATGTTCAGAGTATAAAATCGTTGAACCTGAGCCAGTGCGATCTGACATTTCAGAGCGGACCCACCCTGGCATCAGCTTTGTCGAGGCAGAAGCTGATGCTGTATCACGACACGTGGATGGAATCGCTGCGATATCGAGAACCGAACTTTGAGGCAATGCCCGGTCTCCGTCGTTTGACGTTGAACGGAAATCCTCAGCTCGGAGATTTCGCTGTTAATGAAATAATCGAGGCGATACGTGACAGTCTCTGGCTGAAGGCACTTGACCTGCAGAATTGCGGTCTCACAGATAACGCGGCATACCAATTATTGGATCTTTTGAAGAGCAACTTGACCCTCGCTGTCGTTGACGTTAGACTGAACACGATTGGTGAAGAACTATTGCGCGAAATTTCTGACAGACTTGAAATTAATAACGACGGTGCAAGTACGGAGTACCGCTGGATGTCGTTGCCCCAAAAAGGAAAACCAGCTGCCGTGACGAACTGCCAGAATCGAGTAATTTGCAATCGAGGATTTGCCGCGAAGACTGTTCTACCTAGGCCCAAGAGTGCGGTGAGCAGACAGCCGAAAAGACCTTGTCGTCAGGCAGTATTGCAAAGAGCGTGGACGGCTTCATCGACGAACTGTAAAAGATCGGAGACGAAGACAACTTCCCCGGTAATAAATCTAGCGAAATCGGTGGAAGCCGAGAACCGGAAGATCGTTGAAAAGGTCCCAATTCGAGCTTCGCTTCAAATTCGTCTTCCACTGAACGATGCGGCTGAAGATATGGAAAATGCTAGCGAGAGCTTTGTGAGAGAAGATTTGAAGAGTTCGTCGCGCGTCGAAAAGGGTTTGAAAGTCGAAGAAATAATCCGGCAGCTAGCAGAGGCTAGGGCGCGGCACGACAAACTCCTGGAGGAAACAAAGCGGAACGATTCACTGCTTACCGAGGAGAAATTACGGCGGGAAATAGCAGAGGCAAAATTGAAAGCGATGAATGAAGACCTTGCCGATCTTGAAGTCGCGCTGAAAACGAAAGAAGAAGAGACCCGCGGTTTTCTTTTAATCAGTCAGCAGTCGCTCGACGATATTTGCACTACCTTCGATCGTCTTTTAGAGATGCTTGACAGCGTAACAAAGAATCCTAGCAGCGCCCTGAAAAGAAACATCGACGAAGAACTTGTCGCCCGGGAAACCATAAAGCGGCACCTGGCTCACCTAATCCGTAAGACTAAATCTGAAAGTTTATCGCGCACAGTTTCCCCCGGATCAGCACCTGCGGCCGTGGAAACTCTACGCACTGATGTAGCAAGAAAATCAACTAGGTCAGAGGCTGACCTACGTACGACCCTGCCGAAAATTTCCACGCGGATTCACCTGGAGAAGAACATCGGCGATAGTCCGGACGTGATGTCACCCTCGCGTGAAACAATTAATCGTTTTCAAGAAGCTAAGCTATTCGATTCACCTGAGCAACGAGCTCGGGCAATATTTGCACAGATTGTCAGAGACGGTTCGCCGCTAACGATCGGTTCTCACGTCGGATAATACACAGCGAATTGATGCGCGAATCGAAATGATGCAAAGTAAACGGTTCAAAAAGATTATAAAACAAATGTTAAAAGAGTTAAAAAAAAAAATCACATAAGAGTAAAAGGTCTGTGAAAGTTTTGATAAATGCCGGTATAAGGTATCTCGGCATTGAGTTCGAGCGATGAGAACAGATGAAACTTTACGTCAAAGTAGTTTGTACAAACATTTTACTGATTCTTTGTTAAGCAAATAATAAATGCTGTTGTTTTTCACGAAAATGATAATGTTGGATTATGTATTAACCCGTCTCTACTCACCGACTGCCTGAGCTCTTTTGAGTTTACTTTACATTTGACGACATCGGTTTTTCGTTACTTCCAGTTGAGAGGTTCACCGCGGTGAGCCCGAACGTCACAACGGCAATGTTCAAAGGTAATTTTTAACGACTAGCACGTAAAATGATCAGTCGCACAAGCTTGGCTATCGCACGGTACGCGACGTTGGGCATATATAACCACTATATCAGGATCAAAGATGATCCAACGCTCGGTGTCGCCTCTTCCGTAATATGCGCCTCAGATTATAATTAATACATCGATTTTATGCACGCCCAACGTGTCAAAGCCACATATCGCATTTTCCTCGCAAAATACGGTTGTCATATATAAAACAGCAACAGACTCACCCAAAAACTCCGACGGCAACGGCAGCTTCTCGGAGTGCTCGATCCTGTTCCATTTCTACAAGAGCCTCCGGTCTGATGGTAGCTGTGTTTCGTGGCTGCCTTTCGTTCTGTACGGCTGCAACAAGCGTATTACTGACGTTATTGTCAATAATTACTGCAATAGAGAGACGACAGAGATGCGATTATGGTTGGCCAAATTATTCAGTTATATACTGCACATGATACAGGTACGCGATTAATGACGCGGTATCGGTTCGGTAAAACTCAACTATTCGGAACTCTGGAAGTGATAACCGGAAAGCGAAAAAAACGACCTAACCGAGCAGCCAGAGCCAGACAAAGTTTGATCCGGGGGGGCAACGTCGGCGTCGATATACCTACAACCGCCCATCCCTGGCTCAGCGGACGTCGAAGTTCTGCCGTTGACAGGCCTTCGTGTATCCGGAATCAGGGGCATTGTTTCCACCCAATATTACGTAATTCCCTACTCGCCATTTCTCCACCCGTCCATATAGCGCTGGCAGTAATTCCCCGCGTCAGAAACCGGCTAATAAGAGATTAATAATCATTTTGCTGTTCATCGTCGAGCCGTTTTCTTGCTACCCGAGATTCTACTCTCTTGGATTTATAAATACCTCAGAGGGGGCCCCGGGGCCCGTCTTTCAAAGCGAAAAGGTGACGAAAACGTTGTGGCCTTATATCAAGGTATATCATCAAATTATCATTGCTTGAAAAAGTAGCGATAAATTAAAAGCGGCATCCCTTTAGCAGCCAGGCGTTTGCTCATTCGTTGATAATTTGGAAACGTGACGGATTCGCGACGGCGTTCTATGTATAATGTATGTACTAATATCGTGTGAGATATTATATACACTTCGACTATGTACCTATAGAACGTAATAAGAGGTAAGGGTGTCTTCCACATGCACGAAGCTATAGTACCGCAATTACCAACGAGTTGATGTCACACACGCAAAGCGTTTTCCAGCCCTTTACGCAACAGTTTTGACGACACGTTAAAATTCTTTTTTCATTCTTTCCCTCCTCTCGGTTTTTTTCTTTTTATTTTCACTTTTTTTCGCACGAGAGATAAACGCTACTGATTTGCATGAGCTGGCTAGCTGGCGCAACCCCGATGCTACAAGGGCACCCCGTCGCGCTTCTCGCTCAAGTTTGTTTCCTCCAATTAACCCTTCGGGCAACGAGACACGCGACCAACGCTAACGAGTGGATTTTTCACCGGCCTCAAGGGTGACGACGGTGGAGAAGCGGGAGGCGATATGCATACGCCACGTATATATTGACTGTCGTCGTGGTCGGCCCGCGGTTCTGGCTAAATTGTTGCGTCGTGCTAATGGCTTTAGCATTCGTTACAGGCTAACGAACTGGTGAAAAGAGCCGATGGCGAGCGACGATTGAATGATGAATAAATATCATAGACACGGAGGGATACGAGGCGTGTGGTGATTTTTTTATTTTCTTTTTTCATTTCGAAATTTCTGTTGTTTCAAGATTTGAGGAAAACGAAAGCGAAAGCGAAAGCCGAGGTGAGGCGAGCCATTCCGCCCTCGGCGTCTTGCCAATTCCACTCTTTGCCCGATTTCCCGATTTCCCAATTCACCCAACGATTCACCTCCTTACCCGAGACTTAAGGGGCTCGAATCCAATTTCTCCTCCCGATACCCAACTTCGGCAATAAAAAAGTTACCGCCATTCGGCAAAGGAATGGCACGGAATGAAACGAAGGGTGAAGACCAACGAGGGGGAGATACGCGACTGCGAAGATGGGAAAAAATGAAAGAGACAACGCGGCTCGAGTCTTGAGACAATCTGAGACAAGCCGATTCAAAGACCCGGGCCTATACGTATAACTTTACATGTATCAAATCACGGGCTAAGAATTATTCAATGCTTTTTAGTCACACAGATACATATATACCTACACCATACATTTACGTACAGATTCCAAAGCCGTGGTTATCCTATAATATAATCATCGAATAGAGACATTTTCATCATACTATGCAGTTGCGAAACACCCGCTGTAACAGTTCGCAGTCATCTATCACTTTTTTTTTCAAACGATAAAGCGATACGGTGCAGCTCTGTATCGATCGAAAGCACGCAGCGGTGTCTAGCGCTAGAGACACAATACATCGTTCGCCGATAGAGATCGTCATACATTTACTTACCATCTTTGTTCATTCCCATTTGTATGCATTTCTTAAGACGGCAAGCTTGACACTGGTTTCTGTGAGCTTTGTCGACTATGCAATTTCCAGTGTTCGCCTGACATCTGTGTAAAAATGAAATTGATTCTCAATTAGCTGTGTGGTATGCAGTTTATACTCATGTATACCGGTTGCCGGGCTGCTACATAATTATTATGATATTTCTGATTTATCGTCAGCCTCGTTGAACAGATTTAACAAATCTGAACCAGTACCAATGTCGTAGCTAGTTTTCGCGTCATAATTAATCCCGATTCCCGCACGTAACTTTGAGTCGCTGCAGCCATCCAGCTTACTCAATGCCAACAATTGAGCAAATCCAACGTAATTATCAATTAAAACTAGCAAGGGAGTCAAAGTTTCTAATTAAATTTGGTATGTATTCGTGAAGGAGGATGAAGACGTTGACTATGATCAAAGTATCGTCAATAACTCGGAACGTTGTCATTTCGTAAATCAACTCTGATCGTACCTTCTATGCAAAGACTGCTAAACTTGTGACGATGGATCGAAAATGGATTGAAAGAACATTTTCAGCTTTTCGTCGTAGAAGAAAGACATCTACTCGAAGCTGAGATTGAATATGACGCCGGGACATTGAAATTGTTGACTTATCGTCGATCGAAAAGGAATGGGAAGGCGGAACGAGGACCTCGCTGGCAACGAGTGACGGACGAAAAATCTCAAGTGTCGATCCGTCGAGGCCCGACAATTCTCTGTACTGACAATGAGTCGTCCTGACACCCGGTGAACCGTGCGGAAGAATTGGCGTTAAATTTCATTACTCTCGTTGTTGGGCTAACCCAGTTATCCCCGGATCTTCCGGGGGCCATAGCCACCCGAATTTTGTCCCTGGGGGGACCGCGACCCGCCCGGGTCCTCATCTTCGTTCTCTTAATCGCAAAATACAACCGATGTAAGTTCCGGCCGATTAACGTTCGCTTAAATTTCACAAATAACAACGAATGAAAAATTTCTCTACGAGCTGGCTAGTCGATTTCGAAGCGTTATCCGATTGATTAATTTCTCAGCCCTCATTAGCGCGATCCGAGTTAACGTCACTCGCAAAGTAGCGAAGCTGTGAATCACGCCAGGGTATCTTGTCCCGAGGCATTGGTAAAGGAAGAGGGACGAAGTAAGGCTCGTGGCCTCCTAGCATGGGGCCCACAAATTGATTTGCGTTCACACCCCAGCAGGGCCTCCCTTCCTGGCATCCTGCACATCCTGCACATCCCAGAACCACGTTCGGGTCCACACCGCGTCGACCTACCATCACCTACCCTTCAGAACCACATCATACATTTATTTACGCATCTCTCTGTTCCATTTTCGTTCCAGCCCATTCTACCCTGTATTCTATTCCGTTCAGGCGTGCTCATTGTTTGCTACATCAGGAACTACTCCGCCCATACATATACCTACATATACCCACATATACGCATATATGAAAAGCTCAGCACGTGCCTTTATTTGCTTGTTCTTACCATTAATTGCCCCTCATGTTAATCGACGGTGTTAATTCGAGTTGACGTCTCATCTTTCCCGTGATCGGGGGATTGACAATAAAATTAGCTTATTTTCTTTTTCTTATTATTTTTTATTTTATATTTTCACGCGCAACGGAGGTTCCTGGAGAAAATCGCGAATGAAGTTTCTTGGTGGTATAGCTGGGGGTAAATCCTTGGAGAAATTAATAGCAAACCACCTTTTATAGGAGGACACAAAGCGCCGCAATTATTCCAAGCCCAGTTGGATGCTGGGCGGTAGATAGTTTGGTTGGTAATCCAGCGATTGTGGGTGAGCGTCGCGGCGCGTCGGGACGCATCTGTCGCTCGGTTATAGAGCGAGTGGAGCAGCGTCGACTAGCAGTCACCCTCAAACGTCCTGGTAATTGGTTATCTGTGCGAAGGCTCTTCAGTCCTTAAATCTTTACCGCGGCAACGAGCCGTGAGGTAACTCGAAGGCTTGGTACTCTTCACCAGCCATGAACCATCTGACTATAAAACGGCTCGGGAAAATATCTACCGCAAATATCTATCGTTACAATAGCAGAAAAGTTGCACAGATGCAAAAGAGCTTTCCATCCCGGAAAAATTTTTCACTTTTGCTCATCGTCGGGGTACATGCCGGTTGATTATACGAAACGAAGGATTTCAAACAGCTGCGAAATACTCGATATAATATGGTATATACGTGTAAGATTTACCAGAAGAAATCTTGCCCCGTGCAGCCTTATCCTCTTCCTCAATTTGTTTCCCGGTCACGCCTGGGCACAGTAGAGAAAATATTCATTTTTCAAACCAGACTTTTTTTTTTCCGGGGACTACTATGCGAAGGGTCGACGGTCTTGTGTATCAAGTGTTTCGCTGCTGGTCTTGGCCAAGCCATGACTCCCTTTCTCTCTCTCTTTTTCCTCTATATATATATATATGTTTATATAGGTATGCATGTGTATGTATGCACGTATATTTGCAAATATACGATACACGTATGCCGGTAGACTATATTGTATGAGGATGCCGTGGCCCGCCGATCGAACTCATGGTTGAAAGGGATTCAATGGAGATGGATGGCAGTTCCCGAGGGATGGGTTGTTGGCCCGTCGCTCGCCCAGACACGGGGATTCGATATGATACCGGGAGATGAGCACCATTGTTGGCGGTATTAGGATGATCCCACTCGACTCTAGGGCCACATGGCTCCGGTTTATACCTATATACATCTATACATCTAGATATACACCGAGGACCAAGGAGCAAGGACGGGTCAAATCGTACGCGACTGATACCAGTCCGCTTGATCATGCCTGATTCCTGGCTATCCTCGATCTTCCGACATTGGACCATTTTTTAAAACGAGAACTCGAACATTGAACACGTTTCATAGACCCGAATTATCACGATCAGGAGTAAACGATCAAATGCCCGGTGAATTAAAAATCAAATAAACTCATCAGCTCACCGATAAATCAACTTCCGGCGTACACTTCTCTTGAAGAATCCACTGCACCCGTTACAGGCAAGAATCCCGTAATGTTTCCCGGAGCTGGTGTCTCCGCAGACGACGCATATAAGCCCCAAAGTCCGTGGTGGTTTGCTGCCGTGTTGAGGCTGCTGTTGCACCTGCCCCATGAGATGAGGATGACCATTCCCAAGCGCTGTTAAGTACGGCGATCTAGGGGGTGCAAATTCCGATGACATCCCTCGACAGAGCGGTAGCGGACAGTCCTGTACACCCCGGGTTGCGTAGGGGTCGAGACTCGACGCTGAACCGGTAGCACCTAGAGGACTGTAACGTTCCGGAAGTCCAGGCGAAATTACGCTACTGTCAGCCGAATCTGGAACGATAATGAGAGAAATTTATACGAAGAGGGTTACAGCTGATTGATTATTGGCGGATATTTTCTGAACAGGAGCGTAATTATCAATATTCAGAACGTATGCTCTCGCACGACACATGTGTAATATATGTATAAGTATTGTATCCACGTCAGGTGTACATCGCTAGACAAACAGGCAGGCGCGACGATAAGACCTTCGATTCCTGCTGCCTTTTTTATTAATATATGAGACCAGAAACGATGAAACAGTTGCGTAAACTCGACTAAACATGCACCACCTCACCTATAAGAATACTTGGGTTTGATAAGAATATTAAATAAACAGATTTTTTCTACAATATTTCGTATTCTTTGTGTCGTTCCTTATTCTTCGGTTGAGAAACAATTATTAAATAGATAGATAGATAAATAGACAAATAAATAACAATAACGGTAGAGAAGACTTGAATGCCTATCGTAGGTGTGAACAATTCCAATGTTAACACGGATTTTTGTCTGTATATGTACCGTTGATCAGATGATGATATATACACCTCTGCCTGTATATATGCACAACTGTAGGATATATGATGGTATAAGGAATGGTAATGCGAGTATTTTTTTTTTCTGCGTCAATCAAGTTAATCAGTTAAGACCACTCTTACGAAGCAATTCATTTCCGCTGACCCGATCAGTCTGCCACCCCCTTTGGCCGGTAATCCCTAAATCTCTTTCTCGTGCTCGTTCAGCGACGTTCTCGGCGTTAGTAACCCCATTCAAGAGCAGAAGCGTACTGCAGGACCTGGTGAACCCCTGGTTGATTGCATTATAAGGAGTCTATACTATACGTAGGGTGAAAAGAGAGGGGACCTTCACACCCCCCCTCGACACCAATTGCATAAGAATTAATTGCATTTATTTAATACACATAAATATTACCCGCCTACGAGTTACGGCTGACAATCAGTTCGGCACTTAAATTTGCCTAATATATTGTCCTAATGATCGGTAGCTCGCGTGTGCTTGGCATATCCGAGGGAGCTGTGATCGTGTAACAGTAAACATTACGACTATTCTTCCCTCCTCGGTTTTTACGTGAATAAAAAAGAAAAAAAAAACTTCCCTTTTTCCTCTCTGACGACATCATCTGCGAGCTGCGATTCAGAAGAAAATTAATAATCAAAGAGAAATAAAGTTGAATAAAACTTTCCGGACGATTCTCAAGGGACGTCGAGGGTCTTATAAGACGCACCTATATATCTTTTATTTTTTACTGCTATTTCTGTTCTGATCCCTAAAGGCTCATGTGGCTCTTGCGTTTAGACGTCAACTTCTGTATCTAATTTTCTCTGTTTCTCTGCAAACAGTATTTACATCGTGAAATGGGCTTTGAAAAACCTCAAGAAGTATAAAGTAACGGTGCTGCAGGCCCATGAATATGTAGATTGTGAATAACTATATGTATATAGAAATGGCATGGTATTTTCCCCTATACCGTTCCGGGGCCACGACCCTGGGGTTTGAATTATTTGAATTATTCCGAGACTGCTGCTCATAGCCAGCCTAACTACAGACTGAGTTTATTAGTCTTGGCTGCTGATTGAACTGCGATTTGATGGGATTCTATTTGCCGTTATTCGAGGGGCGCTAAGAAAATTACAAGACCTCGATATTGCGCGAACTTGAATTAATTTTCACCGTCGTTTAATTCTTCCGACACTCTGTCGATCTTCAAATTCCAGTTCCCTCATTTCCCATTCGGCATTATCAAAATATTCAATTGAAGCAACTAGCTATGTACTTTTCTCCTTCCATCTGTTATACGCGATTTATAGCGGTTTGATATTTGTAGCTAAAAATGCCAGGCTTATAAGCCGGAGTCACAGGTGGCGTCTCGACGTCCCCTAGCTCTCTAGGACTTTCGAGGCGCACCAGCCACCACTATTGATATGCTAATGAAATTTAACGCTTACTCTTAAACCAGATGTGGGTCCTGGACCCGCTCCAGGACTCGGTTTCCATCAGAACAACGCGCGGGATACGCGAGAGACGAGAGTTTGCATAACAAGAACTAAAACCACTCAGACTCGCAGGTGATTCATCCGAAATCGCTCTAGAAACGTGTAACTTATGAGTCGCGATAAAATGATATAAAACGCGACACACCCGGTACATGAAATAAACATACCGCACGTACGAAACCTTTTTCGCGATCGCGCAACGAGAATTCGATTACCCTAATGGCAAAGCTAGCTCGCCTCTCTCCTGCATTCACGTCTTCATCCCCTCGATTCGCACGGCTCGCATAAGTCAGCTGATGAATAGCATCTCTCGGTTCGACCGACGCTGCAGACTTACTTATATCGTTATCCGAGACCGGATGTGGGAATCGAGGGTATCAATTTACCAATTAATTATCTTTGGGAGAGCAAATCCGCTCAGCCAAATTGGAGCAGAAATTTCTCTCAACTATCGTACAATATGAGAAAATGATATACAAGTCGGGTAATTATAAGGTCAACGCTTCTTGGGCGAAGGCGAACGATTATTTGAGCAGATTTCCACTTTTGTATAAGAAATTCACGAGTACAGCAGGTGTTCGGCTCGATATGTGAGACGAATAGAGACGGCTTGTATATTTTCACCGATGTCTCCACTACACGTATATTATCAAGCCATTAATTAATCTTCGAAGTTTGCGGTCTTGAGTGTTACATATGTGTGTTTACATCGGGTATTTAATATGTTCCCAGCTGTGTCGCTATGTACTCTATATCCGTATCTTATTGTGAGATCATCACTTGCTGAAATATGTAATTACATCAAATACCGCGACGACACGTGTCGTTGAAATTCTAACTCATATCATATGGGTTTCGAATGGACTGCGTGCATACGCAAATCTTCGATTATAATTCACAATTTGCGAATAGAAACGCGAATAAAACGTACGGATTTACTAATCACCCACCGATCATACATCGATCATACATCAATCAACAAAATAAATCGTCAATTCCTCCGTCTATCTGATATAATTGAATGTTAAAAATTGACTAACCGCGTCTTAGGCTCAAAGGACTTCCCGGGCTTCTTGGATGCTCGGGGCTGCTGGTGTGACGAAGTTGTTGTGCCTGACGGAGATGATCTCCGGCGGTACCGACGGCCGTCGCTCCGTTCATGGCTCTCGTCGCGTCCTGGCGTCGTGCTTCACCTGGACTAGGCAGTTTTCTGAAGAGAAATCCGAAAGATTTCCATATAATTAGGATACGAGCACGAGACACGAATCAAACGACTGGACAATTTCGTTCGACCAAAATCAACAGCAGACAATAAGAAGTTGAAATATATTCGATCCGTGAAATCGGAGCACCGATTATAATCTATAGTATGAGGGAACTGAAACACGCGAATCAATTTTCCAGTTACGGAGTAGAATAATGATTTCAAACAATTTTAGGTACGATCATTGAACTTTGATCTTACTGGCTGGCAGGGGTTTCAATTTCAACCGGCAACAGATCGACGCTATTGATAATCGTTTAAAGGCTGCACTGTTAAACTGCGGGACTTACTTTTTCTTATCGGCGGATGTTCCACTGTGTTTATACAGATACTCGCGGTTTCCCGGTTAGCGAATCACTGGTAAATATTTGTCGAAACAATATGCGTATAAATATGCAAAATACTCGTTATACGACCGATAGCATAATATGCGATGACAGTTGACTGACGCGCGGGTCTTTCTGATCTGATAACGAACGACGACTGACCGTGAGCAGTATGGTACCCGACGGAGCTAGAGATGCGAAAGCAACGGACGATGTGTACCGCGGATTGGTCCGGGTCTACTTTTGAAGGCGGGATCAGGTGCCACTGTGGGAAAAACAAGAAAAACGGATCCGAGGATTTAACCTATAGCGGCTACGTTTGATGTGGCGTCGGCGGGCGTCTCGACGCCTGCGCTCATACGAGTTTCGCGGTTCTGGGGGACCAGGCCTCGCCGCGGCGCTGGGGCTCCGTCCAGGGACACTCTCCCTCCACTTGCTCGACTATACCTCGGTAATAATTGTTGATCGTTGCCTGGAGGATGGAGAATTGAGAATGGACCACGGAGAACGAAGAACGGAGAACGGAGAGCAGAGCTTTGCGCTTGCTGATGGTTAGCCAAGGTCCGAGGATCGAGGCTGGGATTAAACTTTGCACAAATTTAACTGGGGTCAAAAGATAATTTCTTTTTCTTCTCTCGCTTCGTCCTTTACCCTCGAACCTCAAGCCTTGTTCTGATCTGATTTGCGATACCAGCCCAACAATTACTCTACTCGCACCGCAGTATCAAGGACCGTAGTATCACAGTCTTCTCCGAATCAAGCATAGAGAAGGAGGACCAAAAATCTGAGCTTATTCTTCGGTCAGCTCTGCTCGGAGAATCTTTGAATCGATATCTATGAAGCTGTGGGAAGAAGAGAACGTTTCACTGCATTTTCATCGTGAAATTTGGTCTATCGATACTTCAGCCACAATTATTTTAAGACGTAAAATCTGGGAGGCGATGCCACCCTTGACTTCTGTATAATCGGATCGGGACTGGAAGCGTTGACTTTGGGTGGATTTGGTTGATTTTGAATAACGAAAAATCTGGTAAAAAACAAAGTGGAAAGAGAATCTCTGCAGGGATGCCGCCATGCTGGCTCCTAGGGCTCTGGCCAGGACAGGAACTCACCGGATGCGGGGGTGTCGAGCCCCTCCACACCAGGTTCGAGTCGATCACATAACGCCACGCCCAGGTTCATAGCGACGAACCAATGACGATAAGGCGTCGCGACGCTACACCCCGCCAATAGGATTACCCTCTGACCCGGCGTTTCGCCAGCTGGTGACTGCACCAGCTCGACGACCACCACTGTACCCATACATCTCCGCATTCACACAAACTTGAACTGAACCCGAGCGAACGGGAAGACCCGGGAAATCGGGGACCCTGATCCGAACACCCGCACTTTCAGGATATGCGAGGAAAAAAAGAGAGAAATATATATGTTCAGCTGATAAGAAAAACTCAGAATTTATCAAATTATCGTTCAATCTCGTCGAATGGTCATTTCCAGTTTATTGATTATACATCGGTAGTCGGAGATCAACGATACGATACCCTAGCCAGCAGCTCTTAGGTATTACCAGATCTGTGTGCCAGACTCTCGATGGCCTGACGAGTGTCTTTGAAAACTGACTGCACGTCTCTTTCGCCGTTGATGACGACTAATTTCTTCTTGTAATACCTGACGACGGCGTCGTTGTACCTGTGGAACTGTTTGATCCGTTTTTTTATAGTTTCCTCATTGTCATCAGCCCGACCAGAAGTTACAGCTCGGCCGAGTAGTCTGTCGCGAAGAACGTCGTCCGTCACGACGTAGTATATGACCAGGTCAACCGGTCGGATAGAATTTTCGAAATATATCCCCTGCCCCTTTTCCCGGGGGTATCCGTCGATCAAAAAACCATTACACGAGCCAAGAGCGGACAGCATCTTCTCCTTGATAAGATCCAACACTACGTCCATCGGCACCAGCTTACCAAGCTCCATTATACGCCCGATTATAATTCCCCGTTTCGTACCCTTGTCCACTTCCGTCCGCAAAAGTTCACCGCTGGAAATGTGAAGGTAGCGAAATTCCCTTGCGATCTTCTCGCACTGAGTACCTGCACCAAAATGCAACAAATTCTCCCAACTGAAATTGCACGTAGCTATAAGTATGGGGTACCGATTATTTTCACGAGCTATCGTCTGACGATCTGGATGACCTGGAGGTGGTTCATTTTTCTATTTCTTTTTGGCCATATTAAACTATAATGTACCTGATGGTAGCCAGTAACGGGTGAAGACGGTGTCGCCTCCAGGTCCTCGACCCACAGGGTATGGCTCACCTTTGCCAGATCCAGGTCCACCGACGACGAAGACGATCGGTAGATTGGCAGATTTCAACGCTGAGACGTCGATTTCGCCGTTTCTTTCTATCGAGTCTCCGAGGGGATCGGGCAGCTTTAAACAATTACCCATATATACGTATATAACTGCGTGATGAGTTTAAGGATATAGCCTGAAAAAGGATGTGGAAATAATCGTGTGTCACAGATATTCGTCCGAATACATATAATTATGTATATGCACTGCAGTTGTTTATGGGGATTGCATTTATTTCAGCGAGTGCATAGATGCAGCGTACACGCGTAACCGCAATTCTATAAGGTATACTATACAATATAGAATAATAATAATGAATAAATAGGAATGCAATATAGCTATACGGCGGATCGAATTCTGATATCGATTTCGGAAAGCTACGCCAAACTGCTTCCATGGGTTGGTACATGCGACGCTGATGTCCAGAGATGTATACTATCTACCCCATCGACGGTCCGTATATGACGGAAATTTATAAATTAATGATTTCCTCCTTGTATTTTAGCAGATTCGAAGGAATTGAAAGAAAACATCTACTCAAATAGGCTTGCGATTGGGTTTTTTGTCTGGAAATTTTATCCGCAAAAAAACTATTTCCAAAACCACCCCACGTCACGTTATCGTCAGTGTTTTAACCACGTCCACGGTGTGGGTGCTGCCTTATCGACTTAAGGGTTGTTTGAGATGCTAGTTGATAAGAGAGTAGATTGCGAAAACATGATATGCTTATTACTTGCTGGTCATGGGATATCGAATTATAATTACACTCAGATAATGAGAATTAATTCCCCACCTGAATCTCTCCCGAGCAACGCCTGTTTCAAAGAAGCACATGTACTCGGTGCAAAAGTTACGGAAATAATTTTTTAAAAAAAGCATAACTACTTAAGTTTGAAATTTCAGCCTTGAAGGTTTTTTTTTTGGTTCTTTTGATCTGCAATTACTTTTCACTGAGTTGGGCCCTGGGTGGATGGTCCTGAATTAGGGCGTTTTTCAAATTTTCTGCGGACAAGGTATGGAAAAAGTTTTCAAATAAATTTAAAAGAAAAGTACGCGAAATTGGAGTCAGTAGGTCAACTCAAAGTACTACCAACGAGGCAGCGAATTTTTGCATTTGATTTAGATGGAAATTCGGATTCACTGCATTACTGTTTTTTTCCCTGCTTTAATAGTGCTTCGAAAAATCTGAAATTTGGTATACGTCTTTCCTGTAGGTACTTCATAAAAAATTGGGCGATTTTTTGGAAAAAAAACAACCTTTATCCCTGTAGGGAAGACGTATGCCAAATTTCAAAAATACCCTAAATAAGAAACACCCTATTGGGCTCGTTTGAACGAAGAACGCATGAAAACGCAATTTTTCAAACTTTTCTGTAGTCTGGAAAAAAGCATTTTTTTTTTTTTTTTATATCAAGAATTTCCAAGCGAAGATTCTTCTTCAAAATCTGTTCTTTCAAATTTTTTTCAGATTTTTTTTCACCGAGTTATGCAATATTGAGTTACATCACTCGTACCTATAACAGTATCAGGCTTTACATACGCTGCGAGTAAATAATCAGGTGGTGAAAAAATTTACAAAACAGCATCTCAAAGCCTAGACTTCTAGCTTCAAAATACTGTCTTTGGAAATTTTATTCGTCAACATTTCATCGAGTTACAGCGTTTTGAAAACAGGCATCTTTCCCGGTAGATTCAAACCGACCGTGAATTCTTCTGCTGAGTACCTATGTGGTCAAAGTAGTCTAATTGATGTAAGTATTCAAAGGATTGAAATAAAATATTATCCACAAATTCAATATTCGAATGTAGAATCATTTTATGGTGATATTTTTATACTATAAAGTATAAATAAATGGACGGTACTATTTTTCCTAGCGCATTTAGCGTGGGACTCTACTTGACTCCATACGAGTAGTAGTCCCCATCCCCCTCTCCGCGCATTAATACATTTTCTTACCGGACGGGATTATTTTGCATCTTGGTATAGAGAAACCAAGAGGCGCATTCACACATGAAGCGCTACGGCGGATTGCGGAGTTAAGTGGCGACGCGGTCAACAGTTAGTAACATTCGGCAAAGAGAAGCAACAAGTTCGACGCCTAGATCCTCGGTCTGAATTTCGGTTTCACCAGGTCTTGTCTATTAACGCTTGAGTTAAGTATCGTTAGCTAGAAGAGATCGTGTTCTTAAATAGGGCGAGATCCGCGAGTTGGGGGGACGCTTTGATCTGGAAATTAAGTGTAAAGGTACGAATCACATTCATGTGTCTCCATTTTTCTATTTCTCTACCGGCGAGCTTTAGGTAGAATAATAGGGTCTCATAAAATCCACCTCCCATATACATGTGAGTAAAAAACATACGAATTGTGATTTTGTCAATAATTATCGTTAAATTCATCTCGTATAAAAGAACGTTCGGTTGTTGAGTCGTTAATTTGAATCCGGCCATTGGTCATGACGGGAGGGAGGAGAGACGAGCCGATGCTCCTTTGTTAGTGGCTTGGCGGTTGACGATCGTGTTCTACACCGCCATCTTATGTTGGTGTTCTTTTTACCGGTTATTTTCACAAGTGTTTACTGATTTTACGAATAAAATAGTGTTCAAACGAGTCTAAGCGTGGGGTATGTTAACGATTCTTTATTATTTTCTTATCGGAGCTCGAAAATTGGCCGTTAGACTATCACGCGTCATATACCGTACTCCGTCTAACCCTCGCTCTCGTGCTATATTTTCTCTCGCTTTTTTCTCTCTTATATTCCAGTGACGAGTCTTTTACGAGTAAATATTTTTGAAATCTTTCACATCCCTATTAATATCTACCGGTCGTCAAAATAAGGGATATTTTTATTTCGTGTTTATTTCTTTTTTTTTTTATTATTATTTCGTGTTTATTTCTTTTTATTTCGTGTATTTCTTTTGTTGTATATTTTTATTTCGTATTTATTTCTTTTCTTTTATTTTTATTTCGTATTTATTTCTTTTCTTTTATTTTTATTTCGTGTTTATTTCTTTTGTTGTATTTGAAATTCGTTATTTATTTCTTAATAACGGACAGCGGTCTATTATGAAATAAAATCTTTGTTTCGTCTTTGTTATTCGAAATATCTTTAGTAGGAGAGTGAGTATAAAACAGTAGATATCTTTCGGACGCGTTAATACAGTGTGAGAATATATACCGGATCGCAATTTGGAATATCAAATTTTACCGAGGATACGGAATGCAACAGCTGTGAACTTCAAGTCTTCAAGTCTTCAAGTCTTCAAGTCTTCAAGTCTTCAAGTCTTCAAATCTCCAAGTCAACATCATATCTAAATGAAGCCCCTATGCCAAGTGCATATATAAAATCAAAACGGTGAATTACTAGTGAGGTAAATTTATAATATTTACCAAATATGCGCTCAAGGCATATATCTACGATATGAAAATAGTGAATTTCAAGTGAGATCTTATCTAAATCAAACCCCGATGCTAAATGCATATATAATATCAAAGCAGTGAATTACAAGCGAAGTGTTTTATAATATTTACCAATTATGCGCTCAAGGCATATATCTACGATATGAAAATAGTGAATTACGAGTGAGCCCTTATTTCAATTCTATTTCCCCCTGCTGCAGAATGCATTTGATATAATATCTCGAAACATCGAATCGCGAGTGAAGTGTTCTAAATTCTGCCTCAAGTATGTTATACATACACATAAATATCGGAATGCCTAGATTCTGCCCATAATATTGGATATACCCTTCTCTGCCCTGCCCTGCCCTGCCCTGCCCTGCCCTGCCCCAGCCTATTTGTACCCCCGGAATATTCTTCAAATTCTTTTCGACAAAGGATTATTTATGGATACGTCTTCATCTACCGTCGTCGCCGTCGTCGTCGTCGTCATCCAGGATGGTGAGTCCCGCATGCGATTAAATTCCTCGGTCTCTGCTGTGTTTGCGATGTGCTTTATCGTAACACCGGCAGAACAGCCGTTGTATAAAATCTGGCATTCTAATTTTCTCTATCGCGCGTGGCGTGGCGGTCACATTGACTATTATACCTGTATACATGTATATTGTGCATTTATAATATTCATATTCATTATCTTTACATGTATATTTATTAGGGTGTACCAAAAAAAAAAATCCAAACGCGCATCAACATTCTGGTAGAGCATCTCAAATAGAATATCTCAGCCAAATATGAGCTCTTTATATTGATATTTAGGACTGTCTATTTTAGTTACTAATTTATTTACTGAATTCTGTTTTTTTTTGGCACACTCTAATATTTAATGCATATTGTTTCTGATTGTTAGCTCGCGTATTCTGACATCATCAATTTAAAAAAATTCATTTATTATTCTCAAATTAATTTGTTAAAGTATAATTATTCATTCTTATGATTTGTTTTATAGCTTCACCTAGACTGGACAAATTTGAAGAAAAAATGTTTAAAATCATCCAAATTGAGCTTAAATATTTCTCAATGTTTCGATGCTCATTCAATCCTTAGATTCATTCGATTCAAACACCTCAAGGTATTATAAAGTATCTACTGCAGTATATGAAAAACCCGAATAGGACGATAACTATAACCCGTTATTTCCTTACAGCACATCACTGCAGCAATCTATAAATGGAAGAGTAAGCTCTCACCACGGTGTGCTCGATGAAGAATGTCTGTGTTGGTGTGAATGTCTAGGTATCGTTCGATTAAAAATTTAACATGGGTATACAGATCGGTGGGTAGGTAGGATTCGCGGTTGAGAATTTGAGACGTGGGTGAGTGTTTTAATTTTAACACCGCGTTCGTTCCGTTAATCGTTGGGCTTGGGGCTAAGGCGATGGGTAGGCAGTACGCGTTATTCTAAAGTCATTAAGCTTGGATAAATCTTATGTTCCACAGCGTCAAATGATTCGAAAGTCAAGTTGGCACGACGAATTATCAGAATTTAATTGAATCTCTCCCTAGAAATAATCAATCATATTTAATAAATAATATAAATAATATAGATAAATATATTCAAGATACATTTACATAATCAAACAATCTTCACGAGTGCTCTCTATCGAGTAATTCTACTGTTTCCATATAGTATAGTCGTCGAATAAATAAAGTCGTACACGTGGTGCCAAGCGTCGAATCATTTGAATGGGCAAGACGCTTCACTGCACCTCTGTGCTAACGTGGGGTACAGAGGTGATCAGAGATGCTGCGCTCGAAGAGGACGCCGACCGCCACGTTACCAATCTCTCTGCTTTTCTGCTTTCTCTTATCTATTTATTTTCCATACGACCGTTTTCAACTACAGTTTCTTTTTCGTTTCAGGCCATTATTCATACAATCTCTGTACATTAATGTACTATAAAGTTTGTCTCGTATTTTATGTGACCTCTTGTATATCCTTATATACCAATGAATCTCTCTGTATGTATCAGCAGCTGTTCGAGAATACATGAAGATTTTTTCTGATTTAAGAAATATCACATTTCATATTGATTGTTCATCTGCAAGCTCTATAAATTTTACATTATACGTATTACCTACGTAGAAATATACAGGGTGGTCCATTTTAATTTACGCAGGCGAATATCTCGAAAACTAACAGTTATAAAAGAAAAAGTTTCATACAAAACTTAAAGGGTTTCGAGGGGGAAAGATAATGTTGATATGTGTTGACTTGTGGACTTCGCCAATTCCGAGATTTCGCAAGTAACTTCGGATTTTAGATAGGGAACACATGTTTTGGTTGGGGGCAGCTGATAGCGAGATCAAAGACTCATTCAAATACGGAAGCAAAAGAAATTGGAAAAAAAAAAAATTTGCAAAAAAAATTGGAAAAAAAAATTTCGCGAATTTTTTTTTTTTGCAAAAGATCGTTTTTTGTCTCTAGCTTTCAAACACATTCATTGTTTATCACTCCTGAGTCCGAAATAAGCTGTGTGTTATTGATCTACGAATTTTTTTTACTAATCTGGTACATTCAAACTTTCCAATTTCAAAATTGGCGAGAAATATTGTAAGCTAGAGTGATAAACAATTAATGTGTTCGAAGGCTAGGGACAAGTAAACAATCTTTTGAAAGAAAAAATTCGCGAAAATTTTTTTTCCATTTGTTTTGCAAATTTTTTTTTTTTTCTAATTTTTTTTTGCTTCCGTATTTGAATGAGTCTTTGATCTCGCTATCAGCTGCCCCCAACCAAAACATGTGTTCCCTATCTAAAATCGGAAGTTACTTGCGAAATCTCGGAATTGGCGAAGTCCACAAGTCAACACATATCAACATTATCTTTCCCCCTCGAAACCCTTCAAGTTTTGTATGAAACTTTTTCTTGTATAACTGTTAGTTTTCGAGATATTCGCCTGCGTAAATTAAAATGGACCACCCTGTATATGACACTACTTTTCACTAATGCAAGTACTTTGTTCTTTTTAAAAGTAAGATGTCTCCGATTTTCAAAACCGTTAGAAACTCTGGTAACATTCAGTAATCCTCCTTCACGTTAGAAAAAAAAAAAATCCGTATCATTATCTTTTTAAATCGGTTCGAATCGGAAATATCTAAACGATGTAGGGTGTAGCTCGTTATAGTACATTTCATTTCAAGTTTTCACCGGTATTTCACTGCTGCGAAAAACAAAATTAGTTGAAAATATTCTGGATCGAAATTCAAGTTCATTTTTCACAAAATTAGTCGCCTATAAGTAGACGATCAGTTATACACGTATGGTATTAGAATTCTTACTACAGCTGTTCAACTCTCAAGGCTTTCGTGACGCCGAACCATATGCAACCCAACTTGCCTCGGTGCGATGTGTTAAACGAGACTTCCGATTTTATATGTTATATAAATTCCAATCTTTAAAAACAATCTCAAATTATTAATAAATATATATTAATAAATTAATTATAGCTACAGTATAAAATTCTAGGAAGTAGATCTATAATTATGAAAATATCGACTATCGTATAGTGCCAAAGTATTAATATTCTTTGTTCAAGTGTATCTTGTTTGCAAAAACATTTCTATCGATAGATAAATTACATAAAAACACATTGCGTCTCGTGCCGGAGCATCACGCGGTTAATTTCGTAATTATTTCTCAATGAGAAATCTCGCGAAAGTTGGATATCTACCGTCGACTATTTTTTAAAAATCGATTAAACTCAGCTGCGTCCCTACTCCGTGTCTAATGTTGACAGAAGAAACGTCAGTCAGTTCGGTTAGTCTCCGCTCTACGAGCACGAGGTCGAAATATTAGCACAGTCGGTACAGTAACAGAATTGCTCGAGCAAATCAAAACGTGATCAAAACAAAGGACGTGCGCAGCAGTAGCAGCAGTGAAAGACCGAAGTTGTCCCCGACACGGAAACATTGTTATATCTATTTTAGTGACAAAAGCAAAGTGTTGGAAATCGATTTAACAATTGGTCGTTAATTATTCAAGAGTCATTATTGAATCGACTGAGAAATAACCAAGGCAAAATTCCGTTCAGTATACATCACGACGTCGACGTTCGAGTATGTCAAGTGAATAACATCCTTACTTCCATTGTTCGCGAATTTTAATAAACTCACGAAGATTAATTACTATCTTAAAAATGTGGAAACCTTTTGAGCCAGGAAGCTCACCAGTCGATTGGTGCGAAGGAAACTACAGCATATCTCCAAGTATCGCCGAATTTATGAATACGGTATTAATCTACGTGTCACGTTTCTGAATCGAAGAAATCACGTTTCCTTTGTTCAGCAAGCTGAATTTTTTCTTTATTTTTTCTTTCGTTTTTGTTTTTCATTCAAGATCGAACAATTTGTTGTCTAAGATCAAGGACAGTGTCTGTCACGCATCAATAATCTCAAATCAATTTTATTTTCCAAATAACAATCAAGTGATTCTTGCACAATGGACTATAATCAGACATTCCTTTTTTTTCTGCTTTTTTTAATGGTATTCTACCGTTGTACGTCTCATCATAATAGATACCCCAAGTCCTTTGTTCCGTACAACAGTACTCAGCTGACTCATATATCTAATATAAAATGATGAATAATGATTTTACAGTTTAGCAATGTCGTCTTTCTGCTTCTACCTCCGGTGCTGATGCATCTCTTTAGAGATTATGGCAGATTTGTTAATCCAGGAATTCATGTAATATGGTTTCTATTGATGATCGTTGGAGCAAGCAGCGCATATTTTCATGCAACTCTCTCACTCATAGGTAAATAAAGAAATTTTGACATCGGACCAAGTAGAAGGAAATATTTGAAGTTGGTAAAAAATTTGTCAGATGCCAGAGATTTATGAATTGTTGATAATTCTTTTGGATAGTCTCTACCGCCACAGAGTCCAGAATAATTTCATATTCATGATGAATTTTCTTTTAGGGCAACTGTTGGACGAGCTTGCAATATTATGGGTATACATGGCTGGATTCTGCATGTTTTTTCCAAGGAGATATTTCCCAAACATATTCAAAAATAACAGAAAGAATTTCTCAATCTTTGCTATACTGTCGACGGTAGTAGCGACTGGTCTGGCCGTTGTACATCCATTCGTAAATGCATTCGCCCTCATGACTCTGTGCATACCTGCTTTTGGGTTTATGGTCATTGAACTAAAGAGGTGAATTGAAAACTTTTATCCCACCCCGTACATTCTTCGTTCTTATTCTCTCCGGTTGAATATTTATCTAGACACTTATTTTATGAATCATTGTCTGCGCTGTAAATATCTCTCTTATCACATTCCTCGCCACCCACAATCTGTATCGATGATATCCCCAGTCATAAGTTTATGACTCTTTTAAATGAGTATAAAATTCTGAATGGTTAATTTTAACCAAGGTTTTATATATTTCCAGGACAAAATCTGTTAGAGTGTATCGTCTTGGGGTTCGTTGTGGTGCTATTTGGATATTGGCGGTAACCTGTTGGCTGAACGATAGATTATTCTGTGATACTTGGCTGAACTTGAATTTCCCATATCTCCACGCTCTCTGGCACTTGTTTATTTTCATTGCCAGTTACACGGCCGCAGTATTATTCGCATATTTTTCAGTAAAGGAAGAAAAACCGCATCAATCACCGATATTAAAATACTGGCCTAGAAATGATTTTGAACTAGGTATACCTTATGTTACTATTAGGAGTTACATCAAGGTAGACAGTAACACTAACATATAAAATGAATAATCTGCTCACTCGAGCGCAAAGAACTGTGCAATTGATGATAAATTATTCTTATTACTGAATTTGGCAATGATTTTATCTATGTTTCGCAACTATCAGTATTCGAAGGTCTTATTAGGATTTATTTGATGAGAAATGTGGTGAGGCAAAAGGCGATTTGCAAACTTCGGAATTATCGGAGTCTCAGTTGATGGATGTAATGACTTTAACTCCTTGTTTTGCTGTGACATTAAAGTTATTATTAGGTATACTTTATTGAAAACCTGCTTCTGTCCGTCACATGCAAGTAAATTTAGTTATTAGGAAAATATGCATCGAGTATCAATTATCAGCCAAGAATTTGAAAAGAGGGGCTTCTCCAATCGATTTTTTGGAGAGTGTTATAAAAAAAAAAGAGCATAGATATTTAGTCGCGGCACAATTAGACACACGAGACATTTTTTTTTATAGAGAAAGAAAGAGAGAGAGAGAAAAAAAATTGGTTGCTTTTACTGATACAGAGACAGACTGAGATTTCGTAGAGAGAAATAAAAAATGAGTAATATTTTTCTAGTTGAATGTGTTTATTGCTTTATATCGATGCCAAAAGTGCGGAGTTTTTGATAATCTTGTAACAATGAAAAAAATTGGTAAATTAAAATTTTTATACGACTGATTGTAGGACTTAAGAAGAATAGCACGCACGTAATTGTATTTTTGACATATGTATCATCGTCCGATACACGGAACTTGAGTAAATCATTTTATTGAATAACAATTATAAGTATGTGATAGAAACATGTACCAAATATATACGTGTATAAAGCATAATAATGATATAGTACAGCATGCTAGTAGAGTTAAGTTTTAAAACGAAAATTAGTACACGAAATATGAAGTGTACTATTTATTTTTATCATTCATTTAAGTAATTACCGTACTTAAAATATATCGATCTGTGATTATTGTCATACTGTTCTTTAAAATATATATAAAAAAAGAAATGAATTATTCCCAATCGGTATCCATCAAAGCTTCTCACTCCCCTCTATAAACGACGATATTCTTATCAGTCTCGTAGATTTTTACTTCATACAGTAAACCAGGGTCAGGCATTTCCTTTTTCAATTCGTTGAAAATAAAAATAGCTACATTTTCGGTGGTTGAAACTACGTTCTTAAAATATGGCACATCCTTGTCCAAATTTTTGTGGTCCAGCTGATTCATCAATACATTTTTCATATAGACTTTTAAATCGGAAATATTCATTACCATTCCAGTCTTGGGATCCATGGGACCGCGAACTGTGACTTCGACTGAAACACACAAATTTTTCTATTACCTCTAAATAATTTGAAATCTTTTATTGTTATTTTATTTATTTTTTCTCATTTTACCGATATAATTATGTCCGTGTCCCCAAAAGTTGTTGCATTTTCCGTAAACATTCGCATTCTCTTCGTCGGTTAAATGCGGGCTAAAAAAATAACATACGACTTGAAATATCTCATTCAATTAGTCCGCCGAAATTTAGCTATCAGCTGGCGTGTTTATTTTTGTCGAGTCTGTACTACCTGTGGAGTCGATGACAGGCTGATATTACTTCTTTTCTAGTCAAATACACAATCGGCTTTTGCTCCATATCAGATTTATTTTACAACAATATTGACCCAAGGAATTTTTTTCTTTAATAATTAATGCGCATCTGTTATGTAGCAGGGTAAAATCACGGGATTGAATGCTGCAATTGCGACACAGATGTATATCGAACGTCAAACATGGCCGTGACGATTCTACACATACGTTTTTCTCTTGAATTTGGATTCGTTAGGCCTCATTGCTGATCATTTTTTTTTTTTTTGTGACGATATATTGTCGAATTGAGGCGATTTAAATTTTTGGGAAAATTTCCTGCCCAGAATTTTGCCAATTATTTCGTTCGACTAACTATACGAGAAACGACTAATTAGATACTGCAGTGACGTCATACTTGGTGCAACGTCACAGCTTTCGTGAATTCGGTCGGTAAATACGTATCGTGAATTTTTATTACAGCACATATCGTATATCAATGTTGTATGTATGTACGAAGTAAACCTTTGGACCGGAGAACCTACCGTCCCACTTCGAAGATTCGTCTCACTCACCTCCGTTTACCAACAAGCTTGTTAATAGACTGATTGTAATAAATTAGAGAAATTAGATCCTCACAAATTGACTGGCTGTTTTAAACATGTTCGCCACTTGTTCAAGAACGATAAAAAACAAAACACAGGTGAGCCGAATTCGAGTAGAAATTCATTATCGTATTATATTTTAATGAACTGTTTAATCAAGTCCTTATCAATCTAGAATTCGTAAAAACTTACGTAATAATCAGCAGCTCGTTACTCTAAACTATAAATAGACTTCGACTATTCTACTAAAAAGAATTCATCAGATTGTAAAAAGCTAGGATTTAAAGCTGTTAAATTATTCTTGCAGTTGAGCACATTGCTGCAAAGATATCAGTCGACTTTGGTAATCGCAGAGCACAATAATGAAACTCTGTCGACAATAACACAAAATGCATTGACTGCGGCAAGCCAAATAGGCGGAGATGTAACCGTCCTAGTTGCCGGAACAAAGTGTGGTCCAGTGGCTGAAGCTGTAGCCAAAGCCAAAGGCGTAGCCAAAGTTCTAGTCGCCGAAAGCGAAGCTTTCAAGGGATTCACTCCTGAAACTCTAACGCCGCTCATACTGGCTACGCAAAAACAGTTCAACTTCAGCCACATCGTTGCTGGAGCGACAGCTTTTGGGAAGGCTTTGTTACCAAGAGTAGGTATTCATTGATAGATTCACATCAAAGACTGATTTTTATCCACTTGTTTCTGCGACCAAGATAAGACCTCAGTCAGAACTCGATAATTCTTATTTTAGGTAGCAGCTAAATTAGATGTCTCACCTGTGAGCGACATAATAGCTGTTAAATCTCCAGATACATTTGTGAGAACGATATATGCCGGAAATGCGACCCAAACATTGAAAGCCAAAGATAGTGTTAAGGTAGTTTCCATTCGTGGTACATCTTTTGAGCCAGCGCCATTAGAAGGAGGAAGCGCTGCGCCAGAGCCAGCGCCGGCAGGAGATTACAACTCAAAGTCAATAGAATTTGTGAAGCAAGAGTTGAGCAAGTCTGACAGACCAGCGCTGGCCTCTGCTAAAATAGTTATCTCTGGTGGCAGAGGATTGAAGTCTGGTGAAAATTTCCAACTATTATATAAACTTGCTGATAAAATGAACGCCGCTGTTGGTGCTTCTCGTGCCGCTGTTGATGCAGGATTTGTACCCAATGACTTGCAAGTCGGACAGACTGGAAAAATTGTAGCACCGGTGAGAAGTCTTCTATAGGATTGATTTGAGCAAATTGAAAATTCAATAATTTTGCCATTTCGTTTCTTGTCCATGTTAGCTTTGTCGGGTTCATTATTTATCAGTCGTTTAACTACTTCTGTAATTACATGTTTTCAATTTTAGGAGCTGTATGTGGCGGTGGGAATTTCTGGAGCAATTCAGCATCTTGCTGGAATGAAAGATTCCAAGACTATCGTAGCGATAAATAAAGATCCAGAAGCTCCCATATTCCAAGTTGCTGATTATGGTTTGGTAGCAGATTTGTTCAAAGTGGTACCAGAGCTTACCGAAAAGGTTTAGAGTACGTTGTTACATACAAGTGGGATCTTTTTTAATCAATTTGAAGAAAAATTCTTATACAGGTTTTGGTGGCTCAACAAAATTTTATATCAGAAAAATTTCGATCTCTTATTTTCTAATTTAGGCATATTTTTACAAGCGAAACATTACTCGCACTCTATCCAGAGGCACTAATTAGACTCCTCAATATCCGTATCCAGGCGTGGGCAAGCCGCATTAGGCGTCCAAAAATATTGTGTATTTTTTTGAAACAACCGAACTATCCGATTTTTTTTTTAATGCCATTAAAATTGCTGTTCTATACTCGTCATCAGATTTCTAAAAATTCATTATAAAAATAGGCAAACCTTGTCGATATTTGTCTGTTCAGATTTATTCTTTAAGGTTCTCATAACTTTGTCTGTTCAGATTTATTCTTTAAGGTTCTCATAACTTTGTCTCTTTAAAATACGGATGTGAGTAACTTGAAGGTGAAGACAAAAAATTCCCAACTATCCACGTTCTACTGTATGAATATTTAAAGATATTGTCTCATGGTCTGTCCAAATGTACAAAAATTATTCCCGATTATATAATCCTAAGGAATTGTTAAAAGTTACAAAATAAGTGAAAGAATTCTATATAATATTTTAATAAATATTTACACTCGAATTACTCTTATATATCTTCGTACGAAAGTATAGTTTTTCAGTGTATAAAATCGTATCGATAATTGAACCCATTCTCCCCATTCACATTCAAATATCTTCAAAAGCCTTTAGATCCGACATAAATTTTTAATAAATTATTCCAAACGAGAAACAGTGTTGTATATGAATTAGCAGCTCACTCAAGATTTGAATCTTTTGAATCGCGCGGTAAGAAACTGACCCAAGGATAGCCAGAGTAGCGTAGAGGAGATAGATAAGGCGTGAAGGAAAGAAAATAAAATGAAACAAAACTCAGTTTACTAAACCGGTGACAAAAATCTCTCGTACATGCTGCGAAGGTCGTCTTTGTCCGAGTACGTTGCACTTTTGCACTTTTGCATCTTCGCCGTTTACCAGGCGCTAGTAACCAGCGCATATAATACGTATACCCCGAGACTATCCTGGCGTTCATAAAGACGACTTATAAAATATCCACCGAGACAAGTATTAGCAGCTAGGGAAGAGAATTTATTGGTTTATAAAAAAATTGCTACATCTCGTGTTCGACGAATTTTTATACCATTTCTATATAAATACTTGTGATATAAAAACCCTTTTCGCCGTTATTATTAAACACGAGAAAGATAAAAACAAATTATTCAAAAGGCAAAAGAAGGTAAACGTATAGTTATATGTATAGAAGTGAAGCAGAAAACTCGTCAATGCCATCCAGTTTGCTGATTTGTCATTGTTTAACCACGCGACTACATCTGCGCGTGTGAGATGTATTAAATACATCCCAGGTACATATGTGAGTTAGAGTCTATCTGTGACTATCCACACATCTATAAAGATGAACAAATTTGAGGTAGTAACTCGTACTCGGACTCGCAGCTGTTGACTTGCGGCTAACGTTAGTCGCGACTAAATGAAAGGGAAAGTGCAGATTCTGAATCGAGTCTCAGACGAAGTCGAAGTCGTTCCTGCAACTGGCACCTGCACAGTCCTGCGACGCAGGTCGCAGTTATTGTCCCGAGGGATTAACAATCTTCTGGCTTATTTATTCTAGGGTAGGTACTCGTGATTGTTTTTTTTTTTTTTTCTTTCTTTCTTGTAATCCTCAATTTTCATTATACATCTGTAACATCCATCGTCACAATCACGTCACACTTCGTTCAATGTCTCGCAACTAATTTTCAATCACGATTATAATAGTTGAGTGATCTTCTCCCATCTCATTCTCAACGTATAGGAAAGCACATCTTCAGTTGTGTCAAGGGTCAAGGGACTCACGATATTTTCTATTATCTGGATGTATCATATGTGATTTTATTAAGATTTATCATTCATGTTTCATCGTCATAATTTATTGTCAATTTATTTCATTCGATGGATAGCTATACCTGTTAGAGAAATTCGTTATATAAAACAGTTTCAATGTTTCATCTTTATTTTTTTTTTTTATTCCATATCATGGTATACGCGTCGATTGTGCCGAACATGTTTTTCATCTACCAAGGTTGTGGATTATTACGACGTCCTGCGGTGTTCTTCTTCCCCATTGTGAATTCTATCGACATACGTGGGTATACCCGTGTGTATACGTATTAGATCTCAAATGTTATGTTAGTGTCAATATTAACAAAGCTCGAAAGGATAATATTGATTTAGGTATATTCTAAAGTCAAGCCTAAATAATGATTTTTCGTCGAGTTTAAATAATTATGGATACAATACAGATCATACGATAATATCGATGTACCAATTAATAAATAGATAAATCGCAATAAAGTCGAAACGAGAGAGAGGATATACTACTTCCCGAAGACTGCGGTATTAAACCGACGCAATTGAAAGTAAGTCAGTGAAGTCGATGGCCTTGTATTCACCGTGATGTAATTTTTAAGTGTGTCAGTTTGACGCGACATTGAGGCTATACTAGGGTCTTTATATGTTTCTCAAATCGCTAATAATCACGGTGTGGTATTTCGATTAGACACTCAATCTTCGCCTAGCTAATATATATGTGTATAATAAACTATGCTCATTGCTTCTCCGAATCTCCGAATCTCACGATCAGCTGTATTCCACCTCGGCCGTTTTTATTAGCTCGGTATTTCAATCTATAGCTATTCGTGCACGTATAATACTGCATGCTCGGGTTAGACAAGATTGCGCTAAAGGAAAGTGAAATTTTTCCAACGTTTGCGCAATCGGCCTGTATAATACTCTCTATTATTCAACTTGGTACAGAACCATGTAGCTGCTACACACAATGCAGTATAACATTGAGTGCAGTATCACCCTCCGTTACCGAGTCGAATCAATCTCACTTACCGTATATATTTATCCGCGATAATATGCCTTGCTCCCGAGTTACAGTTAGACTTACTAAAAAGATCCAGTCCTCGTGGTCGTCGTACCCGTTACTATAGTTAACTACTAACAATTACGTCACGTATTGTGCAATCCGCATAAGGCGGAAGTTGTAATCCTTCAAAGAGTTCCTCGTAATTCATACACCAGAAATCATTTTGAATCTGCGGTTTCCCCATATCATTATGTCGTCGTTGCAGTTCGCATGACTCTTGGCACAGATATAATGTAGAGGTAAAGGAAACACGACAAAAGCCTTGTTTCTGAAAATAATTCAACTACTCGAATAACGAGAATTCATTGTCTAATTTTTAAGTATACTCATTTAAAATCATTAAATAGGGTTAAAAACTGTTTCAGAATCTATTTAAAATGGATGGGAGAATATTTCGGGGGATTTTTACACGAATGGCTGCAGTGAGTTGCAGTCAGACATCGTCATAGAGCTATAAAAGACTCTTCAACTTTAGGAGAAAAAAAAAAGAATTTTTTTAACTACAGCAACGATTACAATAGCTAATAATATTAACACCAAGAACAAAAAACGGTTAAAGTGAATTTCAACTGTATTTATAATAATCAAAATGTTAGTGCCAGTCCTAGGAATATCTCAGATTTGGTGGCTGCTAGCTTATGCCAGTCTGTTGTTACTTCTTTCTCCGTTAGTTCTGCTCGTCGTACTGTTTTTGCCAAACTTGCCGATTCTCTTGCTGAGAAGAATGTGTTATATACCTGTCGAGCCGATATAATTGGAAATTATAACCGGCTTGCAGAAATATGAGCAAATTTTTGTTGTTGTTGAGAGTGATAAGAGTACTCGAATAAGAGCACGAATTTCTTTTTTTATTTCAACGCATTTCGCATCAAATATATTCTTCGTGAATTCCGTCATTCGGCATTGAGGGGAAGGCTGGCATATGATGGACGAATAGTCGAAACCCTATAACACGCTTTGAATTTGATCTTGATTTAAGACTGAGAATCGTAACCCAATTGCGGGCTGTGCTCTGATGAAGATTCGAATGAATGGGGTGTAGATATAATAGTATATCATGTTATGTTATGTATTTGCTATTTATATATGGATGTAGGTAGGCGTTTATGTTTAAATTATTATAATATATACCCAGATCCGTAAGAAATGGCAAAAACAAATTCCTGTGAATTAATAAATATGACAAATCAAAATCCAACCTCGTATAATGATGTTTTACTTGGTGCGTGACTGGTATATCCTCCCTTTTTATACCCACGTCATAGTAATGTGTATTATCAAAGGCTACATGCGTGTGTGTGTGTGTGTGTGTGTGTGTGTACGTATACTATACAACTGTGTATACACACGTGTAGTTCGTAATTTTTCTCGTAATTTTTACTCCTCATTTGAGTATGAAGCTGTTCCAGCTAAGGGTACTTATTTGAGTATTAATCAAGAATCGCTTATTTACGATCTCCGAAAGGTGGAAGTAGGTATTCGGTGAAACTGGTTTTGAAAACTGACGATGAAAACGTTCCGCTTATATGACGTACGATTATCGTGCCTCATTTCGCGTATCATTACCCTCGAGCCTTCTTATTTTTAATGTGTACATTCTTGATTGTTATTACCAACCATTATAAGGTTCGTATATATATATATATATACCCGTGTAGAAATTGTGCTGTGGTGCTGTGAAAATGAGGCCCAGATTAGGCTAAGCTTATAGTCAGGCACCCCATAAGCTTTAGCAACCCGTACCTCCTTCACCGTTGTCCCAAGAGTGAACTCTTAAGGACGTTTCTTGTTCCTTATTCAATTATCTAGCAACGCATTTTTCGCATTTTTTTTTTCGATCCATTTTTTGATTATTTGTTTTTCGATTCTAGTTTTCGGTGAATTTTTAAGCTTTAGCAACCCGTAGCTCCTTCACCGTTGTCCGTAGAGTGAACTCTTAGGGAGGTTTCTTGTTCCTTATTTAATTATCTAGAAACGCGTTCTTTGCATTTTTTTTTTATCCATTTTTTGATTTTTTTTTTTCGATTCTAGTCTTCCGTGAATTTTTAAGCTTTAGCAACCCGTACCTCCTTCACCGTTGTCCCAAGAGTGAACTCTTAAGGACGTTTCTTGTTCCTTATTTAATTATCTAGCAACGCATTTTTCGCATTTTTTTTTTCGATCCATTTTTTGATTATTTGTTTTTCGATTCTAGTTTTCGGTGAATTTTTAAGCTTTAGCAACCCGTAGCTCCTTCACCGTTGTCCGTAGAGTGAACTCTTAGGGAGGTTTCTTGTTCCTTATTTAATTATCTAGAAACGCGTTCTTTGCATTTTTTTTTTATCCATTTTTTGATTTTTTTTTTTTCGATTCTAGTCTTCCGTGAATTTTTAAGCTTTAGCAACCCGTACCTCCTTCACCGTTGTCCCAAGAGTGAACTCTTAAGGACGTTTCTTGTTCCTTATTTAATTATCTAGCAACGCATTTTTCGCATTTTTTTTTTCGATCCATTTTTTGATTATTTGTTTTTCGATTCTAGTTTTCGGTGAATTTTTAAGCTTTAGCAACCCGTAGCTCCTTCACCGTTGTCCGTAGAGTGAACTCTTAGGGAGGTTTCTTGTTCCTTATTTAATTATCTAGAAACGCGTTCTTTGCATTTTTTTTTTATCCATTTTTTGATTTTTTTTTTTTCGATTCTAGTCTTCCGTGAATTTTTAAGCTTTAGCAACCCGTACCTCCTTCACCGTTGTCCCAAGAGTGAACTCTCAAGGACGTTTCTTGTTCCTTATTTAATTATCTAGCAACGCATTTTTCGCATTTTTTTTTTCGATCCATTTTTTGATTATTTGTTTTTCGATTCTAGTTTTCGGTGAATTTTTAAGCTTTAGCAACCCGTAGCTCCTTCACCGTTGTCCGTAGAGTGAACTCTTAGGGAGGTTTCTTGTTCCTTATTTAATTATCTAGAAACGCGTTCTTTGCATTTTTTTTTTATCCATTTTTTGATTTTTTTTTTTTCGATTCTAGTCTTCCGTGAATTTTTAAGCTTTAGCAACCCGTACCTCCTTCACCGTTGTCCCAAGAGTGAACTCTCAAGGACGTTTCTTGTTCCTTATTTAATTATCTAGCAACGCATTTTTCGCATTTTTTTTTTCGATCCATTTTTTGATTATTTGTTTTTCGATTCTAGTTTTCGGTGAATTTTTAAGCTTTAGCAACCCGTAGCTCCTTCACCGTTGTCCGTAGAGTGAACTCTTAGGGAGGTTTCTTGTTCCTTATTTAATTATCTAGAAACGCGTTCTTTGCATTTTTTTTTTATCCATTTTTTGATTTTTTTTTTTTCGATTCTAGTCTTCCGTGAATTTTTAAGCTTTAGCAACCCGTACCTCCTTCACCGTTGTCCCAAGAGTGAACTCTTAAGGACGTTTCTTGTTCCTTATTTAATTATCTAGCAACGCATTTTTCGCATTTTTTTTTTCGATCCATTTTTTGATTATTTGTTTTTCGATTCTAGTTTTCGGTGAATTTTTAAGCTTTAGCAACCCGTAGCTCCTTCACCGTTGTCCGTAGAGTGAACTCTTAGGGAGGTTTCTTGTTCCTTATTTAATTATCTAGAAACGCGTTCTTTGCATTTTTTTTTTATCCATTTTTTGATTTTTTTTTTTCGATTCTAGTCTTCCGTGAATTTTTAAGCTTTAGCAACCCGTACCTCCTTCACCGTTGTCCCAAGAGTGAACTCTTAAGGACGTTTCTTGTTCCTTATTTAATTATCTAGCAACGCATTTTTCGCATTTTTTTTTTCGATCCATTTTTTGATTATTTGTTTTTCGATTCTAGTTTTCGGTGAATTTTTAAGCTTTAGCAACCCGTAGCTCCTTCACCGTTGTCCGTAGAGTGAACTCTTAGGGAGGTTTCTTGTTCCTTATTTAATTATCTAGAAACGCGTTCTTTGCATTTTTTTTTTATCCATTTTTTGATTTTTTTTTTTCGATTCTAGTCTTCCGTGAATTTTTAAGCTTTAGCAACCCGTACCTCCTTCACCGTTGTCCCAAGAGTGAACTCTTAAGGACGTTTCTTGTTCCTTATTTAATTATCTAGCAACGCATTTTTCGCATTTTTTTTTTCGATCCATTTTTTGATTATTTGTTTTTCGATTCTAGTTTTCGGTGAATTTTTAAGCTTTAGCAACCCGTAGCTCCTTCACCGTTGTCCGTAGAGTGAACTCTTAGGGAGGTTTCTTGTTCCTTATTTAATTATCTAGAAACGCGTTCTTTGCATTTTTTTTTTATCCATTTTTTGATTTTTTTTTTTTCGATTCTAGTCTTCCGTGAATTTTTAAGCTTTAGCAACCCGTACCTCCTTCACCGTTGTCCCAAGAGTGAACTCTCAAGGACGTTTCTTGTTCCTTATTTAATTATCTAGCAACGCATTTTTCGCATTTTTTTTTTCGATCCATTTTTTGATTATTTGTTTTTCGATTCTAGTTTTCGGTGAATTTTTAAGCTTTAGCAACCCGTAGCTCCTTCACCGTTGTCCGTAGAGTGAACTCTTAGGGAGGTTTCTTGTTCCTTATTTAATTATCTAGAAACGCGTTCTTTGCATTTTTTTTTTATCCATTTTTTGATTTTTTTTTTTTCGATTCTAGTCTTCCGTGAATTTTTAAGTTTTAGCAACCCGTAGCTCCTTCACCGTTGTCCCTAGAGTCACCGGCGTATACGCCATTCTTACCCAAATGTAATTTGTAGTCTTCTGCTGACCTTATAGAAACGCCATGTGACTCGTCCCCCATAATATAATCTCCATATCTATCCCAATGTTGCAGTATAAATGAAACGATAGTCAATCTTAGCTCCTGATGCCTATCCTGATTTTTCGACAAGCAATACGACCACGCGCGAAAAAGACAATTCCCATCTGGTTTCATGGGGGACGAGATATGGCCCATGTTGATATCAGGGCATGCCACAGTAAATTTCTACACGGGTATATATACAGGGTGGTCCATTTTAATTTACGCAGGCGAATATCTCGAAAACTAACAGTTATACAAGAAAAAGTTTCATACAAAACTTAAAGGGTTTCGAGGGGGAAAGATAATGTTGATATGTGTTGACTTGTGGACTTCGCCAATTCCGAGATTTCGCAAGTAACTTCCGATTTTAGATAGGGAACACATGTTTTGGTTGGGGGCAGCTGATAGCGAGATCAAAGACTCATTCAAATACGGAAGCAAAAAAAAATTAGAAAAAAAAAAAAATTTGCAAAACAAATGGAAAAAAAATTTTCGCGAATTTTTTCTTTCAAAAGATTGTTTACTTGTCCCTAGCCTTCGAACACATTAATTGTTTATCACTCTAGCTTAAAATATTTCTCGCCAATTTTGAAATTGGAAAGTTTGAATGTACCAGATTAGTAAAAAAAATGCGTAGATCAATAACACACAGCTTATTTCGGACTCAGGAGTGATAAAAAATGAATGTGTTTGAAAGCTAGAGACAATAAACGATCTTTTGCAAAAAAAAAAAAATTCGCGAAATTTTTTTTTCCAATTTTTTTTTCAAATTTTTTTTTTTCCAATTTTTTTTGCTTCCGTATTTGAATGAGACTTTGATCTCGCTATCAGCTGCCCCCAACCAAAACATGTGTTCCCTATCTAAAATCCGAAGTTACTTGCGAAATCTCGGAATTGGCGAAGTCCACAAGTCAACACATATCAACATTATCTTTCCCCCTCGAAACCCTTTAAGTTTTGTATGAAACTTTTTCTTTTATAACTGTTAGTTTTCGAGATATTCGCCTGCGTAAATTAAAATGGACCACCCTGTATATGTACAACTCGACACGAGGACAGTGAACCGCAAAAGTTCGCTGCAGATACCGTATAGTGTATTCCGCACCTCGATTCTATATTCAATTCAGCAATCGAGTTGAATATCAACTAGTCGCCTCCGCGTATTCTTATGGCAGAATTTTAAAGCCTCTTTACAAATTCAGGTCTAGATCAACGGAACGATTGTGAAATATTTCAAAGAGCTGATTCTACGTGCGGTGCTTGTCGGAAATAATAAAAAATAAAAAAAAATACTCACCAGTTGAATAAATGGATAAATTCTTATCTTCATTCTGTGATTTCAACTCATTTTTACTGTTCTGTTTCTCTTACTTCCGCAATTTCTCATTCATATTATTTTTTCTTAGTATTCGTTAACGTTTGTGCTAGCTCTATATCATATTCGAGTGCGAACTTCCTGAGAACATTCAAGGCTATCATTTATCCGCAAACTAATTATCTTATCTCGTCAATGTCGAACGAAGGCAACGACGAAATTGTTGATCTAATTTTTTCTTAATTTTTTTTTTCTCTTTGCTTTTGCTTTTTTATATCTATAATAGCATCTAATTAGAAAAATTATTCTCAAGGATCGTGCAGCATTAGCCGAGTTTGCCTGCAGGTAGGCTCGGGGGCAAGAAACCGAACTGGTTTCGTATCATTCTCTGATCTTCCGATTCTTTATTTGCCATGATTATATTCCACTTTTCTGTCGACTTCCTCTTCTATTTTCTTGAACGCCACGTAGCTCTCTGGCCTCAAGTTCTCAGGAATGTTCTCCCTACGGTTACTATACGGTGCCCATGACCCATGTTTCGGTCTCATATATACCGGGTGAGAATGTATTATTCAAACAATTTCAACTCTCGTAACTATTATAGTAGAGTCAATTTTCCAACGGCAGGTCATGAAATCCGTAACAATTTACCAACAGGCCGGTATTTGTACTGAATTTTTAACGGGGCATCGCTTAGTTATACTTCGCGCAGTGATCCAGACTCTGCCAATAACGTACGAAAGATCTTTCATTTTTATCTCCACGTCGATAACGTCGGACGCGAATAAAATACGAATTATGAGGAAGGTGGAATTGTTTCTAAGTATACGAAGCCAGAGAGCAATCATCGAATCATCTTTTTGACCGAAAAACGTAACGACAAATGAGAAAAAAAAAACAGAGGGTGCAGGCTGGAAGTAAAGCTGTGCTCAAGCCTTAAGATATGCAAAAATAGATCGAGAATTCCATGCTTTGATATTTCGTTTGTATTCCGAAGGTACTTTCGCCGGGTCCGCGAAGAACGTAGGTAGGTATAGGTATATCGCGTATGCCTAGGTTAGAGTAGTGGGAGATCGGTGGGACTTGAATCGCGGGTTTCTTGAGGCATATATATGGTAGGGAGTCATGCAGTTCTCTTGCTACTCGGCGTGTTCTCAGCCTCTCTCGGATCTCCGCGAGAGCGTTGTATCCGATTAATTAATCGACTATTCGTACTATTCGAATACGTGAATAAAAGTGAGAAGGTGAGTCAGTTTGAAATTCAAATATACGTTATTCAAACTTTGGACGAAGAGATCCGCGGCCTTTCCTTGACGCGCGAAATAAAGAAAGTCAAATATTTAGTCACGTCCCATAAGAACGGAAATACCACTTCAAAACGCACTTCCCGCATCTAAATCGTGTCTGAAAACTTACAACAGCTATTAAACAAACAAAAAATATAGGATTTTCCAATATGTTAGACATTCTGTTTTATTTCTTTATTTCGCAATGATTCAAAATTTCTGTACCGCAATTCGTTGATTTTGTTTTCTGGATTTTTTTAACGGGAAATAACTGGAAGTGAATTTTTCAATTTGTCAAATTAACGAAGAGTTTAAAGATTGCACCGTCGTCTTATCAGTACCTTATACTCGAGAGGTTAAAGCTTCCAAATGATTAATCAATCGTGGAGATTTTGACGCACTGTTGAAAAGCGAGAGTCCTCGCTCGCGTGTATCAATGCCAAATGCCAAATTGTTCCGTCTCGCATTATCGCCCGAGGAAGTTAGTCGCCGGTTTATTACACTGTATAATAAATATCGATGAATATGGGATTGGTATTATAATTTAATTGGGTTTCGAAATGGAAATGAAAATTGATAATGATCTAATCGCGTTGTGGTATAACAGAGCGAAACAAGTCTCAATGAACACCAAGCCCTACATGATTCTCCAGTCAACTTCTCATTAATATATCTGTATCCGTTTTTATTTCTCACTGGCAGACAATTACCTTTGAATATTGCTATATATAATATACTATATGTAAAAAGTGGCATTACCCGGGATAAAATGTACATTCACCTGACATTGAGGTGCAATAATAATATAAATGTAAACCAGTTTCAATTTTTGCAAACAATCGTTTTACAGGTATATGTCTGGATTAACCTGTCCCAACAATGGCACTTTTTTTATATCTTCGCAATTTTTCTCGCCATTCTATTAATACTTTTCTCGTACCTTTATTATACCTCTAGCAATAGATTGGTTCGGTTCTATTTAACCTCGCTTCACCGTTACATTTATTTCTTTTCGTTTTTCAATACCTCTCTTCGATTCTGAGCGAGTTGAAAAGTTCGATAATCTCCTCGATAATCTTGTGGAATTATATTCAAAAGTTAAAAATCTCTGTTTCTCACGCTCGTGAAAGCTATACAGCGATCGTACGAAACAGATTAGAGTCTATTATGCATACCTATATACCCGCGAGTAATTTGCATGATATTAATTCTCTGCCAGTAGCTATAGACAGATATTTAGCTGTGCATTATACCGAAATATTAATGTTGAAAATGTCCTAAAAGTTTAAAACTTGAATCCGCAATTTGTCTTCAGATGAGACTTTTACTCATTGCCTTATTGAGCTTGGCAATCAGTGTCTCGGCCGACCCGGTACCCGGACTCCTGCGTGTCCCCAGGGTTTACAACGCCTTGGTGACGAGCAATCAAAACCTCTCACCGTCCAGGGCATTCCCAGTGATTCAACCGGTCGTTCATACAACTGCTGTCGGCTATGTACCACCGTTTTACTACACTCAATTTGCCCCGCGATATCCGGGGCCGGAAGCCGGCCGACTACCCCAGGAATTACTTCCGGCTGAAGGGGGAGCGGGATTGAGAGCAGAATTAACACCAGCTAAAGATGCGACAAGGTCGAACGCCGAAGATGCTATAGCGGTGCCGAGTAATAATGACAATAATTCGAATCGAAAAGAGGATCCGGCGATAAAATCGACAGGCGCTGGAATCCCGAAGAGGAAAGACGGCAGTGAACATCCGCTCAGTTTTTACCCAAATTATCATTCGCTCTATTACGATCCATACTTTTACTCATATAACGGTTACAACCCTCACCTAGCTCCGAATCCTTACCTATTCGATTATCAGCCGCAAGATTTGGCCCCGCTTCCGCCCCAAGGAGCCTACAGGGATAATCAGCTGTTGAGTCCTCAGCTACCAGAAATCGACGCTGATCAATCGGGGAAGAATGCGGTTGAAGATAAAATTCCCGACGTACCACCACCGCCGGTACCAACTTCTTCCCCGAGCAGGTCTTAATTTATATCCTAAGTTATCACATACATACATGCATATATACATACGCATAAATATACATACATGTATGCAATACAAGTGAAAGTTACGATTCGTTAAATTATAAGCCTTGATTTTTTTTTTTTTACCGAAAATTTATCCGTCTAGGTTGTATATAGGTATATATACACAAATATATTTCAATGGAAAGATGGGATACATAGGAGTGTGTCTTTACAATATTTAATGTGTAATATTTTATTTCACGTTCTGGTTACGAAATCAGGTGTTCCCTTTTTTTTTTTTTATTGATACGAGTAACTGGTACTGTCAACGAAATCTTCGTTGCTAACGCCCCAGACTTTCATAATGTACGAAAAACCTTCTCCCTGAAATCCCCTGATTCTTAATTTAGCAAAATCGTGACCTGGACCACCAGAATGAAGAGTAACGATTCCTCGAGTCTGATTGTAACGTATAGCTTCTACGCAAGTTATGTACACCGGGCCCTGGACATTCATACCGAAAATTGCATCGATCGCAGAAGGTCCTCGGTTTCTTAGGAATATATTATGCTGATAAAACAAGCTCCCCTCGCAGTCTCCCCATCTGTAGTCGTGCGGACAACCCTCGCACCATTCAGAATCCCTGGCCCCCTGCGTAGAAAAGGAGTAAATTTTTGTTTTTATTCGGTAAATTTAATGAAAATAAGCTAATTACTCGCGAACTACTTACCCCACCGATTTCTGATCTAGGCCTAGTTACGTTTGGGTTTGTCGATGTTATATTTTTCACGTCTTGAGAATCGGCGTCGATTATTTTGGTAGAATTCACGATGCCATTTATTTCGATAATTTCGTGAGTCGAATTCCTGTACGTCGTGGTGCTAGTCTTGACGTTTTTTATATTTTTCGTAACGTGTATCCCCGGCGAACTTTTTATGTTCACCATAAACTGCAGAGAGTCTGGCGATTGGCTCGAATTGTGGCCTGATAGATCCTCGGCTGAGATGATATTTCGATTTTCTTCGATTGTAGAATCATCGTCGATTTGTCTCGCTGCTGCACCGGTTTCGTTAGATCGAGAAATCCTCTGGTCCCCCGCTGGCACGTCCCACAAAAACATTTCCTCCAGCTGATCTAAGGCGGAATCGTTTATTATTGACGGATTAGCGGAGTAGCCTCCAAGATTAAAAATCACGGTATCATTGCCGAGTTCTTGTCGCACCAAACTTTGTTCGGTTGTATTGAAATCGACTTCATTCTGTGGAATATAATTCATTGACTCGCTCGGCCAGTCTGACTCCAGAGTTTGAAAATTCGGCTCGTCGCTAATATCCATCTTATCGTCGTCTGTCTCAAATGGAATAGGAGTTTCCCAAATTGGCGACAAAGTCGTGTTTGGGAAATCGATTTCGCTCGAATAATCATCAGCTTCTTCGTCACTCGAGTTGAAGAAATATTTCCTACTACCGTTCGAGTTTGGATCTTGAGTATCGTTGAAAATTGATGAATTCAATATCGGGACTACAAAAAGAGGGATGCTTGTAGTTTGAGTAAACCCAACGCTGCTGCTCGTCGAACTTGGAAGAGTAGTTGAATCATGGTCGTCGGGGTAGGTAATATTAATATGTAAAGTGTCAGGATCTCTTGGTGGATCCTGAGTCACGTTACTTCTGCCTGATTCAATTTTCTTCTTCGATTCCTTGAGCTTTTTTCTCTCCGCAATTAAACTCTTGGTCTTTGTCAGCCTGTCGATTATCTCCATCTGCTGTGACTTGTACTTATCCATGATCGCCTTTCTCTGAGCATAATAAGAGCTCATATAATCATTCGACGAACCGTAATTCTGAGTCAGAGTCGTCTTATCGTCTCTACGAAATCTCCTGGTGACCGAATCGGTTCGCATTGTTACATGCGGATCCATAAATTCTAGTCTAGTTTTTACCGGGTATCGAAAATCGTGACACATCGCTTCGACGACGGCCTTGGTCTCTCTTAATAAATCTCCTTCCTCCGAAACTTCTCTATGTAAGTCATTTATTTCATTTAAAATCGCCTTCATACTATCGATAAAAAACACTTCCCCATCCCCATCCCCATCCACGTCACCGACAACCACTTCACGTTCACTCGGCGGCGCTGCATTCGAACATGCGAAAATAATAAAGGTCAATAATATTCGGGGAAACATGACTACTTCAAAAAGCTTGAACTCGAACGAATCGAACCTTACTACTGACTCGTAGAAAATGCCTCTGGCATAGAGTTATATCGCGTGTAATAGTTTAACGGTGAAGACGATATCTTTATCTCTGGTGCTACCAACCGACCTCTGAACCGCTCTGTAACTATAATGTGTTCATTCATTCTCTTCGGTGCTTACGGTGAGTGGGATTCTCATTGTCTAACATCTCACTTGAGCATCGCGGGGCGTTGAATTCGATTCTATATCTTTTACGCCTCGATCGAAGCCGAAGGGCATGAATCTATTTTTACTTTCTGGATCAGTTATTCGTTTATTGATCTCACAGCAGATCGTTTATAGTTAACTCAAATTACAGCATCGTCAACTTATCCCTAAAGTCGATATTAATTATAAAGAAAGTTGGACGGTTAAAATTTTTCACAAGGCTTCAACGCTGACGGTGTCATTTTCGTCACTGTTCACAGCGTCAGCTGATTCACCGAGAGGATCGTATGCTGGTTCAATTTTGTCGTCCAACTTTTCTATCCCGTCATCATCCGTTGGTTTATTTGGAGTTTGAGGGACTCCCGGTCTCGGAATGTATCCCGGTGTCGATGGTATCGAACCAGGTGGAGGAATCTGACGATACAAAGATACAATTTTAATTATCAAGACATCAATTGCCTGCAAATTCATATAATTAGACGGTTAAAAAAAGGTTTACTTACCGGATTGAAGGGAAACCTGAAATCGTATACCGGAGTCCCATAGTAATTATAAGTAGCTGGAATATGCGCTATGGTAGGTATACCGTTAGCGAAAACTGCGGTTGGAATTGTCCTGACGCCTGTGTTAACCTGTAACATTAATCATCGTATATGTAGAAAGTATTTTACCATCGTCCAGAAATCAATTCTCCCTATAATTGTAAGACCTTAGAAATTTTCCACCCTCCTGATGTATACAGATAGAGATGGTAAAGCTTACAGTTCCCGTTATCGTATCTTCTCCCGGAGTCAAGTTGCAGCAGTTGGAGTTCAATAAGTCAAGAAAACCATTATGATAATTCTTTGCTGATATAGGGATACTTTCACGAGCGTATAGGTATGTCGATTACTTTAATCACACGTAATTTTATTATATTATACCTGAGGAACGTCGTATGTTAGGTACTGCTGAGGGGGATAAATGTCCAACGTTGTCCCATCGAGGGGTTGAACAGGAAATTCAGGACGACGTTGAGATATCAAATTTGAGTAAAACCCCGGAGCTAAAGGCACCAGGGCACCCAAAGCCGATCCGGTAAATGCCAGTAAAATGATCGCCTAGAATAGAAGAAAGAAAAATTATTTCGTTCATCTTATTTTTTCAATTATCAATTTATTTACTCGGGCTTTATCACATCGGTTTTTACTCTCTGATTATCCCTCAATATGCGTCGTTTATATCTCAAGGCTGTAAACTTGAGTTAAAAACACTAACGTCGATGTACTATTTACCTAATCTTCTCACTCTTTCCTGTGTGTAACTATATATTCATACTTTACAATCCATTATTCATTATTCATTGTCTCTAATTGCGCTGCAGCAGCGTGAGTAACAGTTGCAAAAATAATATGACTCAGCCGTGTGCACCGCGGTAGAATAGATGCCCGTATCGTATTTTTGGTAAAGTATTTTGAAAGAAATTAAAAAAAAAAAAAAATGTAGATAATCAATTGACATGAATAGGAAATTAAATTCACAGCCTCAAGTTTCGGGAATAACGTAACTTATTGTTTGACGTAGCGCTTCGTAGCTCGGACACACGTGCTTCGAATTTTGATACCGAATTACGGTATTGGACACAATTATTTACTCTTCCAGGTATCGTGGTGACAAAAACCTTCGCAGACGACAAAGCCGGACTTTGTTTAGGGTTTAGGGACTATCCGAATTTAATGAAAATTAAAATTGTTTATACCATTACTTTTTGAAATAAATTCTTCATTACTATAACTCTGTATAAATGAAACAAGAATGAATTGATTGAAACACGACATTGTTCATTCTGGAATTATAAGGGTACCCGATTATTTTCATTCAATTGTCGATGATTTTATTTGAACCGGATTTGAAACGATCTCCTTCGATTATAATCGCGACGGATATTTTGGATGAAGAACAGCTCACCTTCATAGTCACAGCATCCATGTTAGACCAGGAACTAAATCAGACTAACTCAAAATCGAAGAAGGTAGAAGGCTTATATATCGTTGATGGTTCACGACTCCCCCACTCAAATGCTCATCATATATTGCTTTGTATTCCGGGTCACACACTCTTCAAACTAACTTTATCATAGCACCAAAAACAGCTACCAAGGACTCTCTATAATCGTATAAATTTTCCTAACTGCCGAAAAAGTACCTTGGAATTTATTCATTCGTGAAAATCCCCCTTTTGTATAAATCGACGATTTCATTCTTACTCATATCTTCGCGCCAACGAGAAGATCATCCCGACAGAAAGTTACCCTGAACTAGGTGTGTTTCTGGAGTAGATGCATGTATTGAACGATTATATGTGGACCGGTTTGCACGTCGAAGAATTCGTGTTTCGATTAGAACATCTCGAGCAGTAGGCGCAGCAACATCGTTGTTTACAGCAACTGATATTTGCATTCTATTTTCTTCGTGATTATTACTCGTGATTTATCCACTTGGTATTCGCTGCTTCTACGTTCTATTCCCACCTTGATTCATAGCTGCATGTATATGAGTTTGAGAAAACAGAATTTCGAGACGCACTCCGCTGCACCATCACCAAAAATTTCCATTCGAATAACGCATATCGGGAGTGGCGCAACGGAATAAATCCACAGATGAGTAACTACGTCTGTTTTCATACTGTCGTCCTTTCGATCCTCTGATATTATAGTATTCTGATTTATTTCGAGAGACGTATGATACTCTCTTTCACCCTGTATAATATCTAGTCTCGAGTGAGTGATGGGTGTGGTGGCAGAATTCCAAAAGACATATGCAAGAAGTTTATTTATTTTAATAACATGGTAGACACGGTCCAGCTTTTAATACCTTGATTAATTTCGAGTCATTTCCTATGTCAATATAAGCGTTACAAAAAATCTTGTCGCGGCAGAACTTGATTCTGTCTTTTTGACACGGAGAAAAAAAGCTACTTATCTATCCATTCGATCCATAACGAGATGAAATCTCGTTTTATTAATCAGCCTAAGTGCGTTGACCTTGTCCGAGAAGGTCGTAGTACTACCTTTGATCAATTTTTTAATCTAGATTGCTGAGAAATAATGCAAATCTGCGAATAATATTTTCAGCATTGGCAAATGAAATCATATGATCAAATTATTTGGAAAAAAATCGCTAAATATCTTTTCATTTCGGGTATATAATATCTCCATTTCGAGATAGTAATTATCATTCTACTTTAGCATGTACACTCGGACGTGTGTCGGGTTGCATGCCACAGGCTGATTAAACATTTCAGCTAGCGAAATTCGCGTGTGGGTAGATATTAACGAATTTCAAATATACTTCGGACTGCACTGTGATAGGAACTGTCGTACTGCCAAGACCCTAATCATCGCTCTACGAGATCCTAAAGGAAAGTTTACCAGAATCTGATTAAATGTGAAAACCGCATCGATTCCTAAATAATTACCGCGTTACCCGTTACTGTTACACCTACTTATTTTTATTTGATAAATTGAAAAGAAAAATAAGAAAACACAAACGAAGTTGATCAGAAAAAAAATTGCAGAGTTTTATCACAAATCTTCTTTAATGTAAAATCGAAAATATACGTCAGTGTTGGAGTTCAAAAAATGATGACGTCTATGGATACATGGTCCTCTCCTTATCACCGGAATCCAGCGGCTTTGCGAACCAAAGAAAAGCCTAGTAGACGCGTCGAGATGCTGGGTGCAGAGGAGATCAAGTACAGGGTTGAAAACGAGAGAAAAATCACGAGACTTAACGGATATCTTGAAGGTAGTTGGTAGGTGATTGAAAGAACCCGCATTTTCCTCGCTAAAATCATGTTTATCTCATTTTCACGCGTTATGCTTTCATCATTCTCGTCGATTTAAGCTTGAATGGGGTAAAACGCGAAACGAAGTGAAATGTCGAAAATATCGTCCCCAACCTTTTGTCCGTCGATATTCGAGGATCGATATTTTCCGATCGTTTTCTGCGTCGGTGAATGAGTAAAGTTCAAATTTTTTTTAACCAATTTTAATTGGCTATGATCTCACGTCGAGAAATCGTAGTCGACCTCGCTGGCTAAAGTTAGACACTTTCTTCGTCGATTTAATTAGGAAAAAAACTCGAATGACTGGTCACGCGGTAACCGCGATCCATTATAACCTCAAGTTTTCCAAACACACATATGTGTAGAGTTCGAAACCCGACTGTGAATTGACCAGCTCTAATGCTGACAGAAAATTTACAACTTCGCTAACTCGCGTGCATTCAACTCCAAGAGTCAATGACAGAACCCGATATTTTTATCCCGGAATATCGCTGCCTCGAATAAACGTATATATCAAGAAATTGGGGCGCTGTTCATCCCACATGTATTATAAACTAGACGCCGAAGAGTATGAAATGAACGAATATATGTCGGTCCACGTGCTCGGCTGTCCCCGTGGTCAAGCAGGTAGAGTGAAAGTATCTTTTTATACGACACGTGATTAATTTCACTTAAAATAATCACCAGCAATTAGGCCTGGCAAAATACAGCTGTATGTTAATTGCCAAATATATTTCGTGCCTTTTAAACTCCTAGCTATTTTTTTAGAACGAAAATTTTATTCGTTTAAATAAAACCGCTCGATTTTAATCAATACTTGGCTCGTATATTCTCGGTCCTATTCGGTTACATTCGCGGGCTCTTATTTCGCGTCAATTTATCCACCTTATGTGTTTATCATCAACAAGTGCCAAATGCAGACGTATAGACGTCTGTTCTCGTTATCCGACTGTTCCATCCAACTACTCATTAAAGCTTACCATTAGATTCCACGCTCGACCAGTGTCATAATTCTAGCCAGTTACTTGCGCGCGAATTAGTGTTTATTATAAGACCGGTGGTTCATATTAGAAAGGTGTTTAGACGGTGTTTAATTCATCAGGTTGAAGTTCGCAACGTTAACCCAACAAACTGATGGTACAAAAATCTCAATTTCATGACTTGAATGGTTGAAAAATAGCAAAATACGTGCATCATTTCCCGGTTTGAGTAAAAATATACCCCTTTGTACCTCGACTATCCAGGAACTCTAACAATACTTGACTCATGAAATAGTGAATTTTTCTGAAGATTCTGTTACGTTAACGTTACGTACTTCAACATTCATTGACGTTGAACAAATTGATGAATTAACTTACGGACGATGGTTGATTAACTTACAATGATACAGTTTGGGAAGAATATTTTTGATTCCTTTCCTTAACGAGCACCTATTTGTCAACGTAAAACCTGGGCCGTGTTTCTCGTGTCAACGGACAACGAAACGCATATTAGTTTATTTTTCATAGTAAACTGTTCGAATGCCAAATATTTCGCAAAACTTGCCACCTGTCGCGAAATCGTAACGAGTGAACAATCGCGCCAGATCACGGCGCACCGGGTCTATTTGAATAGGTGCGATAATCGAACCGGGACGATTTTTCATTTTATTACAATCGAGACTCTCAGGGTATGCCAAATTATTGATGCATCCGTGTGTGGAGAAGCCGAGTGTTGAATTATTTCTATCCTTGGTCATATGATCATTATTTTTGGTGATAATGAATAGCTTAAAAATGTCTTTTCATTTTTCTACACGCAATATGACGGAAGGAGTCGATTCTCCGTCCGGATGCAAATGCTGCTAGAAAAAGTGATAATTTTTGGAAAGAGGCGATCTAATTATAGGAATACCGGCCGCGTGTGCAGTTGGGATTTAAACATAGTTTTGGCAGCACAAAACGTCAAACCGCCTCTGGCCGAGGAGGCGCGAGGATCGTGGTGTGATTTCTCTGCTTGCTGGTTTACCCCACCGAATAAAATATCTGTGTTCCTATTATTTGATAAAAAAAAAAAAAGAAAAAAAAGAATAGAAAATAATCGATAAACCAAAGAGCAAGAATATAGAATAATCAGTATTATTATCGTTAATATTTTAGATATCGTACGTTTTTATCCCTATAATTGTTTTTCATGTATTTCAATAATTCTGATCAGCTAGGAAGTGAGACTTGATACAAATTCTAGCCAGGGATCAGGAATACGTTTCTATACAATATTTGTAGTAAGTTTTCAGTCACGTCGAATATTCGTCTCCGCACAGCTCTACGAAATACTGTTTTTTTACTCGCAAGGTGGTTCTCCCGGTTGTATTATTAGACGATGTATAAACTAGAACGTTGAGAAATGCTTGCCTTCCGTGGAAAAAGTCTATTCGGTTTGTCACTTTGACTTTGGTTTCATTCTGGTCTTTCAATCTCATTTGACACACGTCAAAATCGTACACGAAATCGTGTCTACGCGCCCCCGAAAATTTGAAATAGCTTATCTATTACATACGTATAGTTCAGTGGTTTGAAATGAAGGAAATTGACGAGAAGGGATCGAGCACGAGTAACAAGGAAAATCTACAGCCCATGGAATTCATCGAATTTCTCGACGACCACGAGGACGTCGAAGATGAGTAAATATACGATCCAAAAAATCAGTTATATCAATCCTCAATGTTTCTTATCGTGTCAGGATATGCGCTTATGGGTTTTCCTAATTACAATTTTTTTTTTTTAACTTTACTGACGGTCTCTCTCTGTCTCTTTCTTTTTTTTTCCCCATCGTATTTCTCCAAACAACTTAAAAATATTTAATAAAACATAAACAATTTACCGATAATTTTATCGTTCGCACTGTCATCGTTGGTGTTGGGAAAACTAATAGGCTTATATCCAACTTCTATCGATATAAAATTACCCCGCTATGAGTTGCAAGTAATGTACGTCATTTTACCAACGTTTATAATAAAACCATGAGGTCAATTTTGGCGGACAGCCAACGGCCTTTCATTGATGCTTTGTACATAGCCATTAACTTGCTCTATGGCATAATAATCGATCTATTTCAATTTGATCAGAGATGAAATTCATCTTTGCCAATTCTTCCCAGATCTTTGATTCCTTGAAGTACGCTTTGTTGAATTTGATTTTTGCGTATTATTATACCCCTTGATCACATGCTTGGTTTTCATATTTTGTAGCATGATGACGGCCAGCAACAAGACTATGGACGAGGCCATAAACGAAGGGCTTTTAGAAAAGTTAAGAATCTGTGCTTTCAAGCCTCAAGAAGGTGCGGAAACTGTTCGAACAGTCGCCGCAAAGATTCACGCACGAGTCACGTCTTCGGGTACGAATGTAAATTTTTATGGCAATATATTCGGCCTTCATTCGTAGCGATCAGAATCCGATATATGGTATAGATCTTAAGCCATTTAACAATTTCAGGCTCTATCCGCATTGCTTCACAGATTATTTGTGTGATTTGTAGCACTCTGTGTTCAATTAATTACCAATTCACACGAAACTTGACTGGCAGCTAGTTTAACGGGGTTAAAAACTTGCCCGATTTATCATTCCTGCCGCATAGCGTGTCTGAAAAACGTTTTAAGCATTTCAACAAGTTACCTATATTTATTTTTTCTAAACCAAATGGTACTCATGCCAACGATAATCGTAAAAAGGTGATCCCAACCACAGCGTAGCTCACGGTGTACAATATTTCTTTGTTTACCCAACTCTGGAATTTTTTTTTAATCACAGAGACTCAAATGCACCCGAGAATTAGGATGCTTCATCTTTTCTGGCTATCTATACGGCCCCGGTTCGCCTAACTCGAAAACAAGATAGCGAAATGGGTTTTGCGAACGATCTGCACGTTTATCGTCAGATCTTGTATTATTTTTGAAAATCTCCGTTCGTGAGACGAACCGTGTTTTTATTACGCAAGGATTTAGTAATCTTGACGGATTAGATCCTGGCGAAAATCCAGAAATCTATGAGTCTGGCAGTGTGTCAGGTTTTTGCTAAAATTGGTGGTCGCTGAGGACCAATTTAATATTAAATTTATACCTCTTAACGGGTTTTCCAACCTACACCTATACGTATACGTATGTATACAATATTACGCGTGTCCAAACTCACGATCCTCTAATTATAAACTTCTCTTATCTCGATCCATTAAACTCTTGTGGTTCTAATGAGGATAATCTTTTTTTTTTCTAAGTTTTGGTCAATTTTTTTCCAATTTGTTTAATCATTTAATATTTCTACGTATCCGGTCGTGTGTGCAACCCAGGAAGAATCCGTTTCAGTCGAAGCTGTCAGAGACGTTGACACCAATGAAACCTACAGCCGATTAGAATACAGAATATTTGATTCCCTAGTGCCAGTAAAATTCTATTATATCCATCGTCACGTGAGCTACAGCTATGTCACGTGAGAGTCACTTCGTACGTCGATTCGCTTGCCTTGATTCCGCCTGTTCTGACCTAGAAACGTTGTTCCTTATTTCGAAGCTTTCTTTCAATTCTTGATGCGAATTTACGAAACGAATAACGTCGAAATTGATTTTGAAAAACATGTTCACAGATCGTCGTACCAGAGAACGAACCTTGGAAAAACTATGGCGAAAGAATTCAAACGCAATAGAAATATTCGTGAGGATTTTGGAGGTAAACCTCTCCCTCTCTCTCTCTTTCATATATGAGTCCTCTTCGAATTAACATTCGGCTGTGATCCAGAAATTTGAAACAGTACCCAGTAAGAATTGGGGAAAAGAAAAAAAAATGTATAAAAAGGAAACAGGTTAAAGTTTGCAGGTGAATTTACTCCCTAGCAACAATCTATCACCATAAAAAGACAATTTAGATATCGTGATAGTGTGCCATAAAACGAAAGCCGGAAATGCGTGTGTGGCGCGTGTATATCTACCCCCTTGCAGTTTGAAGTTTGTACAAAACCGCAGTCTCGACCGGAGAAGTCCTTCGCATAAATTCAAATGTCGTTTTGCATTATAGAAATGTTGGGGCTTCGAACGAGAGCAATGAACTAAAAGTCTAAAAATATATTTCCTCGCGTTTGGCATCGGGGACAATTTAAACTTTAATTTTACAAAGTCATTAAGAAAAAGAAAAGAAGAAAAAAAAAAACCTCCAGCAACTTATAGAGAGTCAAGGTCCCTCCTTTAATTATCCAAAAATAAATGCTTCTCCTCCCTTCCGTCAAAGATTGATCTAATTTTATTCTCGCGTTTTAAAAAAAGACATAATTTTATTCAACGCTGATTCTAGACCGCTTAAGTTCCCATTCAATTCAGGAAAAGCTATCGGGGATTTCCGCGAATTCCGCAATGCGGTGCAGATGCTTCTGTTCATACATACACATGAGCTCGAGCCTTTGTTAAGCCGACCTCGACCTGGTGTACTGATATTTATAAGAGTCTTTTTTTATTCCCTGCTCCCGCATGATCGTATAAAAAAAAAGTAGAATCGTGATTATCGAATTCCCCGATGAAGATAGAAGAAATTTTCTTATACCACGATAATGAAGAAATAGTCATTCTTGTCGCGGATTATTATGGCGTGTGCTGCTGGTGATGCGGCGTGTTTGTTTGTGGCACAGTTGTTAGACCGGAAATGGAATTTATTCAATTTCCGACACTCTAGGCCCGCACGAACCTTGGAAATTGATGTAGCCCGCGAAATAGATATTCGTTCGATACCGAATCCACTTTCACAACAGTTTGTCAGGTTTATATCATTCTATAGCTTAGGGTATACCGCGTTTACGGCGCATACATACATTATACACGTAGATACACGGCACTCTGTGCGGTCAATAATAGAAGTTTTACGTTCCTCGATAGCTGCAGATGCCTGGTATATTTAAAGTCTACTAATCTCCTAACTTTTCAACCCAGGCTCCCACATATCGCGCCCCGCACTGTCGTTTCAACAGAATTCTAAAAATCGTCCGAACTTACATTAGCTTTCGCCTAAACGCTTGCCGGTTGGGTTGCATAAAATGCAGGCGTAGTCTGGAGATTAGCTTCAATCGATTCCTTTTCGCAGAGCCTTTCCTCGTCTCTCTCTCTCTCTCTTCCCTTAATTTTATCGTTATTCTACAGAGCTGCAAAGACCACGTAGCAAATTGCAGCGTCGCTGGAATTCTCCACGAATGTATATCCCCAAAAATGACCAAGACCAAATCAAAGGGCTGCAAAAATCGGAGTGCAATCAGTAAGCGATAAGACCGGCATAAGGCGCCAACGACCACCCGCGACCACCGTGTTATTTTAACCCGTGGTATATTTGTTCTAGGGAATAACAGCAGGATGGCTATTTCCCAGTTAATAAACCTGGGCGGTACTCAAGTTTTGATACGCTTGTTGAACACGTTGCAACATAGAGAGACGATCATGACTGAAGTTTTGGTACAAGAGATCGTGTGGATATTAGGACAGGTGAAATGGTTGATGATAAACGACGATTAGACTCGATCAGAAAAGATCTGTGATCAGTAAACGTTTTTCTTTGTGTTGTTCAGGTTGCTCAAAAGGATCCGAAATTTTCGACAAAAGTAAAGTTGCTCAATTCGACGAAAATGTTTCACTCGTTATTGAAAGTGAACTACAATAACAGCCGAAATTTGTTTCCTTTGTTACTGATGATTAAGAGCCTGGCTAAGAATTGTGAGTGTATAACTCATTGCTCGCTCATATTTTTTGGCACGAATAGCGTAAACAAGCCGATTATAATTTTCGCATATATTTTTGGCTACTTTCAGCGTTTGCCCTTCAGATCCTGGTGAAAGATGGAATCGTACCTACCTTGGAGAAGACTTTTGTCTGTGTCGGTTACTCGCCCCATTTGAAGCTGAAGACTCTGCTAGAATGTTTCAAATATTTCACAGTCAGCAGTACGTTGATGAAATATCTAGATAGCGATCCCCTGAATGGGTAATAAAATTTTCTTCTCCTGCAATCCCAATTGCTTTTTTTTCCAGAACTTTGCTGCACTAAGTTTGTCAAAATCGGTCTAGTGCATCTGCTGATGCGGTTGTTCGAAAGATGGGAGAAATTTGATGGGCCACTAAGGCTAAAAATTAGCAATTATTGTTTGAACACGTTACAGCATCTTTGCGTGATAAGTAAGTGAGATTATTTTCGAACCTATCGTTCGTCAACGCATTGACGATGTGTCGATATCAACGTGGTTGTTTCAGAGTCGGGAAGGAAAGCGATAAAGTCAAACGGGGGACTACAGCTGTTGTATCGCTTTTGTACAAATTGCCCCGAAGACAAATCGTACGATTGTCTATTGTCGCGGGTCTGTGGGATAATTAATCAATGCCTTGAAAAGAGGGAGCTCCCGGTACCAGAAATGTCACCCGTCAGGTAAAATCTATAGCATCGCGTGACGGACGATACCTATAATCGACGAAGAAGAGTTACAGTATTTGATTTAATACCTCGATTGAATCGGTATTTTATTTCGCACAGATTTATTTTACCGGAACTTAACGCGAAGATATCGAACAGTATGGAAAGTGGCAGCGATGCTGACAGCCAGATAAACAGCGTTGCGTCTATCGGCAGGCTGTACAGTGACGCTGACTCGTGCGACGACGAGGAAAGCGACAACTCACGCAAACTGAAACAAAAAAAGATTCACACCAGTGACGAGGTTGACGAAAATAAATTCTTCTCCGGTGTAATAACTTCGCAAAGATCCGAAGAAGATCTAATGCCGTGAGTATAATATATACATACGTTATAGGTATACTCTCACAGAGAGTTCTTAAATCAACGAAATTCCCGAATAAAAAAAGAAATAAAAAATACCCACAGGTACAATTGCTTCTTCAGAGAACTTGGAAGTATCCAAAATCAGTTATCCACCGTCAAATCTGTAACGTATAAAAAACTGAGCGAGTTTGGCGATTTTTCCGAAGCTGGCAACAGCAAGTTTGGTAAAAGCAAGGCGAAATCAAGCAAAAGTGGTTATGATTCCAATGGACAACCCGGTGTCAAAGGGTTGATAACATTTTCGGACATGTCACCGCACGTCACAGAGCAGCACGCCTACTGTATCGTGGCTAGTACAGTGAGGAGCGTGATAAGCTTCGTAAAAGTAGCTTATCCGGATCTGATAGGCGGCGATGGTCTCGGAAAATTGGCACCGTTGAATAGCAAGGATAGAAAAGTGTGCAGATCTAAACTCCTGACTTGTGTAGATCGGGGTCTTCATCCCGGTGCTATGATGCAGGAAACAAGCTATGACCTCGATCAATTGGCCCTGAATTTCTCGTCCCACGTTGGCCGAGATTCGCCCGAGCATCTCCTGTGCAATTGGGATGATAAAAGGATCGGGAAACGGAGCAGCGACTCTAAGCAGTTGCAGTTTGAGTCTCGATTCGAGAGCGGAAACTTGAGGAAAGCTATACAGGTGAATATCATCGATTCGATGACACGAGGTTTCCATCATCGAGCTGTTATTATTCTCGTTACAGATCAGCCTTCGCGAGTACGATCTGATATTAACACCAGACGTTAATAGCGGCTCTAGACACCAGTGGTTTTATTTCGAGGTTTCTAACATGGAGGCCAACGTGCCGTACACATTCAATATAATAAATTGCGAAAAGGCAAATTCGCAGTTTAATTTTGGTATGAAGCCAATTCTGTTCAGCGTTAGAGAATCACAGCTTGGACGGTCCGGGTGGGTGAGAACCGGTACGGACATATGTTACTATAGAAATTGCTATCAGAAACCAACGAAAGAGAAAAATTACCTGACCACGTCTTTCACGGTCACGTTTCCGCACTCTTACGACGTCTGCTATCTGGCCTACCATTTTCCCTACACCTACAGTCAGCTGATGGCTAATATTTGGAAATGGTCAAGGACCCTGATTCCAACGAGCGTTTATTTTCGGGCTGAACCGCTCTGCGATACTCTGAACGGAAACGAGAATCCTTTATTAACGATCACTGCTCCCGAGTCGAAGACTAACCCGATACAGGTGAGTCTTTGATCAGGGGCGAGAAAAATCGCGGTTAGAAAATGCTTCGATCAATTTTTCAGAATCGAAAAATCATATTTCTCACCTCGAGAGTTCATCCCGGTGAAAGCAACGCCTCTTGGGTAATGCACGGAACCCTTGAAGCACTTTTGGCTAACTCTACTTATGCTAGCAGTTTGAGAGACGATTACGTGTTCAAAGTTGTTCCGATGTTGAATATCGAAGGTGTCGTCAATGGCTGGTAAGTCTGAGACCACAAACTTTCCTTAATTTGATGAGTTTCAGATGAATTCTCCTTGTTTTTTGTTTTATACTTTGCGGGGCCGGGGGGGTCAATGCAGTGAGGATTTCGTAAAAATGTAGTAATACCTTTATTGATTTTCAGTCATACAAAGTTCTCATTCGCATCAGTATAGGTACAATATAATTATTAATTATTAATGTATAAAAAAAAAAAAAGTTTCGTCTTAAAATCTAAGGAGTTTCTTATAACAAAGAAAACTAATTGTGTATATCTGTATGCAATGATTTGATTTATACGTTCGGATGACAGAAACGTTTCGCTGTAGCGAATAATATCGAATGAAAAACGTTTCGTCTTGCAAACGTAGCCTTAATCGATGAATCGACGATACGTATAAAGGGTGGATTATAGTCGTGAGTGTTTCGGGGACCCGTAGACCAACACCATAGTCAACTAATTACGATTATTGTAATTATAATAACTTATACCCGCCGTGACGCTACAACCCGGAATAACTTGATTTTAATGCCAGAGATCCCAGGAGAATTTTATTCGTTGACATTTATTTCGAATCTTTTTTAAAATGACTCGGGATGGAGTTAGGGGACAAATTCTTGTAGTTTTTTTTTTTTTTGTTTCAATTACTTCCCAAGCACCTCTGTTCACCCGGTTGTCGCTAAGTGTATATTAAAAAAAGAACGAGGGGATTGCTTAGAAGTTGGAAGAAAAAAGAAAAAAAATACGTATCTATTCAAAGATGAAATCGTTCGAAACTATTTACGAAACTCCAGTCTCGCTTGACGCGTAACTCGCACACGTAGTACCGCGTGTATGCCTGAGATGACTATAATCGGCATCTTCGATCTAATATCCGAGAGATTCTATTTTTTATAAATGAAAAACCAAAGACAAATGACAAACGGATGGATTGCACGGGCGTTTTTCACTTTGTTCGTACGTTTAAAGATAAAAAAGACTGCAGCTAAAGTTTCCTCTTATTAAATTCTTAAACCTATTTTACTTGGACGGAGGGTCTAATACTTTGCCGTTCGAACGCACTTTGATGTTGTACCTGTAGGCCGGTTCCGCTTCCGGCAAAATCGTGCTCGAGTCATCGTCCAGCTGTTTAATCGGCGCACTAGGCTCGTCCTGTAGTGGTTGATCGTTGACGTAGTCCTGCTGCGTGCCGTCGTATGGACCAACGGTGTGAGAGTCCTCAAGGGCGTTGTTGGGCAATTCGGTTTCCGCCGTTTCGTAATCGTCGCCATTTTCAACGGGTACCGGAGCCGGGCGTACCTCGCGGGTTTCAAGCCCGTCGAATACGGAGTCTTTTCTAGTTGTGAACAAGCTGGCGATATCTGGGATGTGCTCAGGCGCGATGTGTTTCTCGACTTTCGTCAGTTCCTCCTCCTTCTCATCCGCGTCTTCGGGTATTGCGGTTTCTAAAATTTCGTCCGACACTTCGGAGCTGGAGTCGGAAACGGAAGCGGGAGCGGGAGCGGGAACAGCCGTTACCAGTCTATTAACGATAGGATCTTCGGACACCTTTTCCTGCGATTTATTGTCCGATGTTGAAGCGTTGTCCTCCGTGGATGCTTTGTCTTCGTTTATATCTTCCACGACTGGCTTCGCAGTTGTGGTCGTCGCGTAAGGTCGACGATTACTAAAATTTAACTTTATCTTAGAATTTTTTTTCCCTCAAACTTCATTGACAATTCATTATTTTCTAATATCTCATTCATGTGTTTGTTAATTTTCCTTCTCCAAATTTCAAATTTTGTTATAAATATAATCGACTTGTTTCTTGTGTATCTAAATACATGTCTCACCTCTTACCCCTGTGTCGCCGAGACTGGAATACTGCCGTAGTTGTAGTAGTAGCATCTCGTTTGTTCGCAGATAAAATCTTTCAGTAAGGTACAGTCTTCAGCTTCCCATTCGAGCGTCGGTGACTTCATTACAACGCATCCGTTCACGCTTCCGCTTTCGCCACTGAAAAGTAATAAATAATAATCAATTTTCTTCGGCCCTCGAAATATTCATTTTCTCTCCATAGGTCGTTATTATTCCTTACCTTTCTCTGGCTATCCTCTGGGGCTCCGTTCCTCGAGGAATATCTGTCTCGCTGCGTCCCGGAAGTTTCTTCATGTAGTCGAAAGTCGCGTTAAAAGGCAGCCCGGTACTCATCCATAGATACATATCGGTACCAATCTTGTTTCCTGAAGTCCAGAAGTCGAATTTTGTGTAGCCAGCATTCTGAAGATACTGGGCCATCGTGTCCGCCTTTTCCTTCGATTCGAACGAGATTAGCTGAAGTCCTAGAGACCGGCAGTATTGATAGGCCAAGAAATAGTTCAGTTCAAGACTGTAGGGATTCATCCTCGATACGTAATACTGAACTCCATCGAGTTGGATAGTCGTGATTCTCTGCGCTAGAGTATGAAGAGAAAAAAAGATTGAAAAAAAAAATAAAAAATTAAATCTTCGTTCATAATCAGGAGCATATTTATCATCCATACAATTTTCTATATCAATATCATATCCGGGGTTCGATAAAATAGTAATTCTCTAGTCCTCCAACGTCCGCCTACACACCCTTCGTTTCTTTTAGTCGCCGGTAGAATATTTTCTTAATATATTCACGCCGCATTCGTAGCTGGAGTGTATGAATGACGGTTGCACCGTACGCTGCACACACAGCTCGCACGTGTTTGCTTTAAGCCTGTAGTCGTCCCGACGACTGTCTCCGTTTGCACCGTCCCGGTCGTCTACTATATACTTACGGAGCCGTACGGATACGAAACGAATGAATTATTTGTAGTTCGAATCAGTCTAAATCGATCGACATTATTTGCCATTCGTTTCCGATTTTTCTATAAAATTTTTCAATTTCGTCCAACGGTTTGAAAAATACGAATGATTATCATAAATTGATAACTGTATAATCGTTGGAGACGTCTATTACTTCCGATGGGAAGCAGACGTCGTAGTTGACATATTGTGCCGCCTCGCATTCTAATCGTAATAAATTAAACGTTTCCTAATTTAGACGCAGGTGCGAACCCGTTACATTATATTGCGATTCAGATCGTGCCTGCCTCGAGCTCCTTGCGTAATTCATTTTTTGCCACATATAGGTATATAGTTATTTAACCGACTGTGAAATATGCAACACACAAGACTTTTACTTAGCCATACATATATGAAACTATATACGTATAGGTAGCAGTAACGCCTAATTGTTCCATTGAACTTGTGGTCGGAACTCGGAGTTGGTTATACGCTTGGCAATAAAGGGCTCGTTGATGTTTCATTGACTCCAATTCCTTCTACGACGCGACACGGATATATATTTACATATACCCATACAGTACAGCATTTAGAGAAAAAACGTTTTTGATAACGCGGTTTTGTCGGACTGCAATTGTGATAAAAAATATCGCCTTTTCAATCTTTAGATTACCCATTATTTCGCATATTTTTACGTGCCTGATTCTTTCAGCGAATCTCATTACATCTTGAACTATAACGAATCTATCTATATCCATCCGATGAATTACGATGTTTAAAAAGGCATAAATTTCTCGGAGTAAAACGTGTAGGTTTACCTATAATTATATTCATAGTTTATTGACCCAAGTTCAACAACTGTTTGAACAACTGCACCGAGTGTAAGATATAATGCGGAGCGAGAACGTGTCGGGTTCAAGAGTCTGCGGTTACCTTTTCTGGTTATGATATAAGTATAACCCATGGTCGTGTAATTATTGCACACCTGCGAATGAGTAATCTGTTATGTATATCAGGCTCGAAATAAACTCGATCAATATAGTTTAAGAAAATCGATGAATCATGCAAAAAATGTCTAATAAACGAACAAGAATAGGGAATAACGAATCGTTTTTCATTGGGAAAGTGACGTACTACGGGGACCCCTCTTCCTTCTCCGGGGGAAGTGTGACTCTGGTCTAGAAATGCGAGAAGATTCTCGATCCCGTAGATCGTGAAACAGGTAGGGCAGGTGGTAAATGACCTGATGACCTTGAGTCAGTGTCTGCGCCGCGTTGGGGGGACGCGAGTAAATGCACCATGTTACGTGCGAACGCGAGCTTCTTCCACTTCTTTTTCTTCTTTCAACCATCAATACGATTTTATCTCCGGTATTTTATTTTATTTTTTTCTTTATTTTACGTCGTCAATGAGACTGTCTCATTAATTTGACGAGGATAAAAAAAAAACAAGAGGTAGAGAATGGACTGAAAGCGTCTCGGTCATCGATCACTTCGTAATATATGTATTTGCGCAATCTATCAGCGTGTAGATTAGCCGGAGAATGGTCAGAGATATGCGATGGTCAGATCGTGTCGTCGCGAATGCCCAATTGTTCGTAATTAGGCGTGATGCGGAAGATTGAGAAATCATATCTCCAATTTAATCCGATTGCTTGTAAGCACGTATATCCTGACCACATATGAATATATGATATGATCGTGGGCCTAAGTTCAAGTGACATTCACTTATCCTCTGAGCGAACGAAATCAAAACTAATATATGAAACACGTATGTACATACGTTATGCATGGGAGAACTCTAGTTCGTTTCACGATCCTCAAGTCGCTTACAAATTTCGACAGAATTTTCACCTCATGTAAAGTTTTCATTCGTTGGACCAAATTTTTTAAACTTACTCAAAAAAGCGAGAGACTTTTCGGATACCAAAATACCGTCGATATAGAGTCGGGTGGTAACTTTTTATGAAATCTCACCTCCAGTGCCGCCAGAGTTTAATCAATTTTTTTCATCGACAAAAATCGACGCCAGCTAGTAATATCGATGAAAATTTCACACCGATAAGTGATGAAATTTCTTATATTTTATAAAGGCAGGAGAAGAATCACGAATGAAAATCCGAGACGACGAATGGAGATGGTATTGAATCGATCGACACAAATAGTCGACTAATTCATCATATCTAACCCGCGTCTATGTATAGCTAGTGAATTAGTTCAGGTGTATATTATACATATAAATAAATTGAATATCGTTACTAACCCGAGGCGAAGGCTGCTCCAGCGAGGAGAAGTAACAGGGTGATCTTCATCGTGCGTGTTTAAATTGACTTCCGGTATAGATCCCGACGTCAACTTAGAGGGACGTTAGTGTTAGGGTCGCGTTGTCGAACTGGCGTAGCGCTGCGTCGACGGTCCTCTTAAGAGTCCTCCGTCGGCTCTGCCGCCACGCTCGACGACCAACGAGGGTGGTGGGGGTCACTCGCTGGCGATGATGATTCACGATGCAACTTTGAGCTGGTTAAAAGATAGTCAATTTCTCTCGGGGCTAGGGCTAGCGAGAGCGCGAGCGCGAGGAAGAGACTCGAGCATCTTCAATCCTGATCTCCGATCAATTTTTCTCCCTTCGGCCCCGAAAAATCTACTCGTTTTCGTAATACGCAATCCTCACATGCAACGCTGCAGGTTACGCAACTATCAAATGAATTCGACACCTCGATCGTTGCTCTAAAAAATTATCACGTTCCTGGGGGATCACCCGGACGCGAGATCAAAGCCGGCAGCAATTCGTACCGTGAAATTACCCGGCCGATTATCCCAGGCTTGAATTTTCTCTCTGTACTTGCGCTAGGGTGAATAGATTTCTTTTATTTTTCGTTTGTTTGTTTTTTTGAAAAGATTCCGAAGCCGCACCGCGATTCTCTTGTCCCACGTTGTTCACCGAGAGAACGATAGAAGTAGTCAGCTCGTTATACTCTCGGCAGAATTTAAGCATCGTGACTTGTCGACTTGTTCGCGTCGAGCGCCGCCGGGCTGACGGAGAGATACACGCATTCCTCTACACATCGTGAAAGCCACGACGATATCGGGATAAAACCCCTCGTGCAGAAGCTCAGTTGATCTCGGATAAAGCAAGCGAGAGGCTTGTATCGTACGTCTCTGTGACTTTGCGCGGGCGAAGGGGGTCCAGAGGGCATCTCCTGATGTACACCATGAGAAGAGCTGCTGTCGGGGGAGGAGAAGAGGGTGCAGCCCGCTAGAGAAGCAACTTCTCAGAGCCGAGCGACTCCCGAGTGCCCATGCCATGCCGTGCCATGCCATACCGCGAGTACTCTTCTTTTTTTGCAAAATGAAAAGAGAAAAAGGAGAAAAAAGCCGGGGGGGTTCGATTCTTGACCAGGTCTATTTCAGGCTCTGGACTCCCGCTCCTGCTACTCCTGATACTCCCGCCGCCGCTGATCATGGGAGCCTATGTAAGGCTGTGTTCTCGAGGTCTTGGTGTTAGCTGGTGCGCAGCGAACAGGGAACAGCGAACAGCGAACAGCGAAAGACGGGGCCCGACCTCTCCTCCTTCGTACGTAGGGCCCCGAGGGCCCGCCGGGCTCCGGGATGAGCCTAGAACAGCAGTGATCCTCATCTCAAGGTCTTCGCCGAAGCCTGGCTATTCATTAGCGTTTTACATGGCGGATATCAGCGCGGCTCTCTCGGTTCGCTCTTCGCGATCCAACGCGTATAATATCGAGGCAAGGTTAGATACGGTTTTTCGCCATTATTCGAAGAGATCGACTGCGAGATCGCGTTGTAGGGCCAATACCGTTAATTATTTGAAATGATGAAGAAAAATAACGGTAGTTTCGATCGCCTAACTGCAAAGCAGGTTTAATGACTCGAATTTCTTTTTACTTTTATCTTCCCTCTTTCTCTCTCTCTCTCACCTTTTTTCTGTCGAATCCTGCTGGGTCTATGTTCGACGTATAGGTAAGACGAAATTCCGTAAACCTTGCGCAATACGAACTGACCGAGCGGAGTGAATCTCGTTCGATCTGTATTCTCGTTATTATCATCACCCTATCGCGAGGTAGTTGGGAACGTATCCTTCACCTTCTCGAAGTTCCTCGCGTCGCGGTCTTTCCCCTGGCACGCAAAGAATAATCTCCCCCTGTATTCCCCCGGCCACCTCAATTAAGGAGTTGAGCGGCGTGTTATGCACATGCCGCTTGAAAGATATATTTAGATATTTGCCTCCTTATACTCAGCTAATGCGACTATCACAACAAGATCGCTCGCGATATCCCGCTGAGCAAATAGACTCCGACGTACCCCTTTCGCTTTAAATCACTGTCACGTGTTTATAACACGAGGATAACATTTTCCATCTGCCCTTACACACGCGTAACCGAATGTAGGATTATCCCTGAGTGACTGCACTTCATTTTACACAAGAAACCCTGGACGGTGCAGTACACATAGGCTATGAATCTAATAAGATAATGAATAACGTCTTCAGAACGAAGAAACCCTATCCCTCGGGCTTTGAATTCCACTCTACCTATTTGTTTATTCATTTTTCTTACCGGTTACGGTTTTAGATTCGAAATGAAAAACGAGTAAAAAGGAGAAAAAATAGAAAATAAATAAAACGCCCCGGAGATGATGATGGAGTGTCGATGGGCATAAAGTTTCACATGTACGCTGTTCTTGCATTCGATTATTCTTTTCCGATGATCGTTCGTCCTTTGTTCAGGATCAGCCGAGGGCTGTCGGTGCTGGAAGCTGGGTATTTTTCTCCCCGGTATCTTCTTCGGTATCCTGCAGTATCGCCTGAACTTGCTTCGCGTGGATAATTAAAGAGTCGTTAAAAGTTTCTACGAGTTTGCATCAGTTCTATATTTAGAATAGTTTTCTGTTTTGTTGTTCGATCTTGGTGCTCCACTCTGCCTCCTCCTCCTCCTCCTCCTCCTCCTCATCCTTGCTTCGTGATCTTTTTCACCCCATACTTACACCGGCTCCGGTTCTCTTCTCTTCTCTTCTCTTCTCTTCTCTTCGAGTCCCCGCGCTGGATTATAGCTTCTTGGGAGTCTAGCATTGTTCTTTGTATGCGTCTATGTAGGTATGCATGGCACCGTACGTGTATGGTCTAACCTGAGACCCTGAACTTACCAGGCCTCCGAGAGCACATAACAAACGTGAAATCGACAAACTTTGCCTACACGAAACCTTTGGTCCCTTTGGTAGCCGTTTGCCTTTTCTTGCTTCCTTTCATTTTTTCTATTTTCCATTTTTCGTCTATTTTTCTTTTCCTCCTCTTTTACTTTTTCTGTTTTAACATATACATACATAGCCTCCTCTTCCCACCTACTTGACTCTCGCTCCTTTTCTTCGCGACAGCATCGGTCTAAAGAACAAAAGAATAACGCCCGAAAGAAACGCCTGTGTCTATATGGATGCGCTTACCTACCTGTGTACTATACCTATATACCATACGTACTCTACCTATAGTACACATGTAAGTAAATGGCTGCGGGTGGAATCCCAACGAAGATAGTGACAATGACGAAATTAGTCAGTGGTTAACGGGAAATGCTGTCGGAATAACAAACTCGAGACGGTGTGTTTGTAATAACAACGGAATTTCGTTTGTTCGTCAACGGGCAAACCCTCCTACTTCTTATTTTCTCGATTTTTCCAACTTCACAATAACCATGTACCTAGGTACATGTATACGCGACATACGCGCCCACGTTCCCACACGCGCATTTTCCCATCGACCGCGATTTAACGCCTTCGAGACCTTGAATCCCGAGTGACAGGGATTAGCAGCGAGTTACAGGGTGCTGGGTGCTGGGTGCAGCGTCATTATAACCACTTGAACCCATCGAGTCAAATATTTTCTTACATCGTACGCGAGGGGCTTGATCCGCGAATTCTATGCTTGAGAAAGAAAGAAGAAACGAAGGGAGTGCTTCAAGGGCAGAGCCAACTTCGACGGGCTTGTAAGACGGCCAGGGTATATCCGAAAATCAATGTGAAAGCAAACGAACACCGAGATTTGAGAGTTGAGTAAATTTACATTACGAACCAAGAGCTGAACGAATGTTGGCACGTTTCCTTCTTACTTTTTTTTTCTCTTTCTTTTTCTCTGTGAGGTATAAGATAGGATGTTACCTGAAACTTGTATGAGACAAAAAAAAAAAAAAAAGGAAGAAAACGAAAAGAAAAAAACAACAGGAAAGAAGATATCCACCTATTAGTTCCAGCGCGTGAAACGCGTGAAAAGAGAAATAAGGCACGAAATTTAAGGATTGAACCCCGTTCGTCGGCGCATCGGCAAGGGGTTCTTTGTTATTTATTTTATCGGGATTTGGGAAGTGACGAGATCAGGAGCGTGTGTGCCTGCGTGGTCTTCACGCTCGTCAAAATCTGTACGAGCGTAACTCTCGATTCCTCACACCCGGGTCTTTCTCCGTTGGGCAAAAAACTCGGTCGGAACGAATCTGGTGGTGGTCGGGTGAATTCTTGGTATTCTGGTTATGGTTTGCAATTGGTATAACCGATCGTGTAATGAGCTTAAAACTATGGATTGCGGGCTACGGGCTCCCGACACTCATACATCTTCGATTCACACCGCATAGAGATTTAAGCGAGCATCGAACGAGTCCTCGCGCACTCTAGTCTCTAGACGATTTCTTACCCGTAGCCAGGAGACGTCTTGCCGGTCAAGGCTCCTGCCAACCGAGTCATTGACATTGTGCCTCGCGCACGAACGAGTTGACGTCGACGCGAAAAGGCTGTCTCATCTCTCAAACAAATTCACATGTCGATTTATCGCTAAATTAACTAGGCTAAATTAGCAGGCGAAATTTCCGAGACATTTTCCTTTTTTTTTTTCTTCATTTTCAATATTCGGGAAACAGATATAGAAATCGTAGACTCCGTCAGACTCTCCACTCATCTCGTCTCTTTAATTCAATGATTGTGGCAGACGAAAGTAAACAGCAACAAGAAATGAAAAAATTTGTTGCAAGTTGAGAAGAAATTCCAATTCTCCCAAATTCCTGAAAAATTTGTAGGTGTAAGATCGATTGATCTGCGATCCTATTTAACCGTCATTTCACCCAGCTGGTTATGTTCTGCAGCAGGCAATATTGTATAGAGAAAAAATAAGACGAAGAAGAGAAAAAAAAAAGATCTCTAATCCCAGAGGCATACAGCGGACGTGGACTATTAACTTCGCACGCTAGACTATTCGAGCAAATTTGATGCTTGAATATTCCTAATTGCGCTCTCTGGTACCTAACTCGACCGGTTAAATTGATGGTTGGCCATAAGTTTGACAGCGGAGGGAATAGCCTTCAGCATTACAAAAGTAACGGGACTATGCCCCTCGCGGCGAATTATTTTATCAAAGACAATGAACTCTGAAAGATGGTCGCCTCCTAGGTAGTGGCTAACTACCTGCTCTGTGGCAATCTATAACGGTCAATTTTCTGATCAATCAATTCAACCGGAACAAACGATTTCCAGGAAACGTATAAGGACTCAATCAATTTTTAGTCCACTTAACTTTTTCTTCTTGTTATCCGAAATTCCTGGTTCTCAGCTCCCGAAGGTTGAGATTTATCGAGATTCAGGTCTATATAGGTTCGTTTGAAAACGCATTTCTTTCCGAATGGGTCGCGCATCGTTTCCGATCGATCGTAGAATCGATTAAAAAGAGATTCGAACTTGTATACCTCTGCCACGTAACCGAAGGCATGCCTAGCAATCGCGACTACAATATTCTATCCTAGTATTGGTATGCAAGACGCGGACACCTCACTTCCTGCGGGTCGATATCCGGCCGCCGGAAATATCCTTGTAACTACACATGAATCCTTAAACGATGCAGCAGTCTCCGATGATTTGTACCAACCGCTGAACCACCACGTTTATTAATTTCGACTGTACCGTGAAAAAGAAGCATACGTTCTTCCGCCCTACGATATCATTTTTTTCAGCAATCGTTACGGCCTGACGAACGAAGACTTGAACAGACGCTGGAGCAATCCTAACCAGGTCTTACATCCAGTGATATTCCACGCTAAAGGACTGATGGAATACTGCACGCGAGTTCTCCAAAAGCCACCCCACGTATTCGTTGATTATCACGGCCATTCGCGTAGGAAAAACGTATTTCTATTTGGCTGTTCTCGATCTGGTTCTTGGAGCGCAGCGGATAGAGCCAAGCCAGACCAGCCTGTAAAGTATTTGGTGAGATAGTACAGGATAGTTTTTGAATATCGTCTTTCGCTGCTTCATACTTATCGTGGGGTATAATTCACGTGGATGAAATTTTGTCTCGTTTAATACAGATGCTCCCACATCTCATGCAAAAGACTTCTCCGGCTTTTGCACTTCCTTTATGCTCCTTCAAAGTCGAGAGGAACAAGGAATCCACTGCCAGGGTTGCCGTTTGGCGTCAATTGGGTGTTTCAAGGTCAGAAAACAAGCCTCGTCTTATTCCTGAAAAAATAAAAAGAAAGAAAAAAAAAACCAAAACCAAAACCTCGGAAAAGAAGTCTCCTCTAATCGCTTTCTCTCTCTTCTCTCTTTCGTATATTCAAATTTTAGGAGCTACACCATGGAGAGTAGCTTCTGTGGCTGCGACCAAGGCTCCTTGGCCGGTTTTCATCTCGATACAAAACATCTCAGGGATATTGGTCAAGACTTTTGTCAAGCCTTGTCCATGATGAAGGACGGTGGCGAGGAATGGACCGTTGACAAGTGAGTTAAAGTGAAACGCTGATCAGTTACAGCGAACACTGAGTAATCCAGTAGGAAGTAATCGTTACTGTCGCTCAACATTTTTCTAAATGAATATTTTTCGTGCATATATTTATAAATGTGTATATATTCGTCGACGATAATGTTTGCTTGAACGCAGATCGGGAATGGAGTCCTGTTGTCCGTCTAAATGCATTTTGAAAGTGTCAAAGAGGCCGGCAAAGTGCATTCAGGACAAACAGGCTAAGCACCACATTTTGGGAATTCCTTAGCACCAAAAAATTGCGATTCAATTGAACCCCGAGTCAAGGCAAGAACTATATTTTTTTAAAGCCATTGAGCTGCCTCGCCTAATCAGCTTAACGACTAACAACGAATTAACGAAAGACAAATAATTCTCGTGCCGATCGCTATCAGATGATTACAGATTTTCATGTTGTATTTTGGTTGGTAAAGTTTGAGGCGCCAGTTCAAGAATTAACAGACTAACCATACTGACTATAGAATGGTTGTATGGTTCAGAATATAGTTTCCATAGAAAGTACCTATAATAATCGTGTATGAATGTAAGAATTTCACAAACTCCGTATCTCTTTCTACGACGTGACAGTCGCGAACGTAATTCAGACTTGTGATTCATTCTCGTCAATTACAAACCTTGCGTTACGTGCCAGTATTGGTGGCTGCAGATGATAAGGCGTCGTCCAGTACGCGGTGAAAACGACGCTTTTTTCTTCGACGATGATGATCGTCCACTGAAACGATGGATATCTCATTTTTGTTTTTTTTTTCATATGCTTTTTTAATCTTTTATGATTTTATGCACTTATAAAGATTTTTCCTCGTACGGAAGTGATCACTCGAACCCTCGAAATCTCATTGTCAGTATTGTTCTTACCCGATCGAAGAACGCTACTAATTGTCTAGTCTTTCTTTTTCCAGAATGACGATGTCAGAAGATGTCGCTAACGAGGGCTGCATCGAGGAAGAAATTAGCTCGAGTTGCGATTCGGACGAGTCTGAATTCGACGATTAGAATTTCAACTCAATATTTCTTCATGAACTTTTGAATTATTAATTCGCTAAGGTCCAAATAAATTCGCTCGTTATTGTTATCGCTAATTTTGTCGTACGTAAAACTAATCTGCGTATTGCAGAAACATATATTGAAAATTAGAAAAGAAAAGGAAATGGAAAATACATAAATCTGTCGAAGTTGGGAATGGCGTAGATATCGACGTAGCTGAGTTTTTTCCCCGAATCCTATTACATCTCTTCCGCAGACAAAAAAAAAACCTGCAAAATCCCTGTATAAGTAAGAGTAGATTTCTCACGAGACGAGGGAGAAGGAGAGACACGCGTACGCATTAGGACACACGTCGAACTTTCGTGTGTGACTGGTGTGAATTAATTGAGTGGACGTCTATTTTTCGTGCGTATGTAAAGCCTGTTTTAATAATTTATCCCCTTGATCATCATTATCATATACTTGCTTGTATACACACTGCATATATAATATATATTATTATTATTATTACAAATGTTGTATATTATATATATACGATATGTTATCGAGTTTTCAATTAAACAACGCAAAATAATGATTGACTAATTCACAATTCAGGGTCAATATACCTACATTAATAAAAAGACTGTATCATAGAGAGTTTATACGCACGGGGTAGGTATGTATATACATACTTATGGTGCATGCTGTATGCAAAGTTCGAAATCGTTATAAATTTCGTCTCGTTATTCGGTTTTTAGATTTTTCTAACATGTAATTATTGTACACTTTGGTTTTACTTGATTAAAATACATCTCTATACACGTTATATCATCATCGAACGATTCATAGTATTAAGTCTTGGAACATTGAAAAGATCGTTGATAACGTATTATGCATATATCGGTATACTTATCACGCATATATATGTTCGAGTTGAAATAAAATCTATAATACTGTTCTAAGGAAATGATTCCGAAACATTTCGACCGAATCAACTATACCTACATGTCTATCGTGTATGTCTACCCAATCAAATATATCCTAAAGATAAAATCGTTTATTTTAATTAGTGAAAAAGAAAAAAAAAAACAATATTAGGTATAATAAAGGTTGGCATCAAAGTTATTAGTCATCAATCAATACCTTGTGCATATAAATTATTGAAAAAATTGTGCCCACATTTACGCAATCTTTCTTGTAATAAATAAAAGAAAAAAAAAAAAAATTCGTAACAACATTCAGTGGCCCAAACTAACGGCTGGCTTGGTCGTGGCGTATCAACGTTCTTAAAGACTGATTAAAAAACAAATTAACTATACATATGAGTATATATAGTGTTTCCTTTTGCTATGTACAACGAATCAATAGAAATTATCATCAAGCAATGAAATTCTTATGGCTCTAACTACAGATAAAATATATTTTAACGAAACGTATATATAAAGAAAGAAGTTTCTAAAAAAGTCAATTTTCTAAAAAAAAAAACAAGAAACAAACAACCTGACAGCAAAGATTCAATCGGTTTTGTTGATATTTTGGACCTGAATTTTAATTTGCTCGTATGTGACCCATAGAACAATGTTCCAGGATACGAGGCGGGCGAAACTCGGTATAAATCCTTTGTAGAAAGCCATAGGTCCCTCCTGGGCGAACATTCGTATCGCGGTATCGATCGCTCCTTTGTATTCACCCGGTGCGCTGTTCATGTATCGGGTTTTTACAACGTCTACGGGACTCGCAGCCAAGGTGGTACAGAGACCAGCTACTGTGGCTGCGGTCAAATGACAGGGTATACCATCCCTCAGCATCCCAGATTGTATAATCAAGTCCTTGATCACATCGTAGCAGACAATCTCAGCTACGTTTACGATCGCGTTACGTGACATGTTGGGGAAGGTTCCTGTATGGATAAAAAAACGCGAGATGTTAGAAAGGGAAAATGAGAATGTGGACAAGGAAATAATTGAACTGATATCACGAATACCAAAAATGTATGAAAAATATAAAAATGTCTTCGCACCTTTCCACAAGCCCCGCGTTCCTTCTTTCAGCGCAATGTTCCTGTAGGCTTGGAGGGTCGAAGTGTATCTAACCTGGCCAGATGACTTTCCCATATTTCCTGCCTGGAGTCGAACCTTGACGACGTCGGTTGGCTGTGCGAAAAGAACAGCCGAAGCCCCGGTAGTTATCCCAGCTGCGACGCGAGTCCCGATGTTCAGGGAATCGCTTCGTCCAGAATTTTTGCCTGGTGAAAAATTGCAATGTTTTTATATGGGGCTGGTAATATTTGCGTGTTATAATGATTGAGGTATATTAATATGAAGTCGTGAGTTTTCCGTATCTGTTGATGTTAGAGAAAGGCTTTAGATTATTTGCTTAGGACCTCGGACCCTAAAGTCTTCGTATCTGTATTATTTCCTCTACTTCCATTTATTTCCCTTGTGCCATGACTCTATGTATATCTATAGCTAGACTCAAAATACCGACAAGACAGGAGGGTGGCATCAGTTAAACATTCCATAGAGGTTTCACCCTTTTTTCCAAGCAGAAACAGAGATTGTTCGACCAAAGGGAAATGTTTGGGAACATGTCATAGCCGAAGTATAATGAGAAGGAAAAAAAAAAAAGATAACCACCTCTGTGAATCGTTTGATAATTCGGAGAGTGCAGCTACAATCAGGAGACATCGTATGAGCATAATTAGAGAAGAGAGTGAAATTTAAACAAATTGGCAACACACCTCGTTTATCAACTCTTCTATCATTTGCTCGGTAAATTAATGAGTTTAATTTTCTTTTTCATGAAATATCCTGCAAGAGAAAAGAACAGTTTCTATACAAATTTTCTTTATCTCTTTTTTTTTTGTTATTTAATCTTTTTCTTTATGACATAATCGTGAAATTCGACGAGTTACGTCCACGTATGTATACATACACGTATTATAATTGTCAGTTGTTTTACCAGGCATGTAAGTATACGGTTAATCAACGGGCTGTGATGACGGGTTAGTTATAGCGTTAGTTAGTCAATTATGTGATTGTTTTTTTGAAGTACCGTCGATGAGTCCAGCGTAGAAAGACTTGACGGTGTCGTAGAGGCCCAATCGAACACTTGCAAAACACATCTGTCGCTGCAGACCCGCGGACAGACCTCCGTACAGGCTCCTGTAACCACCCTCGCTCAAACTGACGCTCTAAATTCTGACAAACCGCACCTTGTGCGATCATATGTTGCCTCTCATACGCGGACAATTGTTATATTCATCATTTATAACCTTTGTCCTTCTCTTATTCATTTATTAACTTCACGCTGTGGCTAACTCCCCGATGAAATTGTATACGATATACGATAAAAGTAAAAAAGTAAAAAAGTCGTCAAAAGATGGAAAAATCGCTCACTACCGGGCAACTCAAATCACTCGCACATGAATTGAGTTGCAATCATGCAGGCGCGAATGTGCGAGCGATAACACATAGTTGGGTAATGTAACTTCCGTTCGTAACCCGATACACATGTAAGGTGAAACAAGTAAACAAATTAATTAATTGATTAATTAATCGTTCAATTAAATGCGACTGAATTCGTTGCGTTTAATGTCGCGAGGAAAAAAATCTATTCATCATATATATATATATGTATAAGTATAGGCCAGCGTCGGTTTGATAATCTAGCTAATTTGCACTATGTATATGTACGCCTCATCGTTTTATCTTAAATTCAAATTACATATACGGACGTCACGGTATAAAAATATCATTTAAATTTGCGTTAATATCAACGCTTTTAAAATGATTATGTCGACGAAATAGGAAACTACTATTTACAACCAACTTCCGTTCAGCTATAGGTGCCAACTAATGCCCAACATCTAGCTAAAATCTAGTACTATAGGTAGATTTGTCGTAAAATCGTACCTTGCGCCTTCGGTTCTTACGATGTTTCCCATGGTCTGCAACAGCCCTGGCTGAGCGGCTCGCATGGCAAGGACCGAGCCTTCGGTTGAAGTCAACAGCATGGGACGTCCTTCGCCTGCGATCTATAAGTCGAAATTTAAAGATCGTCAAAAATCTGTATTCGATATTAATGATACGTCCTGGGTCGTCGTAGAAAGAAAAAAAAATTAAGTACAAAAAAAGTTCAACACTCACCTGCATCCTGACTTTGGTTGTGTCCAAAGGAAACGTAGCCAGATCTGCAATACAGGCGGCAGTTCCTGCAGTGAGTAATTTCAACCCTAGGGTCATGTCGTTCTGTGCGTCAGGTTTCATTTTATTCGTCGTTGTTCTCGCCTTTTATTTTTCTTATTTTTCAAAGTAAAACTATTTTGTCTATAATACAATCCGTATGAAATTTATTAAGAGAAACGAGTCGAAAGAACTTATAAATCGTCGAAATGTAAGAAATGACTCCTCGAAGCTGATCCACCCGACCAAGGGAAAATAAAATCTTTAAATATGTTTTATTTACAATATTTACAAGTCCTTTCGTAGGACAAACTCTTCAGATTCCCATTAATGTTTTTTTTTTCTTGTGCTTTTTGATTTTTCAATTAAAAGCTCTTGCGATCAGATTCCCTGAAATGGTCTGGATACGTGTGCAGCCCTTCTGACCGCGGGCAATCGTGCTTCACTTCCTTGTTGTCGACTTTTTTGTACATACTATTCTCCTGTAAAAAAAGAATAAAAATCACTCAGTTCATAGTTGTATAGGACATTGCGTATATTCCAATTCATTCGTTTGATTCGTGTACCTATTTACTATAGTGTAGGTACTGTATAGCAAAGCAGCAACCGGGAACCGCGGTCCTGTAGTCGTATTATTATTTCGTTTCAAATATATCGCGTAACGCGCGTCACGATACATTCATTATCAGACGTCAGCTGTGCATCGACTCGTATAATGCACGAGAAGAAAAGAAAGAGAAAGAGAAAGAAGGAGAGAGAGTTATGGCATTTTCAAGCAAGTGTGCTTTACAAGTTCAGTTTTAAAATAGCACTGGGCATAATTGGACATTCGCCAATCAGCTGTATGCCTCGCGCCTGCATCTGATCGTAAATTTTTTTCAATGCAACAACATTGCGAGCGCGGGGGGTTTCGAGAATGAAATCAATATATTTGGCAGGTTTTTTTGCTACCGAATTTTAAACGAAATCTACGTAAAGAATTTAGGACGTCAAACCCGCGATAATCTCCTAGCGATGTACCAAGGAATAAATATAATCTGTGACCGAGGAAAATGGTACTGCGGTCAGAAGTCCGCCTTTCGCGTAGAATCTTCAGCGAAATGATAATTCGAATCTTGTATGTGAACGATCTTTGTCGTTCTCGATGCACATGCGTGACTTCTCAAAGTCCAGTTCCGGCTAATATTTACTCAACTTTGAACCTCGATACGTCTATGAATTTTGTCATTACGTCAACTTGAGAGATCCAGCGTTTTTCTGACCGCATACCCATTCCCAGAAGAACGGACCATATACCCGGAAGGGTTGATGGTTGAATCTCTGCGTAGGGATCTCTGATTATATTTCGTGATATTATATTGCGTTGATTTACTTAAATAGAATGATATCGCTTCTTTGAATTTACCGAGATATCAATTAGAACCACGTTCATCGACCGCGAAGAAGGAAACTGAACTTAAAGCTGGATCGGTTGCGAGAAATAGGGAAAAGTTAGAATCAGCTGATGTAATTATACGTATAATAATTAATTATACATGACAGTTTGAGACGTGACGACGTCTTGGCCTTTGGACGGATTGTGAAAAACTTAAGTTCGCAAGATCTTTATCACACAAACATGATTGACGCAGATATACCTATACAAAGACGAATACAGGATATTTTTCGACAATCTACCGCGTCGAATTTTACATAAATGAAGATGAAATAAAAAGTCAAATATTTATCGGGAATCCTGTTTAAAGATATATTTATCAATTCGTATGTACAGGAAATTCCTTCATTCCGCAGGGACTGATTTAGCATTCAATATTTTTCGTACCTACATAACAATTCTTCGTCTGTTTGTAAATTTCTTTTCAGGTCGAGAGCCGGTATTTATTCATTTATTAGTCAATTTTTATTCGTCGTAGTATATATGCATTCTATATTTATGCCACGAAGGTTATCACTTATCACCTTTGGCGTAACGCAGGAGGTATAAGGCATACGTATAGGTAAATCCATACCTTCATATGCCTACTACCGAAAGATGTCTCCAGTTATTTCCGTTCAAATTATTAGGTAATAGAACCTCGGATTAGTCAGTTTTACATAATCCTCGACCTCGAAATTCGAAAGCTCAATAAACCTGAAGAAATCAAATCTGCTGCACTGCGACACCCTCAGTTCATTCATCTGATGTCATATTACAATTCGCGCGTGGATGTATTTTGAAAATGCAATTGGCCACGGATCGATATACCCACCTACACCATACACCTTCGCCTAACAACGAGACGGAATAAAACGAGTCAATGGTGCTCGCGCACCCTGCGGAGATACAATTCTCCCTATTTGCGTGACCGATCGAAGAAGTTATATCACCACTAGCTGGAAAAATTTGGCTCATGGACTCGGACAATTTATGACTTGTTAATATTTGCAGGCAGAGTCCAATGATCTACTAATTTCCTCTTTGTTCATGACCCGAAACGCTCGATTCTCTTATTTGTTTTGTTCCCTGAAATGACTACTGGTCTTACGTACAACAAGTTACGCTTCTCCATGGTCATTCACCATATACCTAATTTCACATAATTCGCGTACTACCCAACGTCCGCCGATTCATTGAAGCCGAAAATTTCGAAGCCTGAAGATGAGTGTATTGCACCCTTGTCGCCTACTTTAGCAGTGATTCGCGCTAATGAAGCCGGAGGAATCGCGTATCGCAAAAATGTAAATGGAATATAAATTTCTAAAATATGTTCGTCACTGTAGTAGTTTGAAAATATGTTTTCGAGTTAATTTTACTCACCAAGTTGACAGTGGGTGAATAACAACACAACTGAAGCGGCGTAGCGGCATAAGCCTTGCTTATATCGGAGGCACGACCAATCAGCTGTTTCCGCGGCCTTATTTCAACCAATAACGACCGTCCAATTCTTAACCCACGTTTGGCTAACGAGAAACAGCGTGTTTCCACGCGCAGATCGATACTTCCCAACGAGCAGCTAGACAATTTCTATTGAATCGCTTACCTACGTATAGCTTTTGGCGAAACGCTTGTATAGGTATACATATCGCATCCCTAATGCCAAAAAGACACAAGTCCATAATATAGATCTACCTCAAAAGTCAAAAAATTAGAGCATTTTCTTTCTCCGGCCAATCGCTCTATGGAATAACTTGAAATACATATTTTGATAAAGAAAAATAATTGAAACTGATCCTTTTTTTTAAATACTTTTATGCTATGTTCATGATTTTGAAGTGATACGCAAACTTTGAGAAAATTATATACCTCTTTAGTTTCAGCATACCAAAAAGGCATATATAACTATGTATATTCCTATTTGTCTATTACTACTGAATACGCAAGTGTATTCAAATTCTATGTCCGAAAGGTTAAAACGCCTACTTTTTTAGCCAATAGCCGATCACCTCGAGTACTGATTACGTATAATGTAATCAGACGTTTGAATATCTGAATGACAATCGCGATACTGATGAGGCGATTAAAATCATGCATGTTGTATATTATGAATTATAATTAATCACCTGGCAAGAAGAGAAAATATATGGAGTTTTGCCAATCTGGCATCGGATTTTTCGTACCCTCGTGCCCTACTGACAATGAAAATAATCTTCGGATTTCACATACGTTTTAACTTAATAAGGAAGAAATTTAGCAAATATTTCTTACCGTGCGACACCATCAGGCTAATGGAAAAAGGCGTCCATCTGTCTAGCCAGCAGTTGATACACCTGTCTATGTCTATAATGCAAATTGTAGATACAATATTTTAGCACATTAATATTTTAGCAGCTGACGCGAGTGGAACTATGGTCGATTTCATGTTTGATGTGTTCAAGAATTAGGGTGAAAAATAGTTCAACCAGCATATAATATATATATATGCACTACATATGTGTAGCATATCTTTAGTTTATCTTTAAATTGATAAAGTTCAAGTGCCTCGTGTTCAATTGACTTTGGTTTGTCTCGCGTGTCTTAGAGATGGAAATTTTGTTATTGGTACTCGGTACTAAGCACCGTGTAGAATTCCCATCGCGGAAAGTTTGGTACATCCGCAATGCTATGGGTGGAAAGAAACTGCTTCTAATAATAAGTTGGGTAATTTTATGCGGCACATAGATTCCTGTCGTTACACACACACACCCATAGCCAACAGTCTGCGGTGTCTGTTATGAAAACGGAAAAATCTAAACTTGACAGTCCCTCTGACCTGTGACTCCTTGTCTACTGTAGATTTGTGGGCCCTTTGGGTTCTTCGAACCGAATATCGGTGTAAAGTTCCAGTATTTTTCCACTCCCGGAACTCGTAGGTAGTCCAGAGTTTCGTTATCGGATTAGGCCTTCCTGGCGTCACTAGTCTTCGCAGCACATTTGCAAACACATTGAGTATGGTCTACGATTTACGGTATAAAGACAAGGAAATCAGTCCGTCAGACGTTGCCTTGGGAAATAGATAAATCGTGACAAAGATCAATGTGAACAAGTCCCGTTTTATATTGAATAGTTTCACTGCCGGACTTTGATACAATATCCCACAATTGAGATTAGAAATCGATAGACCTGTTAGGTATACCTAGCTAATCATAGAAAACAACATTATCCGCATAATACTTTGCCAATAAAAGTCAACGAGTTTTGTTTCTCCGTTTCTACTCTCAGCAAAATGATCTAATTCACCTTTGTCGAGTAGTCAGCGATCCAGAATTTGACCCTGATCAAATGCCTATCCCACTACTCGGCGTAGTAGTGCAGGCTCGCCGCTCACCATGGCTTTTACTCGCTACCACTCGTATATGGACCCGTAATGAATATCGTAGCACGGGGTTATTCAATCATTGTGTCTCTCATCGTCAGCTCTCTTATTTTGATTAAAGAATTTTTTGCCTGGGCTGAAAAGCAAAAAATTGGCCCATGAGGGGATCGAACCCGCGACCTTCGCGTTATTAGCACGACGCTCTAACCAACTGAGCTAATGGGCCAGTTGAATGTCAAGAAAACTAGCTTTTAAACAAAGGGAAAAAAATTTCAACGTGCGTTAGGTTTCAATTCACAAAAGTCACACGCGTGTATCTAAACCGCATTTATGCTTTCCCTATTCACCGCGTCAACTCTGACATAATTCTGCTTATTTTTAGACTCCGAATTCCATATATGGCAGATCTTGTAACACAATATAGAGGAAAGCTCGAGTTATGGAAAAACACAATCTAAGTTGCGGTATGTTTAATTTTTTCGAATTTTTTTCCTTCATTTGCCAATAGGCGGACGTGCTACGTAACGCTGATAGATTTTATTCTTTTATTTATTACAATATCAATTTATTTTATTCTCATAACAAACAACGTACTTTAATCCTGATCAATTCTCAACATTCTCCTGCAGTTACAATAATTACAGAATTAACTGCATTGTCTATCGTGTCGATTGATACGAGCGGAAAAAATATTGTGATTTTTTTTTCTGCGTAGAATGATATTTTTGCGACAGGGTGCAGTAACAAATAGATAAGAACTTCTAAGACTAATGACTCTGCGGCCGAACGAGTTGATATTTCTATATCTATACGATAAAATTCAATAGATCATTAATTATTGATCAATTTTGAGAGAAAAGTCAAACTTGTTTTCAATAATAATGTACGAAAGTAAAATGGGAAGTAAACCCATTTCTGGAATGTTAAGTATCCGATTCCGATTATCATATTGCAGATATTCATAGTCCGGCGAATGCCATGAATAACGTTATTTCAGAGATATTCGTCTAGCCGCAGACTCTTTCTATTCTTCCCATTTCTAAAGAGGCTGAATTTGACCGAACTGTAAACTCGTCAGACCGCGTCACGTGACCTGTAGAAAAGTGAGTTTAGTTCGTAGATAGGACGAAAGTTGTCGCTCGCGTTATAAAATTACAACAGTACTGAGAATATCCGAGTTTCTTCTTTAGGGAATACATCTATAGGATATATATTTCAAAGCGTATATAAATTCCTCGTTGCGAACTCGAGAGGCTCATTTCAACCGAGCAGATGATCCCGACGAATGTCTGGCAATTATACCCAGTCGATATGGCCTAAGGACTTGGCCGTCCACGTGCATGTGCACAACTCGACACAAGCGTCGTTCTCTGGCAAAGATCAGTAAGATTTGGAATAAGGCAGGAAACACGCTCCTTTTCTTTTTTCTCGCTATACAATTTTCACTACGATAATTATACTGGCTAAAGTTCGTCGCATGAAAACGAGACCTTAGCTATATGCATCTCATTTTCAAACTGAAATCATCATCTTTGATCGATCGAAAAGTGCAGTATACGAATGGTTGTAAACAAAGATTTATGTAGAACTCAATGGAAAGTTTTTTGATCCTCGTTTATCAGCGAAAGATTTTCTTCCAAATAGTTCAGATTTTTCATTTGATTGGGCGAGCGGGTTGACGGTACGTTGAAAACTTAAATTTTACTCAAAATCAATGAGATTATATTTGTTGGGGTCGGTTCGAGGGTCCATAACCTAAAAATTGTGTGTTTCCACAGACTGTACACCGAGTGTATCGTAGTAAACGGAGCATAGAAGTCGCCACCGTCGCTGGACGGGTCTACCAGACTTGATTATCGGCTTGAAAAACGGCCAAAAATTGTCTAATTTCACATATTTATCAACGAGCAATAGTTCTCTCGATATTCATATAATCAGGCTGAACGGAATCTTAAACAAAGATGAGCGACGAGGCACCCGTTTCGAAGTTTCAGAACGTTGCTCAAGATTCCAGACTGGAAAGGGTAAGTTCACGTAGCCCAGTTTCAATCGATATTCATTGCCTTGATTTTGTTCATTTCTTCTAAATCAAAATTTTGCAAATTTCAACCGTTTTATTATATTTTCGAATCTGGTGTCGAGCAGCGCTCCTTACCCACTCGAATGATTCAAGTTGTTACATCCAATTAATGATCTAGGATTTATTTTAACATTTATTCATACTTGATCTGCTTAATAAAAACATCATCTCATCTATTATGGTTAATAACTTACGAAACTCTATCTATATTTAATTTTATAGATCGAAAAAGTACTCGAATTATCATTCATTAAGATCCGGCAATTCCCTTCGTCGATTCTGATTGCATAAAAATCGGAAAAAAATTTAGCAACATTTTTTTTGTCAAACATCTATCCGATATAACACGGTCAGAAACTGTTTTACCAACAGCTTTAAAAATGCCCTACACGTCAAAGATCGCGATCTAACGATTCGAATGGATTGTCGACACGTGGAAATCTGTCTTATCTCTAGACATGTATCGCGAATTAGTGAAAAAACATAGAAAAAAAATAATAATAATAATGATAATACTTCTGAAGCTGAAGTGCCTAGCTTTCTCGACATATGTAGTTAGACTCGATTCGAGATTCTTCATAACAATCACGATATGTTGCACTTTGGTGCAAGGAAATAGCATCGAATTTCGAAGGTAAATAAACGAGAGAATACCCGAAGAATGAACAATCGCAGTTTCATAAGAAGAAACAATATCTCAGATTCGACATAAATTTTAAGTTGGTAAAAATATGGCGGATTCTGTGCCAACCGAATCCAAGGCGCGCTCATTGATGAGGCGCAACAAGGCGCGACTCTCATGTTATATCTATAGGGTTACGTCAATCGTCACACGTGATTCACGCATTGTAGATTTAATGCCCACACATCGAGTGACAGTTTACGATACGCATCACACGGTATCCGAATAAAGTGTGCCAGCGATTTCCCTAATCAATCGAATAGCACAGTCGTATGTGCTTGCTGAAAAAAGTCGACACTCCTACTGTCGTCTAGGAATTCAATCGTCGTAAGAAACTTTCAACGAAAGGATATTAATATACGGATTCAAAGATGAACAAAGATCACACGGAGTTAGACTACAATGGAAAACGATGCATAGAGTACTCGGAAAATTCTTCAGAAAATTTCAGTTCGTTTGATGGCTGGGACGAGGTTATTTAAACAGAGTATTACAGTAATTGATTAAATGATTAGGAATCGGTGATTAGAATATAAATACGTCAGCGAACACACATGTTATACCTGTAAACTCGAAGCTTTTCCTTTTCTAAATATTCATCTGACCCACTTATATACGACCGGTGCGTTTCGAGTAATCAATACGCGACGTTTATATCTATAATTCATCGCGAAATACCCACATATAGATATAGGATCCACCTTGAATTATTTGCGTTGCTAAATCCGCACGAAGTTCAGTTGAAGTTTGCAAGTGGAATGAAACATCGTCTTTAACGAATTGATGTGTAGAGGATTGTTGAAATAAAATTTCTTACAGTTAGAAACGAAGGATATTATGTTTTATTTGCAGAGAACTCGTTCGGCGAAAAAAGCAGCAGCGTTATTGGAACACGGGGTCGATTCATTTTTGAAATTTTTTGACCCTGAGCGAAGTGAGCGTGAAAAACGTAAGCTTAATCGAAGATTGTATCCCGGGGCTAAGAAACACGTTTTGTACGACGAGAGGGGGATATTTTTTCAAACAGCAGAAGACCTTTGCGACTGTTTAGAACGCAGTTGTCCAGGATGTCATTTTCCTTGTACTAAATGTAAATCTACGAAATGTGGACACGAGTGCAGGTAAAGCATCAAATTTTTCTCCACTTCTGTATAGATTGAATCAGTTTCTATAAAACCTGCAACTTAATTCCAGGGCAAACCGAAAATGGACTTACGAGTCGATCGAGAACGAAGGAAGCGACATTGTGATTAGAAATCCTGTTTTAAAAGAGTGATGTATCGATATTTTAAATCTAGACGTGTTACGTATTCAATTCTCCCTAGTTTTCATTCTCATTTTCATTTCCATTTTCATTCTCATTCGTCGATTGTCGAAGCAGTAATTACAACATTTTGTTAACCGATGACATTCGTTCGGATGATATTTGTCAAATCAATATTCCCCCTCTACTAGATCTGTAGTACACAGGTTTTCAATTTTGTGATATCCTTAAGCCTGTATATAGGGCAAAAACCACGGCCCAGGTATATGGCAGTGATATTTTTGATAATTGAATTGAACAATGGTACAAATATTCCTATTGTATGGCCATGACGAGTGGTAAATAATAAATCACATCAATAATAATAATAATAATGATAATTTCGTGATGAAAAACTATATATTATATATATTTTTTTTTTCTTCTTCGTTTTATATGTAATAGCTATAATATAATATACAAAAAGTTTTCTGCGTTTATAATATATATATATATAATATATGTACATACACATATATATATAATATAATCTAATATCTGTGTGTGTATATAGATAAGAGTATAAATAATTTCATTCTTTTCACAACAAATAACTCTCCCTTCTCTATTCCCGAGCGAAATAATTGTATCTTGTATATTTATATAATTTTTATAGAGCTTGTTCATCTAACAGTTCATAACTATAAACTCCTCGAACAATTCTTGACAAAATTTACAAATTATAGAATTTCTTAAAATTCTGCATGCAACTTAAGTTATTTATGGTTATATTAGGTATAAATTAGAACAATGTTTAAATAATCGATTGTTTTTTCAATTTTTGCTTTGACAAGCTTCGGGCTTTGGTTCAAATTATCCGTCACAATTATTATTATACTGCACTAATACCGACAACCACCAGACCGCTGTCTATATTAACTTGACTATGCCTATACATGTGTGGGAATAGTCTGAAACGGTATTGTCACAGTTTCGTATGACGAAGGAATGACTGAAATATTTTAGTTAGGAACAAGAAACGGCGGGAACTTCCTATTTTCTTTCAGTTTTCGACGATTTTCAAAGTACTGCACCGAGTTCGCGAGATGTTAAGTAGCTAAACCTTGTCGTATCTCTCCGCAGCGTCGTATTCGGTATCGTTGAACTTTCGCAGATGAATCTGCGGACAAAGAAAATACCATCTTTCAAGTATCAAACAAATGTTGAGCAAACAATCAAGGCTAAATCTATATGTATGATAAATTTACCTGTAGGTGCAAATTGACTTCCGGAGATCGGCTGAGGTATGGAAAGTTTCCACCGCTCTTTAAATGGGCCAGTTTCGCGTTTGGATAACATTTGTAAGTTTCTTCCCTGACTACGTTCGACAACGCATATTCGTCGAATACATCCATTATGGTTATCGGAAGATGGGATATTTTTTGTGGCTGGACGTAACAGCTGACACAGTTCATAGTCAGACGTGAGGCCAACTCAGGCTGGGTGAGACTTTCTAACTGTAACATAAAATGATGAAGAAGAAATCGAATGACATAATTGAAAATGAAAAAAAAATCTGCACTCACTCTCTCGACCATGAAATCTATCGCGTCTACGATCTCCGGATCGGCTTTTTGCGCCGCGAAATTTCCCATTAACATTTTTTTCAGCACTAGGGAAGGCAGTATCCAAAATCTGACGAAAAAACAAACCGATGTTTCACATTAATTTGTAAGTAATATATTTTGTGGTGATCATTTTCTTCGATTATTAAAATATTAACCAACTTACACGGCAGCTGAATCGTTGTAACTGAAGACAGAGGTGTCTGTAAAGGTGTTGCACAATATCATAGACTCGACCCTTGGGCAGTGTGAGTTAACTTCGGCAAATTTCTGAGCCAAAAATCCGCCTGGAATGAAAAGAAGCCTTGAATCGTTTGCTTTTCTATTATTGTCAACCTCGTTATACTTGTTCTGGAATAATATGTAGTTAGCTTTGAATCACAGGGGATCTGAGTAGCTACATGTGACCATTGACATTCATTTCAGATAAGAAACGAGTCGCAAGAAAGACATTCACCCTTCAACCTTGCCGATTATCTCCCATCCTTATTTGATAAAATCCACTCGTTTTAGGTAATACTAACCGAGAGATGCACCGAACAAATGTACTCGGTCTAGTTCCAAGTAATCTAGGAGTTTTTTGAAACCTTCGCACCATTCCTTGACGTTCCAATAAACGGGAGGTTCGGCCTGAAATAAAAAATACCATTTATATGTATTTTATTGTATGTATGTATGTATCGTTATAGAGTTCAATTATGGATAAAATGTTTGAAATCATGGAGTGCACCGAAAGTAATAAGGACTTGCAGTAACCTTTAACATTATATTCCGATAAATTGATACGCGATTCACGTGTACACATAATATTGACAACTATGCCGCGCAGTTCTGGTGGTTATCTCAGTTTCTCTCTGATTAGCGAAATGAACGTGATGGTATTTTTAAAACCAACAATGATAGAAGAAAAAGAAGAAAAAAAAAAAAAAACATTGAGAGAGAACTGCGTTTCGCACTTGAATCTTCACGAGATAAAGATCATACTCATTTCTGTCAGGCTTATAATATAAAAGACACGTCAACTCCGAGTATGACTGATAACCACATACGTACAGCGATATGTAACAGAGATATAAATGGATTTTTTCAATAAAACCCGACTCCGATTTATGTAATTATGTGCAGAAAAAGATATTCTCAAATAATAACTCAATGCCTATATTTCCATAGACATAAAAAGACTGGATTCCCCCGAGGATATTCTCGTCTGATATGAATCTGTGTATAACGAGGGAATTATTCAGTTAACATGTGCACTCTGTCTCTGTTTTTAGCTCCGTCATCTTTGCAGTCACGATTAATTGCGATTGGATACGACAGCATAAATATAATAGAATAATTTTTAATTCATATTCAGTGGTGATGCAAGTATATATGATAAACTTACAGCAATCACGCGATATCCCTTTGCAGCTAATCCCATAATTTGTTTGAAAAAAGTGTCCGCAGTGCCGCTGACCGGGGGAAGACAAATCAGCGGACATCTCACCGTTTTTGGTCCAGAATCATAGACTCTCCAGCCCTGAGCGAGAAGATAAAATAAATATCTATATGTATGATTGTTTTCACTAGTGTTTCCTATAGGTACAAATTCATAAATACAGCCCGTTGAAATTTGAACGAGAGGCAGTTGGGTATATCAGTCGAATATAATACATTATACATATATACACTTATAATAGTGTTCTAAATTATATTCAAATATCGATCCTCACGCACGTATACGTACGCATGTGTGTGTTATGTGTGTGTTTACCTCACATACCTTTGTGCCATCGGAATCAACGACAATTTTCCGCAGTGGAATCGAGCTCCGAAAGCTGAGGTATTCCTGTGATTGCGATAGCTCGCTGATGCAAGCCATATTTAGAGTGCCTCGATAGTTTCGTTTCGTGCGTAACCCTGATAATAAAGTATGTTGAAAATGGGATGACGCGGTCCCACGGGTAAAATAATTACCGATATCAGTTCAACGTTTCAAATAGTCGTACACCCGTTTCTTTCGGAGTCACCTAGTTCCATAATCACCGATGTTAACTGTAGTACGAGTATCCGCTGCAGGATGGATCTAAGAAATGACTGGCCACTGAGACTCATTCGACGAGACAACTACGACGACGAAGACGAAAACAACAACACGCGCGGATAGCAATGTCCCCGTATTCCAAACGTTATTTCGACATATATATACCCGGCTGTCCTTCGTTCGCCGCCTTGAGTTTGGCCAACTTGCACAGACAAACTTCTCCCGTTAATTTATCCCTGTACATGTTAGCTTTCGGCGATAAACTCTCACGAATCAACGAAATTCAACACCTCCGAGAATGGGCGAACGTCTTTTCCCAGCATAACGCCAGGCTGAAACTGTACGACATGTTGTCTGTCTCTTTCACACGCCTTGCGGCGGTCCATACCGTCTCTGTTCCCTATAATAGGCTCGGTACGCATGCGTAGAATACTTTAACCGCCATTTACCGACGTGGTTCGAATATATTCGGAATTTTCAAATTCCATTACTTCGCAAAATTCATTCTTCTCAATTCAATATCGAGCACGCGATTGAACTTTTTTCAACAATCGCGGAATCAGAATAGGATAATTCCTTAAAGAGATGATTTGAATCGATCAGGGTAGAGCCAACGTATACCTAGATGAGTACACGCCATAAAATCATCGTTTAACGATACGAGCCGTCGATCTTCTGTACGGACTGCTGCATGAGAAATTCCACGCTTACTGATCGATGGGCCTGGTTTGACTTGCCTCAAAATCTACAGTCAATACCGCAGGGCTTGTGGTCAAGCGATGGGTGGTAATGATTTTTCTGAAATATCGCTCTATCAGACCTATGTGAAGTTAGCCGGTAACTTGATTATTTTTCTATAGTTCTAGCTAATTTCGAAACTGGGAAAGTGTCAAATATGTAGTTTCCAGTGATATACGTAATATATTATACGTATTACGATCACATCTACAATTTTTCCAATCAAATATTCAGTATTGTGAAAATTGTAGTGAAATATTTCTTAAATACTCGTTACTTTCGTAATGTGTAATTGGATTTTCATCTGATTACACATTACTTTGGTAATGACTTGATTCAATTACACATCACCAAAGTAATGTATAATTGAATCAAGTTCATTACCTTTAAATAAGTTTATGATTACTCTTACTCTATAATTACTTTAAATTACTTTACTTTATAATTACTTTTACTAACTTCTACAATTTACTTCAAATAAATTGAGTTCAATTACACATTACCAAAGTATTGGGTAATTGAATAAATAATTTCATTAAAATTGTAATCAGTGACTCGCAACACTGCAGATATCCATGTAATAGTAAGATCGTTTATGCAATAAACATGTATTATTATAGTAAATTGGCGCATTCTTGAATAAATATCTCTTGAAATTGTAAATCATCGATCGTTGAATCATTTTCCCCTGTCCTTTCCTTGCCTATAAGTCGAAAATCATGAAAATCGCATGATTTCATAAAGCCCCGAACTATTTTTGCAATATTATTTACTGCCACGTGTTTTTCGGGACCACGTGTTTTTAGAGTCTAAAACCACGTGTTTTTAGAGTCCAAAACCACGTGTTTTACGAGTTGTTTTCGAGTGTTTTCCGATTGCCTATATTCAGGCGTATTGAACTTAGGAAAAAAATTGTAAAAATCGCTACTATGAATAAGCATAGAGAGACGTGCATGGAGCAACGCATGCATGCCTGTATCAATACACTATTCCTTTCCCCCTCCAAAAATTTTAGAACACCTCCTCGGGTCAGATGTTCTCCTGATACCAGGAGATATTTTTCGAGTTAAAATTCAAAAAATTGTCAAAATCGCTACTATGAATAAGCATAGAGAGACGTGCATGAAGCAACGTATGCATGCATGTATCAATACACTATGCCTTTCCCCCTCCAAAAATTTCAATTTTTTGAATTTTAACTCGAAAAATATCTACTGGTATCAGGAGAACATCTGACCCGAGGAGGTGTGCTGAAATTCTCGGAGGGGGAAAGGCATAGTGTATTGATACATGCATGCATACGTTGCTCCATGCACGTCTCGATACTGGATACAAAGACGTCAATTTCCAGAAATCCAGAATTTTGCTGATGGCTAGCCTCTGCAGCGCCGTAACTTGATTTAATTTCAGAATCGACCAATCAGGAGGCTCCTTTTCGAGAAATTGAGCCTAAATTGGCTCAAGCAGCCTCCTGATTGGTCGATTTTCTGGCATCTGAATCTGGCATCTTAAAGCGACTAAAATCGAGGTATCAACTGCCAGAAATCCGACTCCTTAAATAAGGTATCAACTGCCGGAACCTTTTTTTCGACCTTTTTTCTGAATTACTACAATACGCCTGAATATAGGCATTCGGAAAACACCAAATAGGCAACAAAAATTAACACGGGCCCTTCCGTTTACACGAGTTTACATGCAGGTTGCATATACTCAGGCGCATTAATATTCATTTCAAAAGTAGTTCGGGGCTTTATGGAATCATGCGATTTTCATGATTTTCGACTTATAGGCAAGGAAAGGACAGGGGAAAATGATTCAACGATCGATTATTTACAATTTCAATAGATATTTATTCGAGAATGCGCCAATCTACTATAATAATACATGTTTATTACATCAACGATCTTATTATTACATGGATATTTGCAGTGTTGCTAGTCACTGATTACATTTTTAATGAAATTACTTATTCAATTACTCAATACTTTGGTAATGTGTAATTGAACTCGATTCAATTAGTAAAAGTAATTATAAAGTAAAGTAATTTGAAGTAATTATAGAGTAAGAGTAATTATAAAGTTATTGAAAAGTAATGAACTTGATTCAATTACACATTACTTTGGTGATGTATATAGTTATAGACTATAAATATAGTTGTTCTTTCAAAGATACTAATGAGAATAGTCTACTCTCTATTTATTATGGACAATTTTACAAAAGAGTGAATTATACTTGACAAATATATATCGTATATGCATGTATTATGCTCTGTTAATACCTGAATAGTTATTGGGAATATTTCGTACGTTAATGGGTAATCCCAACTATCCCAAATACACCGAGTTTAAACAAATAAAAAGCATCAAGAACTTTGGGTCAGTACCCATGGGCTGAATACAATATAATACATGGGAGAGAACATATTGTTAATAATATATCATCGCGAATTTTCATCTATCATGTAATGTTACAAGTCTTTGCCTTGTACGATTATAATATGACCGAATGAAGTGGTCGAGTATAGCGAGCTTTATAAAAACGAGTTATTGTATTACCGCTTATAGCTTTTATAGTCAAATTGATTTGGAATAATCTGTACAGCGATTTGTAAAATGATTTGAAGGTTGTTGTTGAATATTGAAACTAGTATTCGACATGTCTCGAATAGGACGTTGATTTTAATGTTACATAGAACGGGCAGCAGATGCTGTGATATAAAAGCTTGTGGTTGTCACTAATCGTAGAAATTATTATAATTAGGTTTTTCGTTATTTATCAAATATAAACTGGGTTCCAAAGTCTGCTGACTGAAAATTAGTGGCAACCAGCTCAGCTTGTTCTCTGTACAACGTTTCAAACGGAATCGATTCTTATACTAGATGCCAGATTTTACCAAAACTGATTGAAAACGAACTGTCATTACGAACCATCTGCTTATGCTACTTCATTAATACTTCGCGGTGCAGAGTTGTCTTGCGGTCATTCCCCCGGTACATGGACTGCCTCACTTACTGGTGTGAATCCCCTGTCCTGCTGAATTTTGAAGAGGTTTTGTTGAAGATAGGCAGGAACCAGTTTCCCTTGATGAACAACGCCTGTGAAAATAAAAACTAGATAAACATAGGGTACATTGGATAGATTAAGTTTATGTGTTTTTCAAGCAAGCATTCTCAACTAAGTACCAAAGAATTTATAACTGTGATTATACATCTGTATGAAATTTATTATAATATATTTCTCATGATTGATTTTGTAAGCCTGCCTGAACCATTTTTAAATGTGATATAAACTTTCAACTATTTTCAACAGAATCAAGAATGTCAATAAGCTAGTATTACTAGTGCATGCATGAATAGATTTTTAAATTTTTCAATTGTTACGACTGGTACTTGAGACTCTAGAGTAATTTATCACCAATATTGTATTATGTTCCATGTTTAAAAAATCAATGTGATGCCTAATTAGGCCTACAGCAATCTACCCTTGTATTTATTTTTAAACCTTCAAATTTTGATCCTCGTTATTCAAATATTTCTCTACTACGCGGTTAGTCTACTATATTCAACCAAGGTGAACATATTCTCTCGAGATCTATCAATCATATTCCAGGTTTGTCATTGAAAAGAAAGAATTTATTGCTATTTCCAAGAATTAAGTGTGCTTTCTCTTATATAACGAGATGGACAATATGTTACCTCTGGGTATATTGTAACGCGTCGGTATCGTATCCCTTGCAGCTGAGTAAAACCGAGTTGTCGTCAAAGTTTTTGGCGTATACGGGGAGACAGAGCCAAGCCGGAGGCCCCAGTATCGAGTGAAAGATACAGGGTGAGCGTCATGGTTACTTGGCCGATGAGTGTTGTGGTACATGGACTTGGAGAAGTAATCTGTCCGAGATCTGTATCGGATCGCGAAGTATGTTTCAGCAATGATTGTTTTGCGGACATACATTTATAGTTAAATTGGGTCTTTGGCTAGTATCATACAAAGCTCACCATTATCTTGGTCGACCGGTGATCCAGGACTAGCTGGGCGGTGTTGGTTGGTGTCCATCTCCGACCAAGTGGCACGCAGGATCCATGCAGTTCAAGTATCAGCGATGTTCATTCTCATCTCCGTCGACCGATAATGCTGTCAAAGAATCGAATAAAAGAATAAATCGGGGAACGAGTATTCTCCCGAAAAATACTTGTCAACTCGAAATAACACGACAAATTAGTTTCCCCTTTGGAGTCGCGGAATATGCCTGTCAAACAAACGACACTACAGGGCGAGGCACTCGGAATTATATGCCAATAATATAATGGGATGATGGGATAATTATCGCGAAGTTATCAAACGAAACTCTCTCGCGCATTATATTTGTATTCAAAACAGGTCCGAGAGATTATGTTCGTAAGAAATCTAGATTTTCGCACATTTATTCGCTGGTATGAATAGAATATACTTGAAAATGAACAATATCTGCAATTATAATCAAACTCTGCCGGTAGCAGTTCAACGGTTACTTGCTTCAAGGATTAAAATCGAGACGCGTGAAATTTGTCGGAAAAGTGTCGAATTCAATTTCACTTGTTTTCAACGAGCTTTGAAAATTGTCGATTATTTATTGCCGTCGTAAAATATTGATCGAAATATTTCAAACTCACTCATATCCGACGTTCCTCCGTTGATGTCAGCCTTTCCGAGCCGCAAATCTCCTCGACTCGTGTCACCCATGTTCACTCGACGAGGCCGCGTTGATCACTGAACTCTGGGACCTAGCGCGCGGTCTTTTAAGAAAGTCGCGGGGTAGGGGACGCTGTTGTCGTAGGTCAGCTTACACCGGTGGCGTCATTTGCTAGGCAACTATAGAACTCAAATTCCACAAAAGATCTGCGGGTTGCGGGAACTAAGGCTCACCCCCTACTATTCTGTTGTCAGCGATCAATTATAATCGAGGGTAAAGCAATCAAGTACAATTTGAAATAAGTTCAAGATAAAGATTCTTGTTTCTTCATTGATAATCATACTTAGACCTATTTTATCAAGTGTATTGAACAATAAAGAATTGCTTGTATTATGTAACATCATAATTCCTATATCGTAAATGATAGGACCCACACGAATAATATATCATGTATTATACATAAGAAAATGTAATGTGTAATAAAAATAAAACTACCATACGAAACAATAATTTAGTTCACATTTATCCTGCAGAACTTGGTCGCCCGAGTATTCGAATATATTATGGGATCCCTTATGATAACAAACAATGTACAATAGTTATAATAAAAGAATGTTTAGAGATTTAAATATGTACAATACCTGCTGGGTATAGTGTCGCAGGAAATATCGACGAGTTATTTAACTTATAGTAGATCTGAGACTTGTTATACTTGATTTTTCTTCAGGTATATCTCCTTGTCAATTTCCATGAATTTATTCAGTCGAGTTCCGTTGTAAGGCGAGTCACTGCCAGGGGGGTGCATTCGCATCTATAAAACAGAAATAAGATTTAGGAGCTAGTGATCACAATAGATTTTTTTTTCTCTCAAAAACTAGACTAGAGCAATAATCGAAATTAGCGGAGCAATTAAGAGCAATTAAGGAGCAATTGTTTGGTATTTAAAAAATTGAAAAATAATCAAGTTACTGGCTAACTTTACATAGGTCTCTATCGGTGAGACTCGTTAATTTCGTCAGTAGTTTTCCCCACAGCGGTATGGAAAAGTTGGCATTTTTCATCGCGTCAACCATTTTTCTTCCCTAATAGCAGCAGCTCGCAACCCCCGAATATCCTTCCTAAAATCTTTCGGCCCTAGTTGCTAGCCAGACGTGGTCGTCGACGATCTCGACTCGTTTCCTCGCTTTGCCTCGCATGCGCTGGTAGGATATAAGCATGTATACGCTATACATACGTATACACCTCTACAGCCGCGGACATCCATATCCTCGAACTCGATGTGGCTCGAGGCTTGAGCGATATTGAGAACGGGCTGGTGGGAGCTCTGCAGAAGCGTGGAGTATCAGTGGTGGGGATGTATTAGCGAACCTGCCACTCACTCGGCTACGAAAAGCGAACGTGGAGGCTGATTTTTTCATCCCTGACACACCGGACTGGAATTCGTTTAATTTCGCTACAGCACGAATAGAATTTCACCCTGGTTCGATAATTGATGGATGGCATCGCACGGACAGCTTTACATACATTCTGCCAACTCGTATTGCTTTTACCCTCTACCCGCCCCTAAACCACCCGCCTTCATTAAGTATCGATGTGTTTATATTCCTCGTCAATTCTGAGGACGTGAGTAATTCTTTCGCAGAGCAGGATTATTAACTTTCGTCAGAAAACTACGATTATACGCAATTTTCTATAACTCCAAAATCCATATAGAAAATAATTGCTGTTCACATATATAATCCCTATTAGATAATCGAAGGTGGGCAACAGATACACGATACACGGTGGATATACTACACAAACTGTAGTCAAGTAAAGGATCATCAATCTTGAGCTGTATAATTCTGGCCCATGATGGCGATTGGCGACACCTTCGGTACCTCGTCGAGATAATTAATGATTCGGCGTCGATCTACTTCGGCTTGTCCAATTTCAGAGCTATATATCCTCTGCACCGCCGTGCTGCAGTTAGAGTGTGGGAGCAATGAGATCTGCGTGGGGTTTCAATTCGATAAAACTTGTCCGATATATGCGGATATGTATGTGTATGATTCGAGGAAGAGTTTTAAAAAAAATGGTAAAAATATTAGCCTGTCACTTAACTCACGCGGCGATCTCTAAACTCTCCGCAATCTCGCGCGCTTCACCAAACGATGCTCAAAAATGTAGCAAAATTTCTATCCACGAAGACCGTTTATCATTCCAGCCGTAAGCTCTGGCAACCCAAAGTTTCGAAGCTGCGCACGGTTGATTATCATTGCCGTTGCAGGGTAATATGCCCGAGAGAACGAGGGACCTCGTTCCCTTGCAGTTCCCTTGAAATAGTCTGCAGGCTGACCCTCTAATTCATAGCGAGCATCATCCTAGTTATAGACACCGGTATTCGAAACGATTACCAATTAGTTGTAAATAGGAAATCCCTCTGGCTGCTATGAATGAACGTTATTTCACACGCGTTTACACGTATTGATCCCGAGAACTCGAAATAGAGGAGACGAGAGGCATACTGTGAGGTCACAGTGATTGGCTCCTCAACCCTCGCCTAACCCGTTGCCCGGCGGTATTAAAATGAAAATGCGTCTCCAAGGTGGCGATTCTTCGGAGTATACGTTTTATTCAGCCACTTCGGAGAGGGTGAAGCGGTTCCGATTGTTTCTGGGACGGGAGTATGCATAAGCGCATCTTCTGCCCTGAATACGGAAGTGTCAAGCTGGTATTTCCGGTTGATTCGTCTCGCTAACGAGTATAAACTCTGTAGCGCAAAAAGGGAGAAGCAAGGGGAGGCAGGGGAGGCGAAGTCTGGACCGGGACTTCATTGTCGAGGTATTCAACCATGCGGGACAATCTGCTCATCTCAATTTACACAATAATAGATCGCGACGACAATGTGATTTTGTCACTTGGCCTATACGCACACGGACGCTTAAATAGCAAAGTCGTTGCCAAATTAGTCGAAAACCGTTGCCTAAGCCTCGCCGCCGGCGTGGAGGCTATATACACGATAATCTATATACCAACTACCTACCTGCGTATACTCCGACCTAGGTATGCATAATGTGACGACCTATACGTGTATTATGTACAATGTACACGAACACATGTGTATCACATACAGGCTCGTCACATGTTTCTGCTTACACTCGGCCTTACACAATTCGCAAAATTCCTTATTCTCCCTTTTTGCGTAATTCTCGATTCGATAAACACGATTTGTTTGATGTGGTGGGAATTAAATATTAAGAATAATTATTATTCAGCCAAAGCCAAAGACTGAGTTCATATCTGTATAAATTTATGTACATAAATATTATGAGCCTATGTGTGCATATGGCCAAGCACTGAGTAGGTACTGCAATTAAAATTTTTACGACCCGAGCAGATATACCTAATCAATTCACGACTAGAAAGTAGTCAAGTTGTGCGCGGGACCGTACATATAGCTGTTTGTCTTTTGGTTTATTAATTATGCTTTGTTTCCAATGCTTATGGGTATACCTAGTACATACCCAATATGTCTCGCAATAATTCACCAAGAATTGTACGGTAGAAGTGCCTCAGTTCACTCGTCCGGAGACATTTTTTCTTCCATTTCTAATTATGCGTCAATCCTCGAGGCGTATAATCTCGTTGAGTTTATTGCACAGCTTATCCGAAGACTTCCGGGTAATTTATGAGGTTCAATTACCATTTTCCAAAACCGTGTCCAATCGAGTACTCGGGTATCGATCGACCGACCTTCATCAGATTTGAGCTCGAAGTTGCAAGTAGTTGAAACTCGAAAGTGACATTTCCCAGAAGGTTCACTAAAACCGTCCCTCGTATATACTTACTTATACTGCAGCAGGCTACAGGACTCTGGCTACGAGTGGCCTGACCATCCCCAAAGTCGGATGTAACCATTTTTCCCGCAGTGATTGTGGAGAAGGGACTTTTCGCCAATCTCGAGTGTTCTTGCGTTATATCGCGGAATAACTTCTGTAAAAATGATTGTTCCTTGAACATATTTCGAATAGAACAGCATCGCAGGATTCTCAGGGACTCGAGGGACTCGAGGGACTCTCCTTCTCGGGCTTGAAATAAACATTTTTAGCTTCTCGGTCACGACCTATGTATTAAGTGCGTATACCTATATACCGATATACAGCCTATGTGTTATACCCAATATCGAAGGTCCATGCACAACCTATACTATAGCTGGAATACATAAATGTGTGCATACATACAAATACGTATACGTACGCATACACATTCCGCGGTAATATAGGCTCGGTTCTTAATTTCTCAATGCTTTTTTTCTCACTAATTTTTTATGTGCTTCTAATATTTTACGACCAGTTCTCTGGTTCGAAAACCTTCGAGGCACAACCCTCCCCGAACCCCACATGGGTCGGGCGTTACGAGGTTGTATAGAAAACAGCCTGTGCACTGCAGTGCTACACCACTTCTACATATTAGAAGCTGTATGTATTTAAAAACGAAAGTTTTTGTTCGCGAGAAATTTTTATAACTAGGTATACTCGGAAAATGTCGATTCATCGATTCCTACGTGTGGCTGTGGCTGTGGCTGATGTTTTTTTTTCTTTTTCTCTCTCTTTTCTCTTTCTTCACGACACGTAATCCCGAAACGTTCAACTAGGCCCCTCGCCCTAGCGTGAATCGTGATTGAGAAATGAAATATTCAAACAAGTTGTGCACACATCGGTACAACACATGTATACCTGTACTCGTACTCCATAGCAATAGGTTCGAATTTGTATTAATTCCCATAAGCTGGTGCACTCCTCCTCGTTGCCTTATTCTCGCTACCTCGGATTTAAAATCTTTTTCATCATTTCTCCGTCCTCATTTTTTCACTTTTTCGTGTCAATATTTGAGTACCGCCGCATTTCAACGGGCACATTATACCCTCGACCCATGTGCTTGTATAGATACCTACATTAGTCCTTCCCCGCATCATCGTGCACATATACGCGTATAGAGGTATACAAGAGACTCACCCATACCTATACGCATATCACATACGCGATGTACGTGTGCACGCCTCGGACTCGTCGTAGAGTAATAAACCTCCGCTCAACTGGCGTGATTATTGAATATTGATAGAAGGACGAATAAGGTTATATCCACGTCTCGGTTGGGTTTGTCGCGTTGACAGAGTCGAGTCCGAGCATGAGAATTGTCAATCGAGGTGCCAAGAAACAAGAGAGCGTCCTTTCCTTTCCTTTCCTTTCCTCTCCTCTCCTCTCCACGTTCATCGGTCTCGCCACAGATGAACGAGAGGCCTCATACTCGCATGGGAAATCCCATATACCTACGTGGACCGAACCTATACACACGAGTGTAGCTGTAGGCGCGGCTAAGCAAACATCCTCGTGTCTTTGGCGAAGACCGACCGTGAAGACCAAACGCCAACGACTAGTTGAATCCGATTTTTGTATAGGTGATTTTTAATATACCCACGACTATACGTGTATACATTTACACGTTTTCAGACACGCGGTACACCATGGAAGTGAGCAACGAATGCTCATTACACCTCAATGTACACGCATCCACATCTGTACATCTATACATCTATACCTGATACCAAATAACGAGTGGATCGCGCGAGGTGTCGCGCTGCAGGAAACGTACGAAATGCCAATATTATATTATAATATACGAGCGAGAATATTATTTCCTCTGCACATAAGGGAGATGCGGAGACAGGAACCACTCTCAGTGCGAAATCAAACAACCGAGGCTGAGAATTTCGAAGCAAGCCCATCAATTGCGTCGCATATAGCTATGTAATCGTTAGACAGAAAATTATACCGTGTCTTCTATATCTCGCCTTATTCCTGAGTTTCGCGGAATTATGAGTCTTCTCAGTTTTTATTTCTCCATAGTTGATTTGGAAAGAAAGAGTTTGGCGCAGCGGTCGTATATATAGATGGGATGTTAAAATCATAAAATTTGCAGTTTCGCACGCTGGTCGGCACGCCTACTCCCTCGAGTCTCGCACGTGTTGCAATTAGGAGTAATTTGCGCGGCAAGCTGCCCGCAAAGACGCCATCTTGGTACACGTGCGGTGCATGCGAATCTACCTATCCTATACGTAGGTACAAGTACCTTGCATACGTACATGCAGCACCTATACAGACGTGATTACTAATTCCGAGATTGACATCTGTAACGAATAACCGCATGGGACATTGCATGCATCGTAGACATCATTTTATATGCCTATGTCTGATTTTTCGCCAAAGAGAGAAGTTTCGCAAGTATTTTTACACTCCGAAAGACATCGGGAAAATGATCCCATAGACATTTATCTTGATCCATACCGAGGGACTCGCGTGAAAACTAATATCCTAGGTTTGAGAAGATCCGTAGATTACAAGATACGTATACATCGATAGTAGTTCGTGGCTCGTTCCAAGCCCAATACGACGATATAATATTTGCGGTGGTAAATAGAAGAGATAAAGTGTAGCGGTTCACCATCATAATCTCTGAGGGGAACAGTTCGGTCTTAGCTCGTGCAGTGGTCCAACGCGAGATGATGGCGAGTCGATGCTGCGAGGTAGATAGGCGAGTGAGATGGAGGTGGTGATGGTGGTGGTGGTGGTGGGTTCGAGATCAAACAGCCGTTCGGGTGTTAACGACTCCTTCGCGAAGAACCAAAGCACTAAAGTTTAATGCAGTTTACTGGTATATACTTCACCTTATACCCGTACCATACTGCAGCGCTCACTCTCGTTTACCCGCGTCTTATTTTCCTCTATACTTCAGCCCCTGCCCTGCTGTAATACAGCTCTCGTTATATTTCCCATAGGTGCAGCGCCGCAGTCGCTTACTCTGTACTTATCGCACCTGCATTCCACATCGCATATACGCGCAGGTACATTTTATACATACCTACTCTCTCATACGTAGGCATATATGCTCGTTTTCTATATAACAGCTAAACATTCGAGGAACTTCGATCGTTCTTTTCCATTTGATATTTTCCATCTTTTTTCTTTTCTCTCTTTATCAACGACGAGGAAAGTTTCTGCGGATAAAATCGTCGAGAGTAAACATTTTTGCAAGTCGTATAGTATACCTGATTCCTCCATACACGATCTCCCTCCGACGATGTTTATTCGCCGTTAGTCAGAGGATCTAGAGAGGTCAGAATAAAATACGTAAATATGGGTATATATGAATTTCAGAGTTTGCTATAACTGTAGATGACGCGTAATTAGCGAATTAAGTAGCCGATGATACATACGTATAGGAAGAATATACCTACACTAACGTAACATGAATACCTTGCCAAGGAAATAATTCATTAACAGTGCAATAAAAGGGTAATCCTTAATTTGATCATTTTCAAATTTCAATGCCAAAACCTCAGGTCCCTGTCTCAATTCATATTTCCCCATTTGAATGAGACACGATTTGTAACATTTCGCGGATATTTTTTTGTTCCCATTGCAGCACAGCTCCGAAAAATCTGAAACTTGGTACACTCCTCATCTGTGCTCCTTATCTGAGTAGTACCTACTCAGAATTGAGATAGGAGCCTGCAGGGGTTATAAATATATTTGGTTTCGTATATATTTACGGAGACGTTCTGATCCATGGGAGCATTGAAATTTGAATATGACCGAATTAAGGATCACCCTAGCTTATTATACATAGAATCGGTGAATGTACTTGATAATCAACAAATCCCGTGAAAATGATGCGTGAATCGCGCTAATCGCCCGTGACTCCCACGCGTTTTATGGTTTCGCGTAAATCTCGTATCTCCGCTGCGGTACGTCGTATTTACAGGAGAGTTCCCGATTGGTCATTGCCTGTCATGTGAGTGCCATAAGGGCCCATCAGTCTCATACAGCGCGATAAAATTAATCGATACACAAATTTTCTCTTAGCGAAATGAATTTTTCCTCAAAAATCTTGAACAATTTTCTTGCATCGGCTTAAGCGTATACTACGTGGCTATATATGGGGTGTAAAAAAAATGAGGTTCGGAGTATGCCCAGCGATTGAGGATAAAAAGTGAAGCAAAATGTGAAAATTAAAAAGTAAAAAACGGAATAAAAAAGAAAAAAAAAATGATTTTCAGGTATACATATGATCACGTGTATTTTAAATGGGCGTTATTCGTGGGAGTTTTGGATTAAGCCACGCCTGGGATTATTGCGCCCCTGTACGAGCAAGATACGAACTAATCCGTAGTAACGGAAGTGGGGTCTTCTGAACGAACCTTTACAAAGCTCAGATCGCCAGAGGACGCGAACGTGCGCGTGCCCGCTGTACGTTATTCGACATACCGCTTGAGGTTTATAACAGTCCCATTAAGTTTTGGTGTGCATCGCCTATACATTGATAAACTAATGAATTAATAATCGTCCGATCAATAATCGAGAAATTGAATTTATTTATAAAAATTTATAAAAATAAATGTGTCGGAATAATCATCTCTGAGTTAGAGATCGGCTAAGCCTGTTATCGCGAGACAAATATTATCATATCGCGATTAATAAACTGTGCAAAGAATACCAGTGCCGGGACCAATTCGCGGATTTTCATTCATTTACAAGACACGACGGAAGAGCTCTGACAATCGCGAGTATGGTTATCACGTGTACAACACTCCTATAAACATAAACGACCCGTAGAATTTCGCGGAGTATTCGGACCAGAGTACCCAGATACGCGACTACGCGAGTAATGAGTGCTTAAACACGAGGGAGGACACACCGTTCACGTTATATTTCAGCTAGGAAAGTAGGAAAGCCGGTCGCGGGATTATAGTAGTCGGATTGTTTCGGAGCTGGCTAACGTAAGAGTGGTGCGTGTGTGTGTTTTTGGCACGGACGAGATAATATATCCCCATACGAATCGTATCCGTGTATAAGAGAAGGATTATCGCCTGTACGAATAACGAGGCCGAGATTCTGGGATACAAATGTAAAACACGTTGACCAATATCATTCACACGCCTATCCAGTGTTTTCTTTGAGAATTGGAATTTATCTTGGCCCTGGTATACATATACATATATATATATGAAATTATATTATAATCTATTATATGTATATGTATATCTTATACACGTGTGTGAAATGAACGGAAAGTCGAACGGGCAATTTCGCGAGGAACGACAATTAGAATAAATCGTATTTGAATATAAATCAAATATTACGAACACGTGGACTGTTGTTATAGCTTCGTAGTTGATCTAGACTTTGTGAATATACCATCGTCGTCGAATCGTGCGAGTCGTAAAAAGAACGAAAGAAGAGATAATATATAGAAGAAGAGAAATACTCGGTACAGTGTTACCGAGTTGTTTATATTTTTAACCGTGCAGTAGCGTGGCGAAGGGTCTTCGTAGCCCTTTTGACCGCGCGCCGGTTAAGCCGTCAAAATTCGGGTTAAGAACAGAGAACCGTTACCATCGTACGCGATGGAGATATCGGACGAATTTCAGGACATGGGGAATCCCGGGGGAGGCGTAGCCATGGCCAACATCACAATGAACCACCATCATCACACACCTGACAGTCCTATGGTGAGTTCATCTTCCTTCTCGTAGAACGGTACGACAAGGCACGTAGTCGATGCCGTACGTTTTCCATCGAACTGGAATATGTTTCTTTTTTTTTTCTTCCAATCACGCGGACTTATCTGAAAGTTCGATCGTCAAAATGTACATTCTAAACGATTCACCAAACGGAGTATTATACCTCCCGTCTAACGATTTTCCAATTCTATGAAAAATAAAATATACGAGTACAACGGCATCACCTTCATTTACGTAGTGGATTAAGATTTGTATAGGTACGTATATAGATTAACCGCGAAAGATTGGCCGGTGAAAATTCTGACAGCCAATTAGTCATCGATTGATTTTCTCGGAAGGATCGAACCGTGCAATTAGCCGCTACACCTTTTCATCAATTTCCTTCTAATCTTAGTGGCGCTCATGCCCCGAAGCACATTGAGTATATTTCAATAAAATATCGGACAAATACCTGGGGGACATACGGTAAACAATAGGAGAATAATAAATTTTTGTGTATATTATTAAGCCGGGTAATTATCAAGCGACTTAGCCGAATGGGTACGTATATACATACATAAACCCGTAGTATATACCTACGGATTTAGGTTAAACTTAAATCCAACGCTTACCTCTTCGAGGACATTTTTTTGTTCGCCAATCGGTATTATATTTCTAGACTATAACATAATACACAAAGCTAAATACAAATTCAGGGGATTAAAATCACTCTCGTCACGTGATAGATGATTGACAAGCTGCGGGAAATACAGAATGTGAATTTTTATTCAAAAATTGTTGATCGATCACGATTTATAAAATATTCCATTATACCGTATATGGGATGTATAGTACACAGTACCTGCGTTAGATTTCCAAGCTTTTATTTATCACTCCGGGATTATCGCGAACCACCGTTCAAATTTCGATGTCTTATGTCTTCATCAGAAAAACTCTGCGGTAGTCAGGCATACGTGTATGTTGACGTAGGTGTGTAGATGTATTATGTTGTACAGGTACAATATACGAAATATACAAGGAGATACCGAATCCTTATTTTTATTCATGGATAACTATTCTATATTATACCAGTGTCAGAAATGACATTAATAATTCGACAAATTCTAAACAATTTTCGAACGGTTGAAGTCTCCGAGCGTAGCTAACTCGAGTATAAGCGACAAGTAGGTAGGTATAACCAAAGTACAGGCAGGTAAGCCCCATCCTCCGCTGCAGCGTATGAATGTTGTTTATTTATTTTTTTTCCTTTTTCTCTTTCTCTAGTGTAAATTGAAAATAGGTTGTTATCTTTAAATCGGGAGACAGTAATATCGCACCGTCTTTCATTGAACACCGATATTACCTATACCTATACGCATGTAGGTGTAAGTAGGCAATTAATCTTTGTAGTGTCCCACAAAGAGTCGCGGTGACAACCATCATCCCCCCGTCTGTGACATATACCTATCTACAATTATTTCTCTCAGTCTCGTTTCGCTTATCGTCGTAGCAGTTTCTAAAAGCATGATTTACCTACCTCGTCGCTTAAATATATATATCAACCAAATAGCTCCTCATCGGTCATGGATTTTTGTTCGATGCTTAGGTACAGTCGTGTCTAGTCTTATTATTTTTCTTACACGAATGACTCGTACAAATTCCTATAATATATATACACACCAATCTATGTATATCACAATAACACATCGAGCGGCAATCATTTCCATAAGAAACCCTGGCTGTTTTTTTCAAAACAGAATGGAAAAAAAAAAAAATACGAAAAGAAACATACTATAGTATAGAATCCGTTGATATAAAAAAATTGTGGGTACTAGTCCATCTTCAAAAATCTGTTGCAAAAAAAAAATCACGGATAAATAAGATCGTGTCGTATATCCTTATCGTCGTTATAGGTCGGACTGGACGAGCGATAAAGCAATATTTTTTATTTATTTTTTATCGTCATTGGTGATCCAGGTATTCGCTTTTTATCTCGGATCGGAAGCTGCCCGGATCGCGTATCGGTCCGTCACTCCTGGGACTCGAAAAGTGCGATAAGGCGAGCCGCCTAGAATAGCATCCGGACTATCTAGAATCCGGTCGTATCTTTGAGAATATTTCTGCCGTTGGTAGAAATTTCTTTATCGTGGACTCGTCCGAACAGTGCAGCCGCCCGCGGGGTCTGCTGCTGCTGCTGCAGCCTCCTGAGATACACGCTCGAAGTGAAGAAAAAAAAATAAAAAATATATATTTATATATCTCGGACGATCTTAAACCGATTTGCCACACCCTTCGGTATATATTTATTCTCGTACCCTCGATTAGAGATTTTTCAAGGGTGGAAACGGTCCTAATCATTATCGTTCCTATCTTCTGTCCATATGAAAATAATCATTTCGATTTCGAAAACTAGAAACCTCTCTAAAAGCATATTTTCGCTAGAGTGAAGAATAATTTCGTAGCAATCGACTCGGTGTTATAGGTATGGAGGGTGCAGAAAGCTTGGTGTCTTCTCGCGCAGACTCGTGCTTCGGAGGGCAGCAGCTACTCTATAAGGGTTAGTGCAGGGGTGCGGTAGAGTGAACAGATAATAACGTGGTAACGCGCATATAGGAGGGGATTTTCCCTCGACCAATGATGAAACTTTGTTCCCTATCCCTATCTGTATTCTATAATACGTATATAATAGTGCAGGTAGAATACAAGCTTTTATATACCCGTATGCTATAACGTATCAGCTGCACCTGTATAAAAACGAGCGAGTGAAGGAGAAGAAAAAAGAAAAACCTTTTGATCGTTATGCCAAATTAAAATGTCGTTGATTTTTACTTGAAAAAATGAAAAATAAAAATCTGAAGACAATAATTTTCGTTCTCATTTCGACTATGAGTCGTATCGCGGAGTAGGTAATTCATATGTAGGTACCTGCGGATGTGTTGTATACTTATATACACCTACATTGGAGAGAAGAGACTGCCAGGCTGCAGCAAAGTTCTCATTCATTCGACAATTTAACGATCGCCATATAAAAGTCTGGTAATTAGATTTTGGAGGCAATTTCCTGCTGCCAGGTCCTTCGGTCTTGCAAACTCTTCCCTTCTCCCCCTCCCACAGGTGGTCGGCTGCAAATCGCGATATACCCGTACCCGACAATTTGTTCCGTCGCCTCTCGCCTTCGTACCTACGTCTTATATCGCGATGGTCATGTACATGTACATAGGTATAGATACACACGCCGAGAGAGCTGATAATCTCTAGTTTTTCTTTTTTATCCCTCTGAACTGCACGCTAAATTGTCTTATCCAACGATCAGGCACACTTGCCAGTCACACCTGTCAGTTACTCAACAGCTCTATGCGGAGAGAAAAAAGTCCGTTCTTCGTCGACGCATTTAAATATAAACCTAAGTTTGAAAAAACAAAAGATATAGCTAGAAATAACAATCATCTCTCTCTCTCCCTGTATTTTTCTGGTCTATCGGAAATCGAGGGTGATGTACGATTTGCGCAAGCTCCACCCTGAAAAACGAACGCGAGACTCTCGACCCTGCGCTATAAGGTAATTCGGTATCGAAAGATATACGCGATAGTAGTAGCGCACGCGCGGGAAAACTTATCCAACTTACGGTTCAAAAGTGGGAATTGATACGGTTGGACGACGCGATCTGGTCCGCGAGTCTTCTTTGCGCGGTCGCGTACGTCGGGACGTATAGTCGTCGGGGATTTTGGGGGGGATCTGGGTAAACTGGTATATGTGCGCAACGGAAACGACGTTTTGCGATTGGTCGTTGGCTCGTTTGTAGGCCACACCTCCTCTGATTCAGCTCTACGAGTCGCTCGAAAGACTCGCTACCCCACGCGAGTCGTCCGCGACGATACGAGTCGTAAGCGCGTTGGTATATGTCCAGGTTATAACACGGCGTATACCGATGTACGAGCCACATATATCCACACACCAGACTTCTAATAGCCGAGGATAGGAGGCAAGAAATCTTATGATCTTTACACGATCGATGGAACAAAGTCGAGCCCATTTACAGCTACGTAGACCTATACATATACCGAGAGATTCTACAGACTGTACAATTATCGTGTATACTTGAATGGTTCACACCGAGCAAAATATCCACGACCATACCACCATACCACAGCCACAGACTCACTCAATTGACACAAGAGTGCTCGTTGGGTAGCCATATTTTGATCCAATATACTATACGTATGCTATACCGAGATATACCGAGCGATTCTGTGGAAAATCACGCGCCTGAAAGATAGGCAACCGGGAAACGCCTGAATTGAGCACATCGAACATCGACGATTGGGTTTTCATTTACTACGTGGGAAGCGCGTGAGCTTCCACAGAATCGCTCGGTATATTATATATCATAGATTAATCAGGAGCAGAGTCTCACCCGAGTCTCACACGATATCGTGAAGAACGCCGCTCCCAATATCTCTCGGGTGCTTGGCTGATCCGAAAAGTTCGAGCATACATAGGAATCATTCACTCCCATATGTGCTCCTAGGTGTTAATTGTCGTAAGGTATGGAAAAGGTGCGCGTTAGACTTTGATCGGTAAGATATGTCCGATTTGTCGATGCACCTATCCCTCTCGAAGAAGTGAATATACTCGCAACCGTGTGTGCCGTATCGTTAGACACGTTTATCCAGTGTCCATATAGCTAAATCGAGTAAACGTGGACTATACTAGAGTTGTGCAGGTGGATAGATTCATTGACGATTAATACCCGATCAAATCGTCGGGGGGTTTCATCCCTTCGGGGGTTCAACTTTCGTAGGTTTACACTCTGCATTAAGGTATACCGCTACAAAAGCGGTCAGAGACTCGTCTAGGGGTTGGTTCGCCCTGTAGCCATGTATAGAGAGAGGTATATACCCCCGGCTAGGTGGGCATTAAGTGACGCTTACAAGGTGGCTTCTGAACACCCAACAAGCATCGATTTGTGTCGGGTATAGTTCGCCGATGGTTGTGACGGTTCTGACGGTTGTTCAGGTTGAAAGGTTTTGGAAGGTGAGCTTCAGGTATACCTGCACCTCCTAGCGCCAGTAGGTATTATTTCCCGGACATGTATATATATATATACGTATATATATATGTATATATTGGTGCCGAACCTGCCACAGTTACATTTTCGTTAACCAGCCACATCGGTATCCCAGGAAGGATGCCAACCATATCTTGATGGGATTGGCGAAGATATGTTGCGAAATCTAATACACGTACAAGTATAATATAATTGTGACGAGAAAATTGATGATCGTATAGGAATGACGAACCTTAGGTATAGGCTGGTGCACCGTTGTCCGTGTATATGTTGGGATTTTATTTTTGGTTGAATATTCAATTTGATACGCGAGCGAGTCTTTCACCATGTCCTAAGTAAACTGCGTGTGAAAGCCGAAGCATCGGTCAAAGAAGAGAGATGTTGGAATGAAACGGGTTCTGAAACTCGTGCAAACACGGGGCTACGTGCGGAGGCAGCTCGGTCTTGACTTCATCGAAGCGACGGCCTTGTTGACTCTTCAACTTTACTCGCTTTATTTCGTGTTATTCCTTTACTCTTCGACTCGACGTCGTTGTCCCCGCGGATCGTCGTTGCAGGCTCTTTGCTCCTCGGTTCTTGGTTCTTGGTTCTTGGCTCGTCGCCGTGCGAGGAGGACCAAGAATCTCCAGACTCCAGCGGGTCATCGACTCCTTTTATATACCTTCACCTTAGGGACGACGGGTAAACGAGCTTCGAGGAACCCCGTGCTTATTACAACCAACTGGGAACAAGAGATGAGCGAGGCGAGAGACAGACGACAACGACCAATATGACGTATATATGGTACAGCTATACCTAGTGGTACCACGTATATAGCCGCACATCCGCGAACTACAACCCGGAAATGAATACCCATACGCAAAGATTATTGTCGCCAGTTCAAACCGAACGGAGAGAAATCTTAGCGATATACGCTGTTTCCTGTCAAACAACAAATATACACGCGTTATAATATTAACTATATATATGAATGGACTACAATTTTTATACGTATATATTTAGGTACACATACACACACACACACGCTTATGCCTCACACGAATTCAGGACTGTAAATTCCATTCTAGTCTCATTATACTAATAATTATTGATTCTCAGAACATGTTAGGGATCTTAGGGTGTACCCAATTAGCGATTGTGCGCGGGGTATTACGCTCATGTACGTATTACAGGTATAATATGCTACCTGGCAATGCTTATCCGTGAAGACAAAATTTCGATTACTGAATTATTATTGACGATCGCGTAGTGGTTGATAATTGAAAAAAACAAGGAGGGGTCCGGGAGGGAAGGCGAGGGTATATTATGGGAAACGGGGTACAGGCGAACGGCGTGTAATGACGCAAAATTACTCTTATTAATAATTTTATGGAACTAGATAATCGCCGGTGCTGCATACACCGCGCTGTGCTGCACAAGCTACTCCCAGTGATAATAAAACAGGACGTATATGCTTTGTAATGTAGACTTGTGCAAGCCGTGCATTTTGCATTTTATAGGTAAATGGATAGAGCATATGCACGCTGCAACTACCGACAACTATCTATAATTCACAACTATACCTCTGCTGTTGCCCCGTGGCTGCCTGCACCATCCAGTCACCGGTACGTCAATTCGTACGTAGATATATAACCGGGAGATATATACCTGTACCTACATCGATATGTCCACGTTAGCGCGGTAAATGGGAAAAACTATATTAATAGACATACCCGTCCATACGTCCAACCTGCACTCGCGGAATAGGCACACAATGTGCAGATCGCAATTCGAGGTAGACAAGTTTTACTATATTAAACCCCGACGAGCTGTGCAGGGTATACAACACTGTTCGCGTATCATTATTGTTATTATGCATAGCGAACTAACGTAGATGCAATCTCTCGCAATTATTTTTACGACTTAACCAAGGTTTCATTTCTCTATATAACGATTCAGTGCGTTGCCGTGCAGCTAGATCCACGTAAGATATGGCGAGGATTGCTGATGTATGGGACGATTAAAAATTTATTCAAATAACATTTTCAAAAAAAAAAGAAAAAAACGCGATACCTACTCTTTTTGTATATTTATTGTTATTCGTGATTTAATCGTGTATAGAGTGACGGATGATCGGTTAGGTTACTGACTGACGACTTGATAACTCCGGGATACATGGAGGCTTTTCCGTGGTTAGCACGTTGCAGTCCGTTGGCTCTTTTCCCCTCTGGCTCTCCTATCTCTTTCTGTCTTACTTATTTTTCTTTCATTCTTTTTTTGTTAGTGTCACAACATTTTCATTTCGGAAATAAGCACGGCTCTGGATTTCGGACCTTTAGCGAGCCTCTTTTGCAGGTAGTCCTGTAAACTTCGAGTGGCTTTCTATTCTCGGAAATGTGCACAGGGAAATGGAATGAATAAATACCAAAGCTACCAAACTACCCGAATACAAAAACACTAAAAATCATTCCCTGGTGCAATCGGCTTGCCTATATTATCAACGACAACATACATACCGAGACTAATTTTTATTTTTTTCAAGCAGATTGTAATTACAGTTGTTATCAGTCCGATCTGTTGATGGCTGTTACTTCATCAATATGTCATTATTACCATTCCTCTTAAAATTCTTTCCTGATATCGGCACAATATTCGTGATAGAAATGATCATTCTCGTATTTTACCACCGCACGTATATTTCGAACTTTTATACAGTGATCTCATTTTTCGTGCTGCAATGATTGCATGCATATGGCCAAAATAAAAACCTCTTCTGCAAGGGTGTACCTGTAATTTGCTATTCAAAATGGACCAAAGTAAAAGACTAATAATTTCAAGAAACGGAAGTGAGAGAATCTTGTCTCTCTCTCTCTCTCATATGCCGCTAGATTTTTCGCCCCAAGTAGAATTCGGTAGGTATAAGGTTATATAGCCGAGCGAAGAAGAGAGCGTTGCAGGCTGCAGAAGCGCATGCGGTCGGCACGTGCTGCAGAGTCGGGTACCCGGGGGCCACCCTCGGCAAGGGTCCCTTCTTCGGGTTCGGGACGCGGGGGTGTTTCCACAAAAATCCCGTGGTTCTCAACCCGGCCTTGAACGAGGGCGGTTGGGTATGAGGAAGGGTCTCGGGACTCTTTGGACTCTGGACTCTGGACTCGGGACTCGGGATAGGTATATAACGCTTATACGGTATAGTGCAGAGTATAACGGGCCGGGGCGTCGGTCGACCCCCCGCCGAGCTAGAGTCTCCGGGACGCCGATTCCTCGGGTGTAAAAGTCTGCAGAGGGTCCCAGACGCCCTTCACGACTCCTAGGTTAACAATGAGTCCGGTACAGATCCGTCTAGGTAGTTGTAGATATAATATAAACGATAAACGAACAATCGATAGAGCGGAGTAGGTATATCTGTATATTGGTAGACTTTTATCTTGGGACGGAATCGTCATCGGAGTAGGTCGTATTATGAAAAGGCGACGCCAAAGTTCTGCGGGCTTCTCGTAGCGGTGTAACGGTACCTGTACCCTACTCCGCCTCGCACCCCACCCCGTACTGAGTTATAGATATTCGATGCTAATTGTTTTTACCTTCTCACTGCAGAGGTCAGCTTCGACTCTCCGTGTACGTACATATGAATACCCTGAATAATGATACATACACCTGTACGCGATACCTGTCGTGTCGAAGGTCTACTTTGAACGGTATTTGGTTGAAAAAATTGACATTCTCATTTCTCACACTTGGCGACGATTCGATATTTCGTCAAATGCATTCCGAGTTGCGTCACGCTATACATTCACGCACGGCGAAGACGAGTCTTTGCAACGCGGTGATTGTGTTATTAGCAGAGACATCACGCGGGGAATACAATTAGCAATAAATTAGCATAGACGGCATCCGCGTACTCGTTCGACAGTTAAATCTCGCATGTATTGTAATGAATGCGTGAGACTGATGCAGACAATAGTTTTATAGACCACAAATTAATAAGCTAGGTAATACGTCTGACGAAGCGACGCCGACCTCTTGCTTGCGATATTGCGATGCAGCTGCATCGTCGAGCCAACGGAAGAAGCGATATATACTATATAATAGATATATGCGTGGCCAAGAGGCGCGCGTATAATATGCGTGCATTTAGAAATTTGAGGAAACCGCGACTTGACGGACGCGGATGAGCAACAATCGGGAAAAGAGAAAGTAGATAGCAGATGAAGCGAGAAAAAAAAATACAAGTTAAAGATAAAACAGTATTTGTGTTCACCTCGTGGTTTCACGATTCACGATCATAGCCATAACAGATATGAATGAATGGCCTTGCAGTTTGGTTTGAAGGAACTATAATCGGAAGATGAATTATTTTAGTATCAATAACGAGCCGAGTATATAGGTGCAATTCTCTTGCCATTCCGATTGCCCTTGCATCAAACGTCGTTATGATGAACTGTAGAGGTTTCAGAGTTCCATCGACTCGTAAAGGCGTCCCATAACTCGTCTGGCGTTATAGCTTACGCCTTATACTATTACGATGTACTACCTACCTACCTACCTACCTATATGTACGTTCTCTTGTACCTCGCTTCCACTCGTATATACGTACCAGACATCGCCTCGCGTCTATACCTCTTCATAAGTTAAGTCTCTATGTAATATTATAACTAATAGGTATGCGTGTGTCTCTTCTCGAGTCTGAGACAGCTATTCGCAGTGTCTGAACCACACAGCTAAATACTCCTTATAGTATTCCGCTTACACTTATACGCACACACACACACGGTATACGAGCTACAAAGTAGGTACATACATGCATAAATACCCACATACTCCACGCGAGTATGGGTATGCGTAAATATATGCACGTATCACGTACACACTTTTGTTCGCTCCGCGGGACTATGTTATTACACGTTATTATATTCGCGTATATGGATAGAGGAATGTACATTGTACAGGGTGTCTTGTTTAAATTTGAGAAACATCTCGTTATCTTATTCTCAACGGGCCGAGACAAAACGGAGAGAAAATTTCTCGGTACCGAGTGCCTTTTCATTTTATTCATTTTCTCATTCTTCTTACAACACCTACAGGCACGGGTGATATTCACGCGAATACTTCGTTTCGAAAATAAATCTGGTAAAAATTTCATTTCCCAGTGCAGTGACACCGGATCATATGCTTATATATTTCGCAGGCGAAACACCTGCCGCTGCCACAGAGTCTCTTCTTATGTCTTGCGGACAGCCAGCTGAGTATAGTTATAACTATAGTATACATATAGATATATATATAGGGCTGTAGTTTTTTTGAAACGTTTACAAATTTAAACGTAGCTTCGGAACCCGGCAATTAAAATAATGATGCCATTCGATGAAACAATTTCATTTCTTTACGAGCATATAACGCGACGTCTTAGCCTATAGATGAACGTCATACGTGCCCGTGGAGCGAATTATCCTACCTTTGCATATCATAATGTATAATGTTGTACCGTACCGGGTATATATCTATATATATAAAAAGATAAAAGTATACGACTTTAACATGCAGCAGCTACATAGCTAACGCAGGTATATAAGCCGTTCTTATGTTAGACCGATTAACTTTATAGCCGTTGTTCTACAGATTGAGAAAGTTCGACTAACAATAAGGTGCAGAGATTCGATTATTACGTCACGTATAAAAACCTCCACAGGCTTAAGCGATGACTAATTCAATTTGTCGCATTATTGGTATCGGCTAATATGCAACGAAGGGGTTCTGTCCACCGGAGGTGGTATGTATTACCAACAGAATCCTTAAAAGTGTTTCTCGTTTGATATTACCGGATGACCGAGTCCTCCACCGCGACTCGCGGAGGAGTTTAAATATCAATATATCAAAGGCTATCTCGTCGGGTGATATAATTCGCAAAGAGCCAAGAAAATTCACCCATCGGTGTAGATTTTTCATTTTCTTAACTACATCCCCATAATATATTGGTGTAATTTGAGAGCCGCGAACCTCAACACATACATTATAGAGAAGTGCAGTGATATATTATTTTTCAAAATCGATACCCGCACGGTTAATTAATAATATCATCGAGACGAGACGCAAGAACGGCCGTTGGCCCGCGTCGAAGAAACTTATACGGTTTCATATAAATGATACTTGGATACGCGGTTCCTTAAGACGTACAGGGGGTGTTTATTTCCACCGGAAGTAAGACCGATACCTACATTTTATCCCCAAGATACGAGTAAAGCTTCGCCCCGAAACTATATGTATGTATGATATATCGATGTGAAAAATGGCTCGTTATTATCGTTATTATCATTACATGTTGGGTGTACGGCGAGTGGTAACGTCCGCCAAGACTGCTGCAGCGGAGAGTATAGCGTATAGCGTATATCGTAGAGGTAGCTGGTGGGTACCGACAAGACCCTAAGACGGCCGTAAGTCTGTGGCGAGAAGCCCCAACTGTGCGATATCTTATTTCTATCTCGTTTACGCTTATATATCGATACCCACCGCACCCTCCGCTTCGAGCAGCGCCACCACCTTACACGCTCTATTAGAGGCTGAAGCGACTCCCACGAATCGACAGCTAGATAAGCCCCTTTTAATTTGTTACGGATCGTGTAACAATACAACACAATACAACACAACACAACACGCCGCGTGTCCTTTACAGCTGCGATCATTATACACACACCTATACCTGCCTACTTCTGATGCAGGTTCGATTCATTGAAATGTTCACCGCTTATAGCAAACACCGTGATTAAATTTCGCGATTATGAATTTGCACAGAGTCGTCTTTCCCTAGCCTATTTTTCATGCAATTATTGAAAAGAAAAATTAGGACGGTCCTTAATTTGATCATTCCGGAAATTCAATGCTCCCGGGGGCCAGGACGTCTACGGATATGTATGTAGAAAAAAAGTATTCCCAGTACTGCCTCGAAGCCTCCGAATTTTCCCATTTGAATAAAACACTAATTGTTTTTTTGTATGTATTTGGAATTGAAATTCGAATGTGACCGAATTAAGGAAATGTATAGCTACAATAATTACACAATCATAATCTTCATGCAGTTGATGAGTAGCGGGTATAAGTACGATTCTATACTAGTATTCTTACAACCTATGATTTTCTCAGTTGTAATATTTCAAGAATTGTTTTTTGCACCGTTTAGAGTCTAGACACGGTGCAGATGTATAGGTATAAGGTAGACATAAGACATTTACTCAAAATCCCCTGCTGGTATTTTGCAATTTCTTAATTTCTCTATCGAGCTTATGCGAATGACTCTTCTTATTACGTACAGTAATTGTCTATAATATTGACGCGTTCGCGGCAACAGGTGATATTTAAGTATATGCGGGGTGCAATGGGCGGGTTGTAGACCGTATACCTAACTTCCGTAGAGAGGTACGGTAGAAATCGTACGGGGGCGTCGCGGCAGGTGCAGATCGGAACGGTTAACGTTTCGCACGAAATCTGCCTCGGTTGCGGTTCGGCTTAAGCTCAAAGCGTCCCGCGAACACACCGGTGTCACTGCCGCAGCCAGCCATTCACTCACACACCTATATATCCTGGCTGATGGAGGAGGATGAGGAACAAGAAGAAGACGAGGACGACGAAGAAGAAGACGACGAAGAAGAAGAGGGATGGGGAGGAGGAGGGTGGTCGGTTTCTCGCTGCGGTGCTGCAGCAGTGGCGCGAAAGGGTTCAAAAGTCAAGTCAGCGTATGTGACGTGCGAGCGTGTAGTATAGACGTGTAAAGGGCACCGCCGTGTTTCACAGAGGATTTACGCCCCGCACAGTTTATTATAGTTATACGGGACTGTAAATAAGGCTGTTAACCGTAATATGGTTGACAATCAAACCACTTTGAAGGGAATGAGAAATGCAGAAACGTGATCCAATAATTCCCAGGATCGCACCACCACCACCACCACCACCACCACCACCTGCACCGCGCAAAAGAAAGTTATCGCATTTCCGGCCTGACTGCCCGCCAGATCCTTCACCGTGAGGAAATGCATAATAAAATATAATTATAGGTATATAACGTGTACCACGTTTATTTATAAATTTATGATCCTGCGCGGTTTAAGATTGAGAATTTTTTGTTCCTTGTCCCTCTATACACCGCTCAAGGCGTGAATTTCTATCCAACTATATATGAACCTACCTGCTTATACTTACGAGGAGTCGTAATCCGCGTTATAAACATTGAAATTATGTTTATTTACATATCTGTCGGGCGAAGAGGCCCCTGGGGATTTTTAATTTTGATGGCAAAAAATAAAGAGACGAAAGAGACGAAAGAAAAAGAGAAATTAAAAATAAAATCGCTCGATACGCTACTGCAGGCAGCGAGCAGCGGCATCACCCTATACCTATACCCATAGCCTCGACGAGTATGCGTGTGTTGCTTAAAACATGTGCTCGATTGCATGCTCGTGTTGCTCCGAGTAATAAAAATTAAACCGGCATAATGAAGGCCCATTGTGTCACGGCGGGCGTCAAACTGTAATTGAAAATTCGATTCACTCGATGACCGCTTGGAATATAATCAAAAATCCCAACGTAATGAGTTGGGTCTCGTTCCCGCGCCTCCAGGGCTATACGAGCCGAAGAGATGAGAGAGAGAGAGAGAGAGAGAGAGAGTTTAAACCATTTAACAATTTATCCCATCTACAACAACTGGCTGATTTAAATGCACAAAATCTTTAAAACGCGATCTTCGTTCTTCGATAACGAGGAAACGTTTCACCGCTTTTCGTCTCACCTTCTGAGTCATTCGGGTCTTGCCGCGATGACGTCAGGGTGTCCGGTGCGGCTAGACGCCACGCGTCTTTGGCACTCTGACGTCACTTGCCCGGTGACCTTACCTACTCTCTCCCTTTCCCTCTATGCACTTCTCTTCTCATCTCTTCTCTCGTCTTCCCTTCTCTTCTCCTTCTCGGTCTCCGGATCTTTCGAGAGTGTTTCAGTCTCGTTTGAGAATACATTCCAGGATTGTGCAGCCGACGCCACCGCATGCGGGGACCACCTCGAGAGTTCCTAGTTTTTGACTCAGGAAGTGCGATTTTCCCGAAGCGATGGCGCGACGGCGTCGACCTCCCGTTGGGAGGAAATGTATTCGTATAGAGTAGAGTAGCTAGAGTATAGTTTTCCCAGGAAGTCGTTACAGACGGAGTAAAGGAAGAAGATCCTTTACCGATAATAATCCGCATACACATCGAATGGCATTTTTTCTTCGTACCCGCGTTATTTACTTAGCATAATTTAATTATTATTCCCGGTAATGGAATAATATTGGAAATATATAGGTGTTTCTGGCTCACGAAATGTCTAATACCTACCTAGAAGCAAGAAAAGAAATCTAATAATCAAGAATTCGTAGAATTATCGAATTATATTTCTATAATATAGATTTAGACTTTATCAAATTAGAAGCGATTATATACCGTTGGCGAGGCCTGGTACGTATAGGTAGCTAATTGGATTTATTATTGCTACCTGTTCATAGCTGAGGATCAAAGTTATAATCAGGAACTGAAATGCGACAGCCTGGGGGTCGACGGATGAAAAGAAACTGAGCCACCGGCCACCGGCCATCAGCTTGACCCAGCCTAACCAGGTGGCAAGAACTAGAAGGCTGAAAGATCGAAAACGTTTAGAGGCAGTACGAAAAATGACAGTCACGAGGATAAAGCCGGAATATCCACCTTTGTATCGGCGATAAAAATGAAAATGAAAAGGGAAGAGGTCAAGGGAAGGGAAAGGGAAAAGTTAAATGAAATGAAATGAAATAAAAGTGGCGATATTGTATAATATACGGCGAGGATAATAAATAGTTTTGGACGTCGCTTACGGAGGGACGGGGATGGACGGGGATGGACGGATAGATGGATGGATATGTGCGTGACCATTCGTCGAGGTTACGTCGTACATAAATCAGTTGACAGGCATGCGAGACGAGCGATGTACGACGAGGCGTTGTCCAGTCCGGCAACGAATCGTAAATCGTAAATTATAAAACTCGCGGAATATTTAAACCGTATAGGATAATAATATAATAAGATTACCCGTGTCTATATAACCTACCCGTCCCGCTGTGTGTTGTACGCTGTACGATCTACGCTGTGTATATACCTACATCAACATATCCCCAAATCTACGTATGTACCTACATACACCTACTTAGGGTATAAACACGTATACATATGCAGGCGCTCGTGTCACGGATGCAGATAGCGTTTCAATAACAAACAGCTCTAAAGTCCATACCGATTGTTTGTTTAGCTTGCCGATAAATGTATGCACATTTTATACCGGCTACGGGGTGTTTCATAAGTTCCTGTTCCAGACGGGGAACGGAAATAGTTGATCATTTTTCAACCGATTATTTGTTCAACTCTTTTTTTCTTCTTCCTCCTCCTCCTCCTCCTCCTCCTCCTCCTCTTGCTATTCTATAATAATTTCGGGGCATTCTCGATTCCCGAATCCAGAATCCCGCCCCATCTTGTCACGCTTCGCGTACGAGCGAGTTTCCCTGAAACTGGTGAATTATATACGAGTAGTTATACCCGGGGATTAGTGTATAATTAAATTAATCTGTCGGTAGGTCAGCGCGGGCGCAGAAACTCGCCGATCGTATAGAGAGAGGTACGTGGGCGTAGGGATGAGACGGAGTGATTCGTGTATCCAGCATCCGTGTTTTATTTGAAAAATTCATTATAAAATTGCTCTCTCATTCGTTCAGGTATAGCGCGGAGAAGAAGGCACCGCCGGCTACCGTTTTCTGCCCCGCGCGCGAAGATACGTTTATATCTATATATATATATATTATATAGGTATGTACGAGTCTGCGGGATTTTCGTAACACGCGAACCCCTCGGAGAAGAGAAGAGAACACGCCAACTATAAATTTTACCAGGCGACCAAATTATTCCCGACTAATCACACGTCTACATTCAACGATAGAAATTATTATAATTTTACACCCAAACAATAAGAAGCCGATGAGAATTTTCCACCCGATCTAGCATTCGGGTCAATTATGGATCCCATCGGATTTCTTAGAAATTAACTTCGCTAAATATCATCACGATTCGCGGAGAACGAAAAATCTCGACTCGAATCTTGGGAAGCTGTATTCTTAAAACTCAGACTCTACCTGTATACAGAGATCGCGTTACGTCGATAAATTCCCCGTAGAGTTTGGCATATAAATATTGAACTACCGTATAACGCGCGGGTGTTCTGTTTTGAAAATTCTTTTTAATACATTTTCACTTCAAGGAGGGTTGATTTTACGGAGGGCTGAGCTTTCGAGTCTAATTTTAACGTGACTGTCTCGACACTCTTCGCCCCTACACACTATATGGAAGCCGAGTTCTCCGTCAACTCTGGCTTCTTAAGTTCCCAGTATAGTTTGAAAGTCGTCAAGCAGGAAAATCCCTCGGTATAAATATTAACATGATAATAAACTCTGCAGGGGATATAAATTCGCCAATTTTCATACTCGCATGAGACTCGCTTTCTAATTCCGCGGATATCTTACATACCTATACTGTATGTATTGGAGATTGTTAACTTCCTCTCGAATCGTGAAGAAATTAAACGAACAACGCGACAGCTGACGCATCTGTCGAAGAGGAAGTCAATTTTTACTCGAAGATGAAAAGAAAAAATTCGATACGTAAGTAAGATTAAATGTGACCACTGAAACCGCTACTTCCGGGATTCGGTATCCCACAGTAAATCGGAAAGGAAACGCGCTAGATTTTATTTCATTTCGAGCCTGAATCAAGAGAAACGAATGGGAAGAGAACATTTTTTTTCGCGTTGATAACCGATCGAGATTCGCGACTTTTTATAGAGAGCAGGAATCCTCCTATATATTCCAATGTGTGCGATTCCGTCTGTGACGTACGTACGAATACGTAAAAACACATACGTGGGTACGAAGAAGAAAAGTGCAAGATGGATGCAGCCGGAGTGGTGCGGGTTTAGATCTGTGACGTGCTTAGCGTCGTGGGGAGGCTGTGGGAGATCTTCGAACACGTGTGCAGAGCTCCGAAAGTTTTTAAGTGTCGCGTACGCACCAGGCACGCGTCCTCCAACCAACACGCGTGCACCAAACTTTTCTTGTACTTATAACTCAACTTCTCAAGGTCAAGGTCTGCCGTTCAAGCGCAGCTGTATACTTGTTACATATACCCAGACGTAGGTACGTACACCTACTTGCGCGTGCACACGTATCACGTTTGGATATCTATGTATGTATACACATATGCGGACGAAACTGTTCGGCCCGCGGTGAAGAACGTCACGATTTTCTTTAAACTTTCACGAATCAAAAATCCTTTCGATTTTCATAATTTACATAATGTTTGCCATTCGAGTATCGATTTCCATTCTTTTTACATTATTTCTTTGCTCCCCCGATTTCCCTGCGATTCGTGCGACTATCCCGCAACGAGCCCCTCGCTCGCACAGCCTCTGATCTGGTACATAATCTTTGAATTTTTCTTCTCCGTCCCTTCGAAGGGCGACATTTAGATGGGCCGTTTGTTTATTTTCCTAAAAAATCTGACTCCGGTAGTGAGTGTTTGTTTCGGATATCAGTAGGCTGACTGCTTCATTTTAAGTGTTTCGGGGTAATTTTTGTTCTTATCGACGCGCCAGACGCATTCTGAGAAAAAAACCGATACGCTAAATGCCATCCCTGTTGCTTTTCGCCTCGACTATTCATCCCCCTCAGAATTCTTCGAGCCGAAGAAATTACCTGGGTGGCATTTCTAATCTGGCTACTAAACGTGTCTAGGAATTTTAGATCAAACTGAAAGAAAGGAAGAAAAAAAAACTCCAAGTTCGCCTTCGTACCGCTACCTATCCCTATACCCAGAGACAGATCGTTCCACGTATCAATTCTCACATTTCATTTCACCATCACCATCACCATCACCATGATCATTTATCCCGCACCGTATGTAACTTTCATGAAATTCGACCAACTTTGCCTTTTCGTTTCCTGTTGCATTTTCGTATTTATCGAAGGCACCGAAGTATACATACTGCGAGTAGGTACCTAGGTAAAGTTTCGATTATTGTTCTAAGGAATTTCGCGGAAGGAAGGTCTTGGGTTTTCGTCGGTCAGGTCTGGTCATATGGTCACCAGATGGGCCTGCGAGGTTCTCCTGGCCCTGCGCGGTCACTGCCACCCCCACATCCAGGGTTTTTCCATTTTCTAATTTGGTTCTCGGACGCAGCAGGGGCCGAAAATTTTCTCGACTTTTCGAACTACCTACCGATGGCTGATGGCTGATGGCTGATGGCCATGCTCCGATCAATTTTAATTAACACCGAATTGAACTATCAATTTTTAGACGACTTCAATCGTGTCGCCGGATTAGTTAATTTGTTGAGCTGACTTTTCCCTCCCCATGTCTTTTTTCCTCTCTCTCTCCCTCCCTCGAGACATCCATTACTGCGATCATCTGCTCGTCGTGTCACGTGCTCCGTGTTCGTATCGGTCGTGGAGAATTTTTGGCAGAGATACGAGGTTCTTATTTTAAATATTTCATTGTGGTTGACTACGCGGTGCGTCAGTTGGTACTAAATTATATATTTCGTTGAGCTAGTTTACTATAAAATAAAATATTCATATGCCTTGGCGTCACTCGGAGGTTCCACACGGTTCATTGTTAAAATATATACGCAGGCAGGTAGTTTTTCTTTTCTATATATTTTTTTTCTTCCCCCTCTCCGTTCAAACTTGCCCTAAGACTTTGACCGTAAAGAAGGAAACTCTTGAATGAATTGCGAACGAATTCGTCATTGTTGTTATTCAACCTCGAAAAATTGTGAGCTCGGTGGCGAATTGGGCATATCATTATTCTACAATATCCTCACTTCCACGCTCATTGACGATTCATGATTTATGCCAAGTGATATATATACAGAGATAAGGATATATACACGCTGTAGCACTGCAGGAAAACGGACACACGGAAACACAGAAACACGGGGACGAGCAAGTCGATGTTTTGCCCTAATGGACATTCTCTGCATACCCAAAACCCCGAGACACACTCATCGCTAAAATAAACAAGTCCCAATCTCGATTTTTCCGATAAGCCCTAAAGGCCCTAGGTTCTAGGCGGAAACCGCCCCTGCAGTTATAGATGAATCATTCCACGATTACTTTCTCTTTCTCTCTCTATCTCTTCCACTCTCAAGAACGGTAAAAAGGAAAGAAGAAAAAAAAAAACCAGATGTGTGTGTATTAAATTTTGAATTGGGATTTCGCGGTACGCGAACTATTCGCTTCCCGGAAAAGCCTGAATTAATAACAATTCCATTCTAATAGCCAAAGTACTGTTTGTCTTAACCTCGGATACTAAAGTTGTACATATTATAGATACATAACATAATATCCGACAGATAAATTTAATTAACTTGTAAATATTCTTATCGTCAATTTATCGGTATATGCGGTATGCAAGTACCTACGCATGTATCGATGAAAACTTTATACATGTATACCCAGAGTTTGGAAATGTAAAAATTCAAATGAAGAGCTTAGCTATATGTCTTCGTATTATAGATTGTATACCGTAGATACGTGTTGCTTACATTCAATATGTGTTTAGATATACATTCACTAGTTAAGAATTTCAAATTAACTGTTTCATATTCGAAAGGAACCTTGAGTAATTATCGTCTGATATTATAATAGTATCATGTATGTGTAGATGTATGTATAATATATATCGGTCGAATGACGGAAAAGTAGGAGTAATACAGCAATCAACGCTTAAATTTCACGTATAATTCCCTTCGTCAAGGCGAACCTTGGCCATTACCCAAAATAACAATAAACCTGAGTAAATATATATGTAAGCGGGAATTTATTCGGACACCGAGCTAATCCCAATCTGTTAACTTTGAACACGAATTGAAAGACCTACCTGCAGTATAGTCTATCGTATTTCACTCGGTAGTAACAGCTCTGGCAATAGTTTACGTTAGGCCCGGTTGAAAGATCGAATCGAGATGAGCCCGACGTAGTATATGTTCGGGAGTGGAAGAAGGAGAAGAAGATGAAGAAAAAAGACTAGTAGGAAGAAGAAGAAGAAGAAGCAGCAATATTCTAAAAGTGTTTGACCACCGCAGGACAGCTGGCTGTCATTAAAACCCCATTAGCAAGAAGCTACTTCTCAAACTCCGTTTGTCGCGCGAGGAATACAATACGTATAGTTGAGCAGCACACACGCTATACCAATACCTATACCTACCGCAATCTCAAACTTGTATTGGTTCAGGTTCCGATAGTTTTTCTCTCCGTTGCAGTTGCATCAAACCTGTCGAATGAAATGATGTCTTCTAAGCCGGAATAATGGTGTATACCTAATGAAATATTTACTTGTCAATTTCTTGGACAATAATTGTAAAGATCTCTCTCGGTTCTTTCTCTCTCTCAATCTCTTTCCTTCTCTTTCTCCGGGTTTAAAATAACTGATGTACGTCTGTCTGTCTGTCTATCTCTCCGTCTGTATGTGTTGGCCGAGGATTTTTCAAGTGAGGGTGGCTTTGTAGGCACAGATCAAAACGGGCGGGTCATTAATAAAGCGTGGCAGAGCCAGCAGCCATCGCTTGTCGCTCAATCCTGTGGCTTGATTTAGTTCGTATAGTTGGATGCTACAGAGCTGCAGATGTAACAGCGAGGGAGAGTCGCGTTTTATAAATATCAAATGTGCAATTGTCTTTTTAAATTCTTGGTATTTTTTTTTTCTTTTTTTCGCCTTACTTTCCTCTTCGCCGCACGACAATACAGAACCTGGCAGATAATAATTTGATGAAATATCATTTTAATGGGATATAACGAAGCCGTTAATTTTAGGCGCAATTGAATAATAGAAACTGAGCTCCCCGCATATAGTCTCCCGGATTGCCACCGCGATTAGTATTAGTATATAAGTATAGTGCGTGGCACGGCGGCGTAATACTCGCGTTTAAAATCCCCCCTACCAAGTTCAAGTCGAACGCGATGAGCGAGCTAGTATAGTATATGGTGGGACAGAAGCGACCAGGCAGTTCGTATTAAGTTGCATAACCCTCGTAGATTTTATAAAAATAATTTTCTTGCCGTTGTACCCGCCTGCCATAATATAGTATAGAAGCTCGATACGAAATCTGGCAAACACGTGACGTTGTAGCTTTCTGCTTTTGTCCTTCGTCCCTTGCTCTTTCTCTCTCCATCCTCATCCTCATCCTTCTCCCTCATCCCTCATCCCTCTACCTTTCTCTCTCTCTTGCTCCTAGTCATAATTCATTTGTGCAAAACGGTCGGACACAACGGATCCCAGACTTTTCCTTATCCTCGTCGTCGATTAGCCCTGCTATATGCTCTTCAAAAAACGGTCTCCTCAGCTCTCTTAGAATCTGCCTCGCACGTGTGGAGGTAGGTCAAGATTCGTTCAAGAAAATATATACACGATATACATACTTATAGTTTGCTCGTGTGTAACCGATCTTCATTTCGAAAGTTTCAAATCGTCGATAGTTTGGCATGATATAAATCAAATGTCCCTCATGTCAGATGCGATCAATATAATGGATCGAATATACGAAATTTATCTGAGGATCTAAATCGTTTGACCCGCCTAAACGGTTTCAATTTGAACCAGTTATATTGTCTCAGGGTCTACTCTCGGCCGCGATGTATCGGGATGAAGCCATGAGGGGCATCCTCAAGTCCACGTGGGAACCCTGCGGGGGTTCATCTTCGTTTTATGTACTTTATACTTGCCTCCTATTCCCGAAGCGTGTATACGTGTCCCCGGTATTCATGTAGGTACCCACGATGTATACTACGTGTACGATTCTCAGTGTCCACTTCACGCCAACGCCGAGTAGATAACCAAGTGCAGAGACCGTGCCTCTCCTTTCCACAATCAAGCTCGTTCAACATGCATAATCCGGGCTGGAGTTTCGTTGAAAACATTATTATAAAACCTTGTTTTCTCATCATTCTGTTATTCAGCCTAAAGAATATATAGGAATAGGATCGTCATTGTTAAAGGCAATTATAATCATACTCACCCACCTATACTATATTTACTGGGGTCAAATCAAACTTGCGTGTATCTATGGTTTTTTCTTTTTTTTCTAAACATATTTTCACGTATATTGTATCGGAAGATGTCCTGCGGGGTTGGCCCGGGGACGATAGCCGTTGGCACTCCCCTGGCCCGAGTAACAAATCTGAGTGAAGAATCTGTCGGGGACAAGGCATATATACCTGTGGTTTTTTTTTCTTTTTCTTTTTTCTTTCTTTTCTCTTTCTCTCTCGCTCTCTTCTTGAGGGCGTCATTAATTTATGATATGATAGCTGTTCGAATCGACAGAATGTTACAGTGTCTCTGCTGTTCACACGAATTAACCCGCAACGGTTTGGTACGGCGCCAAACGCTTTATCCACTTCGAAGTGGTCCAAGAGACTCGTGTCCACCACCTAACCGCACCGGTCCAGGACCGCGAGGAGGCTGTGTCTTCGTCTTACGACCGTGTTGTAGGCGTCGTTCGAATAACTCACGCGACCGTCCCGTCAGACAATAATACAATTATATCAATAATATTAAGTATTGACGATATCGCGACGGAACGATATAACCACATTATGTTTAGGAGATTCTGGGGTAAACACGGGGGTGGGAAACTCGCGACTTCCGTCCAAAATTTGGAATCCTAGATCCGCATGCGTGAGCGAGCTGCTCTTCCTCGCCCGCACGAAGGGTGCGATGACAAATTACGAGCGTCACTCTCATACATGTTAGCAGCTGTGAATTTCGAGCAATTTCACTCCACCGTTGTGGACTGCAATAAAACTGGTAGCTGGTTAGCTAGCTCAGGGGGAATCTGAGACGAGGAGTTTAATTTTAGGATTTCATTTCGGCGAGATACGATTTTTCTTTCCCTGCGGTGAGAAAAAAAAAGTTGATGGAAAATTTCTTTCGAACGATCGAGAATAGCCGTCTTTGGTACGGGTGTACTTGTACAGCTGTGAATACTTCGTTTCTTCTTCTTTTCTTTATTTTTTCTTTTTTTTTTCTTTTCTTTTCCTTTTATTCCGTAAAGTTTCTAATTGAATGAGAAAAGGTGTTAAGGCTTGATTTAAATATGGAACAAACAAGCGGAGTGAATATTATATTCGGCTTGCCTAAATTTAGAATAACTTTCGACGTTTTCACGCGACATTATCATCAATAGCAATAGGTAGTCAGTAATTAATGACGAGGTTGGGTGAAAGTTTCTCTCTTAGTTTTATTCGAAACTTTCGTCAACCGTATTTGTTTTTATATTTTTTTTGTTAACACCTCGGCGAGATGAGTAGATCGTAAACGATTCCGTCCGTATCGTGAAGAACCGCGCGGTGTGCCCGAATAATATCTTTCCGCCTCGTCAACGAACTGAGTAAATCAAAGATGACAAACGCGTCGGATTTCCCGACCTAAAACAAAGGCGAGAAAAGACAAGGATCCGCAGTTGAATTATTCCTGAAAATCCCTCGTCCCGGTCTCGGTCGCTCCGGCGTCGAACAGGCGTAAAAATTTTTTTGAGCCACTCCCTGACGGACAGTTCTATTTCGAATTCTCCTGTCGCCTCCAAGTGCGACCGAGTCCGTCCAAGTGCGTCCGAACTGTTGGTACCCACGTTGCGCGACGATGTTTCGACGCCGCTCGATGCCAGATTGAATTAATTGTCCGTATAATACGACTGGCATTGTAGTATTTCTTATTTTGGTCGGCCCCCCCTCTGAGAAGAGGTCTGGACGCAGCGTGTTTCTCCTTAAGGTCCTCCTCAGCCCTCTGCCACTCTCTGCACCAGCTTCAGACACCCACGAACAGAGGCTGCAGCAGCGTGCCAACGACACAGAGATCATTTCCACGCATAGGCGTACTATACTTACGATTTTATAGCTGAATCAGAATCAGCTGACACGCGAAAGTCCTTTCTTCTTTGATTCTTCATTTAGCAATTGGCATGACCCTGATTATCGGTTTTAGATCGGACAGGGATCGAACGGCGTCGAATATACCATGGGAGAGATCGATGAGTGTCAATCTTGAGGGAACGAAGAAAGGACCGAGTGAAACGATAAAGTAATATCAATCGCAAAGTTTCTTCTCGCGAAGGATGAGCAATAAATCCAGTACCGATGCCTAGAAGTTTGTCGTCTGTTATTTTTTTTTCTCTTCCACCATATCGACTCACGTGCCAAAGGCATAAGAATGGAAGAGGAATAGGAGATGGTTTTCGAGATTGTATATAAGATGGTTCGGGAGAGAAAAAAAAAAGGCGACCAGATCTCGCACTGCACGGATGCTTAATACGCTCCGGTCGTTTTGAGAATGACAAATAGATATAGATAGACTCTTTCTCGCTCTCCCGCGTTGGGGGTGCGATGAATAAATCAATAGAGAGAAAAATAGGCATGAGGGCAACACGGACTTAACATAAACCACCCACCGAACCAGGTAGAAATGTCACCGTGTGCAAACAAGTGGGTGCGGTCCGGTCCTACCTATCCTTAAAAATAAGATGAAAAACGACAGGAATATAAGGAATGGAAAGGTAAAAAAAAATCACTCCCACATCTCGAGTGGTAGATGCATAGAGACGGACACCCTTGCCATCGTATAATATCTATACTTAGAGCCGAGAAATTATACACCTAGGTATGAAGGAGGAGGTGATCCACGAGCAAAAATAAACTTAGAGGAGGCAGAGAAGAGAGAGAGAGAGAGAGAGGGGAACGAGAAATAGAAAGAGAGAGGGTGTAAAATAAAATTCGCGAACTTGAACCCATTCTCCATTCGTTTGCATAGAAGAAGCTTCGTCGTAGCTACAGCAGTCGGTGAATTTTCGGAGAGGAACAAGTCGGACTAGTGTTTCGTGTTCCGTGTTTCGTGTTTCGTGTCAGTTATGTTGTAGAATGAATTCTTGACCTCGTAGCATTTAGTGTCGAGAGTTGTGGCTTAAGGTTGAAGAATTCGGGATGAAATGGACCTGTTGCATGTTTGAATAGGATTCCATCTTTCCGTATTTCTCCGAGGCACGCCGCGAAGATGTCGGATAGGTCAATATTGTCACACGTGCTCCGGTCAAGACGCCGACACAGAGTGCAGGACAGGGAGGAGATCTTGCATACCTACGATACGACTTCCATTTTGGATCCAGTAATTGGTAGAGATACCGGTGTCCGGGTATAGTTATAAGAGAGAAGAGTCGAGTTTCTTATATTATGAATTTTTCAAACCGTGAGTTCGCCTCGAATCACCCACACCCACACTCGTAGGTACGAACTACGAGGAGGCAAAGATTTTTAAGGCATATGTATGTACAAATGTATAACTGCAGTAGGTAGGTAGGTAGGTAGGTAGGTAGGTAGGTATAGGCATAGACATACGATGTACTCCTCGTTCTCCTAATTCTCCTCAATAATTGTTTCGTCATCATTTTTATTATTATTCTCACTCGTCCAAAATCAAACTTCGATACCTGATACCGCGTTGCACGGCCGTCTGTAAGAGTAATTAACACTTGCCAGTTAATTGGAAGCGTTGGCGTAAACATACTTCTCAAGCCTCGGTCCGTAACCATTCTCGATATCGCACGGTGGGCCGCAGGCTTGATTCACGACACGAAATTGAGTCGATCCACGATTCATAGGACCGTCTAACCGCGAGTTACATCACATTGGGCAGAAATTTCTTGCACGCAATCTCTTGAAAAGTTTAATACCCGAAATCTTGACGAACGTGAAAAGCCACGAAACGTTCACTCGCAATAATTGTCGGGTGAATAATTAAAAATAGTAGCGCGAACGTTTATGGACAGCAACGACGCTGGGACAGGATGTCCGTATCAGCTAATTGTAATATTCGTTTTGCCGTAAAGCCGACGTCGAGGATACAGAGAATTGTAATAGGTTAGACTGGGGGAAATCAACAGTCGACGTCCGTGGGAATGACACAGATAATGGGAATATGCGAATCCTCCTATCAGAAATAAGTTACGTTGGTCAATGTTTATAATGGTTGTACGAAGAGTCGTATAGCGTCCAGGATGTTGAATTTATTTCATTATCATCCTTGCTGTATACACATGTCTGTATAACGGAACGGACGAGAGTGTGCAACACTCACGTACATACGTACAGGTAATACGTGAACCTGCCGTTGTGATGTGAAAATTTATACGTACGACACTCACCGCTGCACACACGAAGAAATCAAACGTTCGTCTGATAATTCCATGGCATTATGTTAACCTATCGCGGTACGCTTAGACACTCGGCGGTTATATCTACCGCATAGTCAACCGTAGGTCGTTTTCCTAATTAATCTTTAATGCCGCGTTATACCTGCTCATTATTCCCCCCCCCTCCCCCCTTACTTCAATCGTCGCATTCGTTACATAAAATGTCACTATGTACAGAAATGACCTGTATGCATATTCAATTTTAAAATTAAATTACAAAATGACTCGTTCTGTTTCAGTCGCATCAGGAAGAGGATCTTTCGGATCCGGACCTACAGGATGAGGAGAGCGGCGAGGAACTTCCACAGCAACCTCTCCAGGGCAACAATCATCCGTCGTCAGCCACAACGCCGATTCCAAACAACACGCCAACGCCACTGACACATTTGAACAGTTTAATGAGCTCCCATCATCCCCATTTCCTCGCGAAATTGAAAATGGACGTGAGTATATCGCCCGAAACAATATCTTCTTCAAATCCGAGCTACTCAGACGAGAGGGTATCTTTGTTGATGAGCGAAAGATCAACAAATTCCCGCAATACGATAAATCAAATTAACACATCATTGTCGCGGCAACAGCAGCAGCAACAGGGAGACATGGACGTACTGTCGAACAAGAGCGGGCTGGAGGCACTTCAGGCCGCAATGGGCAGCGGCGGTTTCAATTTACCATTTTCATTTCCACCCCCGGCCGCGTTCCTCGCACCTCCGCACCACTCTCAGAGCCAGGGTTTCGCCGCGGGTGGCGGTACGAACAACGCGATCACATCATCCGCAAGCTCACACTCGAGCGAATCATCACAAGGGAGCGGACGAAACGGCGGGGAGTCAAGGTGCCGGGCGGAAGACGGACACACTCAGAATAATATCGGGACGAATCATCAGCAGCAAACGAGTTGGAGTTTCGAGGAGCAGTTCAAACAGGTGCGTCAGGCAAGTACCTGTTCCGTTTGTTAATTATTTTTCACTTTTTTTTCTTTCTTTCTTGTCTTTTCTTTCCAACATTTCCTATATATACTTTCTCTCCTTCATTGTCCGAGGAGACGAACGTAGGTAGGTAGGTAGGTAGGTAGGCGAAGACACGGCTACGGGGATGATTTCGGTATTTCGCATCGTAATAAATTCAAACCTTCCTATATGTATGGCTAATTATTGTGTACCTAATATTTGAACGGAAGGGCGACATAATTACCGCGGACCTTCCCCCTCATTCCGTTCAGCACCCGCATATACATAAAGATCGGTGCAGCGGAGTGAAGCGGATCGCAGAGTTCAGAGATGAAGAAGAAGAAGAAGAAGAACAGACACCCCGAAGGCGAAGGTGGCCGTAGTCCCTCACGTCTTGTTAAACGTTTTTGCCCGGTTATTCGCGCCGCGGTCAACGGAGCACGCATACTTCTTCAGGGCCGGGGGATGGTTAAGGTTTTTGGTTTTTGCACAGGGGGTGTGGTGTTGGATTACCATTTAGATTGTTCGCGAACGGAGACAGCGACTCGCTCGCTTCGCGTAGACCGAACCCGAGTCTCGGGATGAAGGAATATCGCTACACCTACTGCACCAGGGTCTGTATGTATACACGCGTTGCGGACATACCTACCTTCACACGTACGTGTATAAATGATGAGCCCAACCGCGGGCTCGATTTCTTGCCGCACCAGGATGAGACCATCTTTTCTCCGTTTCTCCGCCGCGACTCGTTCTTTTCTCTGTCGGGATTCTCGACTCTGGGCTAAAACTAAAATTATACTTATAGTATGGTACAACTGTAAGACGGGGTACTCTAGTAGTACTCTTCTCTTAGCCCGTCACCGCGCTCATAGGTATACCGCAATAGCTTCACGACTCCGGAGTCTCTAGATAAGACTAAAGAGTTCTTAAAGTAAAGAAAATAGTCGAGTGAAAATGAAAAGCTCCACCCATTCGCGGGTTCTTGTCTCTCGGAGATCGCATCGATCATCGTCGCGGAGGCGTTCTTCGGCTTTATAATCTTTCTTCTTCAGGGTGGCACCGGAGAGTGTACTGCTTCGGGGCAACCCTTTGATCCACACGATATTCAACGAGGGACTCGACTCGACTCGACTCGACGAGAGATTTCTTCAATCTTTTTACACACTTTTTCTCCTCGTTCTTCTTATTTTTATTCTCTTCCTCCTTTGCATAACCCACAACTATCTTCGTCGTGATGAAAATTTTATATCCATTTATAAAAATGTACGTATATACCTAAAATGACCGTGATCCGTGAAACTTTGAATCGGTTCAGTTCCCGATGAAAAATTTCGAAATGCGTGCTCCGTGACGTGGATAAAGGTACCCGTGTTGTATATCGGTACTCCGTAGGGCGAAAAAGGTGGACGATGGCTGGCTGGCGTATATGTTGGTTCACTTTGGTTGTTCGTTGGAACGGGCTACTCTATGGCAGTAATACCGTAGTAGGTACTATACTTTGCAGCCATTGTGAAATAACTCGTAAACCTGCAAATTGCTGGCTATTCCCCTCTCTCCCACCCTTACCTCCCATACACACAGATACCTACGCACTTGGAGGTGCCCTGCACGTACATCGACCGACCTTAGATATATAGTTGCATAGATTGTACGGAGCTCGCCTTGACTGTTTTAGTGTCTTACTCGAACACTTTGCTTTTTGTCTGTCTTCGTTACGCACACGCGAGCCTTTGAACGATTATTATACACACGCGGGAATAGGTATACGAGAGATCTCCATTGATTTTATGTTTTAATTATTTTTACCCTCATTATTGGCTCAAGCTGCTCGCCAAGGCGTCAGTTTCTCCGTCATAAAATACCATCCTTATCTGCGATTGCTGCAACGGTATAATTCCGCTTCTCTCCGATCGATCGGACCGAACGTCCGATATTCCGGTTTCTGTCAGATTTTTTAATCAACCATCGATATATTCCTTTTTTTTTTTTGTTCTCCCCTTCGTCTCCTTCCTCTTCCTCTTCCTAATTTTCTGTACTTTTTCCTACTTCACGCAGTTCTGTCCACTTTTCTCGGCGGGGTATCGGGACTGCACCGAGACGCTTGTGCGTGTTGTGAGATACTGTTTGCCCAATAATTGGACGGGGCTGTTAAATATGACCGTATAAGAGTCAGAAGTATATCTTACCGTAGCAGCACCAATAGCAGGAACTGCGGCGGTAGCACCGAGGAGCCCGCGTTGGTCCCGGGTTATTTAATTAGTGTTAATCGTTACCAGGTCGCTAATTGAAGCCGTTGTCGACTCGAGTTAAAGAAAAATAAAAATAAAATACAAATTTTTCACGCGGTCTTAACGATTGTTTGATCTCCGAGGCGCGTGTACACACCGATTTCTCCCTGCACTGACCGAGGATTTCGTGCGCGCGGCTCCTCGTAAAAATACTTTTAAAACTTTTGACCTCAGACGTCTTTTCTTATTTTCTTTCTTTTTCCTTTTTTACGTTTTTTTCTTCACCTTTTCTTTACATTTCTCATAACGCTGCGGCCATTTCTCGTTCTCGGAAATCGACATAATACACCTCGCGTCAGAAAACTTTGCCGATGATCCACTTGAAAGTGGAGCCATTTAAGTATTATACCTACGTACTGGATAGATCATCGTGCCATTATCTCGGAAAAAGTGATAGTTTCGTCAATCGTTATCTTCATTCAATAATCTACTACAGCGCGGTTTAATTAGTTCCGAGAATTATTTTTTCCCTTCATTAATATACGTCTGTGATAATTTTATTTGTTTCCTTATTTAGTTCTTATCCATACGTCTCCGACGATATCCCCGCATATTTTCTAATTACGGATTTTTGAAAAGATACGCGAATCCCGCAAATAATTGGCTACTATTCCCAGGGTACGGGTGAGTCGTGTATAGGCTGTCTTCTACCTGTCGTCCAGATAGCACGTGCTCTTTCGAGCCGTTCAAAGAACGTTTTAGAGCGCGCGTGCTCTCACCTGTGAACACCTGGAGTTATACCCTCGGCTCTCTTTCAAAGGGCATCGAGCATCGCGTACCTACCTACCTACCTACCTACTACATCGTTCCGCACGTGTCTATCAAAAGCTCGAAACTCGACGATAAAGTTCCCTCAAATCGGTGAGATGGAAAAGGAAAACGAAAGAGAAAGAGAACGAGAACGAGGAAAAAGATGAAGAAAAGGAAAAATCGGAGAAGAATAATCGTCTCCGATTTTTCCGTACGTATGTATAGGTTTTCACTATGAGACACTCTGTAGAGATTTCGCGTCGAATATGTGCGACATACGTGCTCTCGCTAATTACTTCAGTGCTGCAGAGATGTACCTACATGTATATAGTTGTAGGTATATACCCGCAGGTATACGCGGTGAATTTAAACGCATTAAAAGACTAGCCGCGGTAATTACAAGAGCGTCGCGAGACTCGCGAGTAGTAGGTAGGTAGACAGGTAAATAGGCAGGCAGGTAGATTACCTCGGTGGATGCCTTGGGCAGTTATCGCCGACAACTGGATACGAGAAGCTCGGGATGTGTCTCTTAATAGTCATTTACGGTGTCGCCTATACCGGTGCAACAGAATATCTCTCGCTAATGAGATGTTCGTGAGAATTATCATCGAGCATGGCTTGATATTATAAGCAATAAGTAACGCGTAACAAGTAATAAGTAATAATTTGGCAAATTTACCTCATTCACACGTTTCCTTTTCACATATACGCTCTGTATATATATTTATATTATATTCAGGTATATATTATAGTACAAGTATACAATATGTAGCTACGTTCAAATTTATGGTGTCTTCAAGGTGGACGGATAGTTATTACTCTCCGTGGCTCTATGCATGTACCGATCTGGTATATCTAATGAGAGGACAGAAGAGATTCTGAATTTGACACACATCGAATTCGTTATTCCATAAGAAGAGTTATATTTTGACCCCGGTTAGCATACGAAAGAGCAAAGGCGTATTATATTATACGGCCATAGTCGACCCGTGCCAGCTATTATTATGAATACCACCGACATAAGCATATATGTAAAGCGTGTGTCTCTCTCCCTCGTGCAAGTCCACCACCACTTACCACCATATACACACCACGTATGCCATATTACACATATCCAGGTCCGGGCTCGAACCAGAGTATGGTATATATATGGTTCAGGCGTTCGTATATTCGAGAAAATAAGGAAAAAAAAGGAAAAAGGGAAGACAAATAAAGGTATATACACCTATAAGTAGGAACCTGCCATAACCATCGCCGCGGTCGGAGAGAATGAGGAGGAGAATCCCGGAGAGAGAGTAGAGAGCAAGGCGGCGCGGCGAGGCGCAGATATCATTTGAATTTCAATGAATGATGTGGGTGCAAGTGTCGCCTGTATTCATTCACTCGTATTTAAATGCGTTGAATGGCGCGTATACGTACATAACTACATATACACCGAGATATGTACATGTGTGGAAAGAGGTTGGCGTATGATGGGTGAGTGCAGCAGCAGCAGCAGCAACAGCAGCAGCAGCAACAGCCTGGCCCATCGACCCTCTGGTCCTATACAGTCAGTCAGTCAGTCAGTCTTTCATCTGGACAATCTTCTCGATGCAGTGTTTGTCGCTATAGTTGATAGAGCGTCTCGTTTCTTCGCGGTACCTCTTCCACACCTTGTGTCTCCTCTTCTCTCTATATCTCCTAGGTGTATGTACCCACCTCCTCCTGCAGCCTCCGGCATTCAAGCCTTCTATTATCTTATATTCCGTAAGGGGGACAAAAGTTCTTGACAAAGGAGATAATCTCTCGATCCTCTTTCATCTCCTCGTTCCTACTTACCTATCTACAAGGTGCTCGCTTGGACGACTGTGATCTTACGCAACCCGTAGACTTCTTCCGCTCCTGTCGTCGTACGTAGATACACCCGACACAGGTATATACCCACATACACGCATCCACCAGATATATTACACCGAATTCCTCCGTGTCCCATCCCCGCGATAATTGTCCGACTAAATCAAGACTGGGGAGTTTCTCTCCCGCATGCCTATGCTCGAAATTAAAATCGGAGATATGGATTTGAATTGATTAATCGACGTTTGTTTCCCGAGCTCGCGATGCGTCGCGTATAGGTACGCGGGAAGACTCTGAGCCCGGACAAGGCGAAGAGGATGTCTCATTTTATCATCTCCCCCTCGCCATCCCCATCCCCCGTATATAGTTGCGAGTTAGCTCCGGGGAATTATTTTAATGGCGTCCTTAGCTCAGAAAATCTTAAGCCTCCACCCACCCCAGCCAGTTTATGATTTTGAATGACAAACAAGCCGGACTGGGCTTGGTTCCATTTTGCATACCTCTTTCCGAGACGGCTGTATCATCCTTGCCGCATGGAGCGTATAAATACAATTCTGAATTATACACGGGATTTAAGTATACGTGTATTCGCGGTACGAGGAGGGATTTTTCGGGTAGGTAGGTATACGTATGTACGTATTCGCGTTTTCTTCGTTTCATCTTGGCCCCAGCTGCTGGAGCCGATAGATGTCACTTGGTATTCCAGCCTCGTTGTACCGCGGTCGCGGTGCTCATTACGATCGACGCGGCTAGGAGTCTTCGAAAGAGGATCTTTCTTTCTCTTCCTCTCCTCTCTCTTTCTCTTTTTCTCCTCTTCTCTCCTCTTCTCTTCTCTTCGCGAGAGCCGGCGAACCGCGCCGTACCGTACCGTGCCGCGCCGCGACGCAATGCGGGTGTAATATATGCAGCGACGTCCATAGAAACCGTTGTCCGCTTGCCACGGTTCATCCATCAAGTGTCAAGTGTCACTAAGTCCAGGCTAATCTTTTCTCTGGCTCTCGCCTTGGCTTTTCTATGAGACGAGAGGGCGCCTTTTCACTACACCACACATCGACACCTATTCGTCTATGTGAGCCCGTATGCCGATTACATACTCACGTATAGGTATATCAAGCCGTATGGTTCGAAGATCGTACATACCATATACCTGTGTTTCCCGAACGATTTTCACCTCACGTTTGTTTCGCGTTCGTATAGTTGTACCGATAGATTTCTGTACATCTCTACCGTAGGCGATATGTCTAACGAGTGAATGCCGGACCACGGTCAAGAGTATAGTGGCTTGGGAGTTGGGTGTCCGTCATCCACGTTCATTTGCGAATCAATTTATTATTACATTTCTTGCGCTCCGTCGAATAGCTGCGGGCTGGAAGAAAGAAATCAGTTCTTTTTCGGGTTACAGGTTCGAGTCCTTTTTTCTTCGTAATTCACCGGGCGTCTAGAGATTCCCCGAAGATATGTTGGTACGTTTTTTTTTTTTTTCTTTTGGTCGGACTCCTAATCACCTCGCGAATAATTGAGACATCTTTCTCCTCGGCTAATCGTCCGTGTTAGTGATAATTAGTTTTGGCACGAATCTCTCTGTACCTAGCCACGTATGTACCTATACACAGAGCCTTGTAGACATATCGTTGCGAGTATTCCTCCGAGGCGAGTAAAGCGCGGTATGAAAGGACAGCTGTCTTTGTCGGCGGTGCGGTAGCCGCGCTGAAATAGTGAAATCAAAGACCCTAAACTCTCGTCCATCTGTCAGTTGTATTTTTAAACGGGAACCGCTTCCTCCTTAGCTTTTCCGAGAGAAAGGGGACGAAAAATTAACCAATTTCTTACTCAACGATCGCCGCAAGGGTTGGCCCAAGACTTGACTCGGTGCTGCCGGTTCTCGGATCCTCGGCGTCTGTCGATACCGAAAATAAAGGGAAACCGTTCTATCTATATCCATATTTACCCTAAGGAGGGTGTGACTCCTCTATTCTCCACTCTCCACTCTTTACTCTCTCGCCTTCTCTCGTTTTCTCGTTCTCCACACGAATGCAGAAACCGGGAAATGGGAAATTTAAGGGTGTTACGATGGGAGGCTGCAGCAGTACGAGTCCCTAGACGGTTAACTCGGTAAAGTTAGATGCTCGACGTGTTTCCAACAATGCCAGCATCTGGACGACACTCGCGTCGTCTAGCTGTAGCTGTACAGGATTTCTAAAATTATCTTCGGACCAATCCGAACATCTTAGGACCCCGTTTGAAATACTTTGACGTTTATAGGACAGGTCGCGTGCCATTAGAGCTCGAAAGTACACTCGCTATACGTACCCACACGCGTCCCAAGACTTATTGTCGAAAGGCCACTCGCTACCGTTCTGTATAGCTTATACTCCCACCGGAGAGAGAGAGAGGAATATCTTTCGGGGATGCTGGATCCTCTCCCAACCCTTGGCGTCTGCAAACCTAGCATAAAGATCCTTCCTTCTGACCGATGGATATTTTCATAGTAGTTATACATATACACGAGTACCTACATCGGTGGCGTCTGGTGATTTGTGGTACGGTGTGGGTGCTTCTTAATGACGATACAATAGCTAATACTCGGTCTATTAATAAATGTTTTAGTCATCACCGTAAGTCTCTAGCGACGTTTCAGGGACACGCACACGTATCCGTAGATCGGCGACTTATTTTCAACCAAAGATATATTATACGCGAGAATATTAAGACTCGAAAGTTACGTGATTTCTTTGTTATCGTTCAAATGATGGGAAAACTAACGAATACAGGGTCCGTCCGGTCGGCAAACACACACACACACACCCACATATCAACCGCCGGTGAATTAATTGTTTTTGGTTCAAGTTTATTTTCAATATATAGACTAGAAATTTGAGGTATATATTGCGAAAGTGTGGGTGGAATCGCGCGGTGCTGATATTATAAGACGCGGTGGATCTAATTTTGTCGCCGCTCCTATACCTATAATACACCTGCGAGACTTATAGGCATATAGGTATATGTAGTATAAAATACATAGGTATACGAGAGCCGGCTCGTTAATTCTCCCGCGGAGCGCGAATAAACATTCGTGATGGATATGTATTTTGAAAGTCGGGTAGGAATAGTTGTGATAGAAGAAAAACAGATTGAATTCCCAAAGATGGGAAAACAAAATTAGATTTGATTTATAGATAAATAGTTGCTTTTGTTATTCTATCGGAATTCAACTTTCCTCCAACCTGGTGGCAAATAATAGAAAAACATATTAGGCCTCGCTCGCGGTATACACCTACCTACGTACCTTACCTACCTACCGATATACAAAACCCGAGACAAAACGAGGATTGGAAAATAATAAAACGCAAAGCCTCCCGTGATTTAGGCACGAGCGAGGAACATTTCTTTTCAAATTTATCTCCGAGAAATGACATGTTTTATAATTTAACAAAATCAAAGACGACGTTTTGTTTTGACGAACAAGTTTTACGATATCATATCATCGTTTTTTACATATTTACTTAGATAAATACACCTATATTTCCAAAGCTCGCGCGCCTCCACGGCCCATACAGACACACGCGTGACACGGGTACCTATACGCGTATCGTTGTCATAAAATGACTCGGTCTTCGCTCGCTGTTTCGCCAGTCGAATCGTCGCCGGCAGTTCCATCTCGGCCGAGTCTAGACACCCCAGGCCCGCTTCTTAGTATCTCTGATATTTATAATCGCGAAAGTCGTCGCGCATTAAAAGACCGATTCTTGGATTAGCGGAAGTTGGCGTTCCGAGCCTTAGATCTTGCGCGGGCTGGTGACGTCCGACAGATGTCGTGTCAAAACTTACCCGTCCCCTGCGGACCCCCTCATCCTCCTCACCCTCTTCATCCTCCTCCTCATCTCATACGTGCCGACCAACGCAACAAAGATCACAACCGTTCGCTTATATGTACGAATGTGACCCGGGACCGTGTCAATTCCAGGAGCAAAGGAAACCAACGATTTATCTTCCGTGTCGGTGCGGTGGTGGCGAAAAATATTTTATTCCCGCAACCCCGGCTCTTCTATATACACGGTGATACACGCTTTTTCTTTTTTCCTTCTCTCTTTTCTCTCCTCCTTTTATTTCCATCTTTATTTGACTGGCTCAACCAGCTATACCTACACAGACACATCGTATACATATAATTATGTAGATACAATTACACGTGGGTATATGTATAAATGTAACGCGGGGTCGGTTCTCGGCGGTGTCCTCAGAGCTCGAAACCCCGGGTGACGTCACGTAGAACGGAGTTCTTTCAACGGGGGGCGGAAGGGGGTAGGGGGACCATCAACCGGGACAGTCGGGAGAATGCATAAACGCGGATGCGAACTTGATCGCCAGGTCTCGCCTCGCCTCAACGTTGCAAAATACTTGCCGGTGCCTACTTTGCTCTAGCTCGAAAACTAGACAGCAACATTAATGAGAACTCACGAGAGATGAATAGATGGATGGAGAGACACGCATCTCACACATATGTCCACGCGAATGTCGCACGAGCTCTGCTCCACCGAGTATACCGAAATAATCCACACTAATTAACGCCTCGATAATTCTGATTCAGATTTGATAATCGGAGAATTTTCTCGCGTGACGAGCGCACGTAAATGCTATTCCTACTCAATCTCTTTATCTTTCTCTCTGCCCCTCTCTGCCTGCCGTTTAATTTATCACCTCTAACTATTTATACGTATAGGTGGTACCTTACACCTGTAGCCACTTGCGTAAACGAGATTTAAATCCGTGACTCGAGCCGAGTACATTGAATCCGGTATTTTTTCTTTTTTCTTTTTTCGTACCCGCACCGATATAGCCTCGATTATCATTCAATCGCCAACTATTGTATTGAATATTAATCATCGGTAGTTACGAGAACGATCTTTCGATACCGCGATAAGAGGTAAGCAGCCAAATATTTTTCCGACTCCGAATTTAGGTATAAATATAAATTCCGAAATTCTTTCGTCGAATTATCTTTCCACTGGAACTCACTACTCGTACGAATATGTAGATCCCCTATATATACGCCAAGGGTTGTTTAACCACAATCGCGATCTCTATATAGGTATACCTGTGTATCGTACGAAGGGTCAACCCCTCGCTCATTTGCCAAATGGACGAATGGTAATAAGGGTGGATAGATTGTTTTCCATTTTTTGTTACCCCGGCACGGACCTGGTTCCAATTACCCCCAAAGTAACACCCTCGAAAGGTTTCGATCAGTTCTCTGCTACGGGCGGGCGCGAAGTGTAAGAAACTGGGGATAGATGTAGAATTTGTTAGGTGGAAGCGTGAACGTAGGTATATCGTGTATATACCTATATTGTATACGTATACATATGCCTGTAGGTATATAGCTGGCAGGATATATCTCCGGAGGGAGAAACAGTTGATCACCTAGAGACAGCGTCGATCATTTTTCACAGTCAACTGCATTAATTAACATCAAGATCGCTCCGCGATGTATAATACGCGTCTGTGTACGTGGCTGTTAAGCGATCAATTAAACGTTCGAGAGGTGAAGTCTGACCAGTTTTGCCCGCCCCTGTAGCAGAGAAGCTAACCAAACGAAACGAAACCAAACTAAACTAAACTAAACTAAACTAAACCCAACGCAAGGCAACGCAACCTAAACTGATTGTGAGCTATATCCACCTACCTCCTAATGACGGGGAACTCATTAATTAGTACATACTATACCCGCCGAGATATATTACGGGCGTAAGTAGGCACGCCTGCATTTCACTATTTATTCAGAAACAAATTAGCCTCTACGTATAATGGATATAATTGCGAGTAGGTGCCCGCGTGCGATAAATGAATTTGTTAGAAAATCGTAGCTAGGTATGATACACCTTGCGCACCACCGAAATACGCCCGAGATCGATTGTGTTGTATAAATTTGTGAGAGGAGGGTTTTCAGAGGTTGCGAATTACACTGCGAAACCCCTCAAAGTTATGGCTCTTGCATCCGTTCTCGTCTCACGATGATTCTCTGCTTACCTATTACACCGTACGTACATACACATGCACGTGTAGTAGGTATGCGTGTCTCCCTGTTGTTCGTGTGTGTTCTGGCTGACGGTGAGCTATACTTACCCGCGTACCTACTTGCGCTCTTAACACAAGTCTTTACACACAGCTTCTAACCCGGGGGCTACCGAAGTGTAGCGTGGTTTAGCGTGGTGTACTGTATACACCGTATACTGTACTGGTGTACGAGCTTTTTACGAGGCTCGATCCATCAGCCCTTCGCGAGCTAACGACTCTGCCTCGCGTCGACCTGTCTTCTCTACACGTAGGTATACCATACACGGAGAAGATGAGCTCGAACTGGTTCGATCGATCGCGTTTCATCCCTAAATCACCCAACCAATCAAATAGAATAGACCATACATACATGCATAGATGTATAGATGTATTTGTATGCCTAAGACGACAGAGGTTAGTACCAATTGCAATTCCATTCATTCGATTCGACTCGACTCGACTGAAATACACATGTCGTCTTTCATATGTAGTATCCTTCGAAGAATTCATGCCTTTTGGTGCGTCGGAACGCGTCCACTGTTATTTCTCGTCACTTCTTCAGGGCATAACGCCTCGTATGTCATAGCTGCGACGATGACGAGTGGTAAGTAAGCCGGTCGACCTGCACGGGAAGGATATGAGATCTAGCCGTGTTCCGAGCTCCGCTTAATATTCACCACACTAATCAAGACAAATTGAAATCTCTCGCGACAGTTGTCTCTTTGACGCCATTCAGGTGGGTCCTTTGTACGGGCCGTGATTTAACTCCTCTGGCATCTTATTAGCCGCATAATGGCCGCGCCAGATCTTCGCCTGAATCCGTAATACGGTCTCCTTTTATCAACGGGTTCGTTCGTTCCTACACTTCTTCTCTCATAACTCGCGTTCCACGCGGGGCGCTTTTGCGACGATTTGTTCCGTCCGAACGTCAACTACGCTCCCAGCCTCTCAATGGATAACACCGACCGTTGCGGCCACCGCATCGGCCACAAAGGGCGTTTACATCTGTTGCAGCCGCGAGGAAGAAAAATTGATAAAAGCCTCGCGGCTTCGGGGCCGCGGGAGATCGAGCGGTCTATTCCACTCGGTCTCAGTTCCAGGACCGATGGATATACGTATCCTGCAGTGGGCGAATATGTATCGGACGGAGGTTGCTAAAATCCGTACGTGATGAAAATAAACAGAACTCCGGGGTCTGCACTTTGTCGCTATGTGAGGAGTGCTGGGAACGATATTATAGTTAACTCGAGCCTGCGGGGTCCGCGACTCTCGTATATACATGTTTATTCTTCTTTTGCATCTCGTGACTCGTGACTCGTGACTCGTGACTCGTGTGTGTGCGCGCGTGCAAGCTCTTACGTTTCAGGTATGAGGCAGAGTTTCTGGACTCTCTTATACGACATTAGAGTGCGAAAGTGTGCGTGAGAGTCAGGTTCGTAGCGCGGAGTCCGTCTCTCGACAAAACAACATTGTCGCCAAGTATTCTTGCTTTATATATTATGTTGCTATGGATTTTCTCTCTCCGTTTTCTTTTTTTTCTCTTTTTTCTTTTTCCCTTTTTTTCCTCCTCTTTCTTCCTTCTTTATTATTACGCGAAATACATTGTTTTCAGCACGACCTCTTGGCAACACTCGCCGACCGTACGTGCACTCAGGGTGTTCGTGGAAGCTAAACAAAAAGCTCGCTCTCTTAGTTGTCACACGCTGCGAATGACCACCGTGTGAACGGTTGATGATTTTCAATTAAGATTATAGTACCTCCTTTTACTAGACGAATCACGGTTTGATTATTGCACGAGAACGGTGATGAAGATCCAAATGAATTGGAAATTAGCGTTAGAGGGAGTCGAAGGGAATTACTCGATCCATTCAAGGGTCAAAAACGGTCGTTAAGTCTTGGACGTGCATTCGTTGATGTACGAGGTGTTTCGGTCCGCAATTAATTCAATTGGTGGGAAGCAACAGCTCGGCCACCTATGGGGTCTGATTAAATCATCAACACGTTTACACGCGTTGCAGCAGTCTCCCTTACTTCCATTCTCGACCTCCACCTATACGTGTATCTCTGTAATCTGTATTATACACCTACAACCCGCAACCCACAACCCAAGACTACACACGGTTCCCTTCTTCCATCCTCCACGTATCTTCGATGTGTAAAAGACGTCGCTATGTATGGCGAAGCTAAGGTGATCGAGCTCTTTCTCTCGCTTCCACTCTAATTCAATTCCCCTCGTGCCCTAGCTACGAAGGGGACCACTTCAATCTATCCAAGTCGTCTAATGATCCTTTGAACGATTTCGTAGGCTTGATGTTGGATCGATCCTCTCAATCAAAACGATAAAGTTTACCCTACCTACCTATACAGGTCACTGTATGCGATTATATAGGGTAATTGTTTTCGATTGGATTCATATTGGGAATAGGACTATGAGCTTGATCGACCCTCCGATCAAAGAGATCATCGCCTAGAAGAATTGTTTATACCAAAGAACACGATTCTTGGTATTATTGAGAGACTAGGCGTGCGTGCAACCGCAACGCATAAACGCATAAACCTCTGACGCGCGCCAACCGGGCTCAGATCAAAGTCTCGCCTTTCAAACAATGTTACTGTTACCCGCGCCTTTACCGCCGTACCTACTACCCAGCCGTCCCGCGACCGGTCTTCTAATATGTAGAGTGTAGACGACACACAAAGCCAACTGCAGTTATCCGAGTGTTATGGGTTCCAGGTGCACGAACCTGGCCCGTCCTTCCTTCCTTCCTTCCTTCCTTCCTTCCTTCCTTCCTTACCTTCTTCTTCACCCGTTTCCTCCCCTAATTCACTCAGCCTCCCAAGGATTTGATTCCGAATTGTCACTCTGATCGCGTCGTCGATATCGGTCGTTTAGAGGAGGCAAAGTCCTTGCGATGCTAGGGATGCTTCCATACGCAGGTTGTTCAGTTTTGGGAAATGGTATTTGAAGAAAAAGATCCAAACCGATCGTATACGAATTGTAGGGCTCGTGAGTCGTGTGGGCATGTTCATGAAGTCATTAGGGTCATTTTTCTCCCAGATTAATCAAGACCAGGTACCGGTAATGTCTTTAATGACGGGTTTTGGAGCGGATAATATGCGGGGCGGGTGCCTGGCGCCTCCTCAATCAATTAATCAGCAAATCTTGCTTTTATCTCCTACGTGTTGCGTTATAATTATCATCATTTACCCTGCGCTGCAGCCACAGGCAGGCAGGCAGGCAGGCAGGGGACCGAGGCGAGGTTGCGATCGCAAGAGAAAAAGACTAAAAGCAAAGAGAAATGATACTCCTGCGAGTCTCCTCATACCTAGCATAGAAGAAATTTCGCCTCCCCTCTGGAAATTTGGAACGATAAAAAATGAGGATCGAATTAGTTTGAAATCAAGAGACCTTGTAATATATGATTTCTGAAGGCGTTTTTGATTATCAAGGAACAATAAACCCTACGCGATATGATCCTTAGAGGAGAGATCTCTTACACTCACGACTCGTTCCGGTTCTCATACGATAATATGTGTTGGAGCCATGATCTATGGACTGCTTGTAGTTTATATGCTAATCCGTAAAGAGTGTTAAATACTTCGTCATTTATCACGACGCCTTCTCTTTTCATTTCTTCTTTGTCTTGGTTACTCTCGGCGTCTGCCTCCGACTCCCTATTCCCTCTTCCCTCTTCTCCCTTCCCCCTTTCGTTCTTCCTCTCAGCTCTCCGGCTCTTTTTCAGCCCCTCGACTCTCGGGATCTTCTTCGTCCGTATACCAAAGCGGCCTGAATATTTTCCTGGGAGTAGTCTTCGGCATAGGGCTTCTCCCGTCAAACTGCAGAACGTCCTTGCGCCAAGAAACTAGTCGCCTTGGACATTCGTCGTCTTGCATCCCTATAGGAGAGAAGAAACTAAATTTCAATGTGGTCGCCGTGGTTATCCGGAAAAAATTCAATGTATACGTAGGTACCTACATATACGCGTACCTGGCGATACCGAATCTTTGCAGAAGTCGGTGGTGGTCAACGATAATTCATAAGATACTACAGCTGAGTGGGTGGGTCAGGTTAAGACGGTCGAGTCAGGGGCGAGAGGGTGTTTATGGCGCCAGAGTGCCGCTCTCAAAGATTTACGGTTCACACCGAATAATCCAATAAGGGCGAAAACGACTCGCGTGGGCGCAAATGATGAGAGTCGCTCGACTATACATATGCTATCTTCTCACTTTTGCACCCACACCCTCGTATAATAATATCGCGAATATCAGAAGAGCATTGTCGCAACTCTGTCCCGCTTTTTTGAAAATCAAAATAATGTCGAAAAAATGAATATACAATAAGAATAATCGACTGGTTCGATCGATGGGTATTAGTGTGTCGTAGGTACCGCGGCTAGTATATAGGATGAGGAGGAGGAGGAGGATGAGGAGGGAAAGAAGGGCGCCGGTAAGTTGGTGAGATAATAGGAAGGCTGATGCCCAAAGCAACGGTATATAACGGTCTTAAGACAGTGCCAAGTGCCAAGTGCCAGAGCCTACGAGGTCATAAACTAAGCTCTTGTTATAAACGTGTGCCGGTGGCCGGGCGCTCGCAGCGTATACTTGGCAGTAAATCGTTACAGAAGACTCGCAATAGTGAGATAATGGAACGAGTTATACCCGCGGAGTAGTGCTAAGATACGATTCTGATAGGGCGAACGTTGACTTTGAACGAGAATCAAAATTTCAGCAAATTATGTCCGATTATGATCGGAGCTACTTGCGTCAGGTGAGGATCGGTTCGTGCGATTCTGTCAGATCTTTTCTTTTCTCTTATACATATTTACCCGGACTCTCTCTCTCTCTTTCTATCTCTATCCATCCGTCTATCCGTCTATCTGTCTCTCCACTCTATGATATAATCATTACTCAACGATCGGGAATTCAAAGCGATTCAAATAAATACGGCTGTTACGGCTGTTACGGCTGTTACTCAGTTATACGTACACGTGTTGGCGCGTATACATAACCATAACCGAGCTTTTATCCGAGCGAGAGCTAAGAACTTGTTATATCGAGGTTCGTATGGGTTAACGCATTTACAACCAGGAAACCCCGAGGGTTAGAAAAGGGCAGGGACAAAGAGCAGTATCAATTGGATGTCCCACTAAAAAACCTTGACTCACCTTTATCCACCTCGCGACTATTGTTGTTCCCCACGTTTCTATGCGCATTTATTGCTCCATGTCGCGTATACCTATAGGTACACATAGGTACCTGGTGAAGGGGTGATTCCCGGCTTTTCAATGAATTAGTCAGACCGGTCAATTTTGTGGCATTATTTTGGTCAGCCCAAAGGTTTGAGAAGCTAATGTGGGGTTTTTCATGACACAAATTCATACACCTTACTTATAAGCGGTTTAATACAGAATTAGGGAATCTGAATCTGCGTTCCTGTCAACCTGAGGGACTTTGGCCTGTATACAACGTAATCCTTGTCGGATGATGACCCATTGCTTCTCGGAAGTGCCAGAAGTTGGAACAATGCACTAGCCAACTTGGTTAATAAGTTATAAATTTTCCCAAAACCAGGTAAACTACGGTCATTCTTTTTCTTCATCTTCTACTCAGCCTGGATTAGAGATATTTGCCGAGCACAGGCCCACCGTTACCCCAGGTATAAGGTAGCCGACAAACCTGCAGCACCTCGTATACCCACTGTACATGTATAGTTATATATAGGTGTATATACACACGCGCACACCTATAGAGGCATGAGAATTAATGCTCGGAAATATACTCACTCTGTCCCTTTTTCCTCAAGATTTTAATTTCATAATCTCCTCCTTTTCACGCAGCGAACCGTTGAATAATGATCTCGTAAAATTATTATTATATTCTGCGAACATTTCCCTGCCAACAATTTCAATCCCGCTAATTAGAATTGCAATTAACTTTTACTCTCACTTCCCGACCTCGATTCAGAGAATTTCAACTCGAGTGTTGAAAAAGTTTGGATTATCATTTTTACAAGACGAGACAATCTGACGATTTCAAAGTTCGACTCGATCGCGGACGGTAACAGGGTTTGCGATCCCCGCGCGTAAGGGGTGAAAAATAAAACGAATAAACAAGTAGAGAGTTTCGCCACAGAAATGTTGGCAGGCCTTTCGAAAGGATCTGGAATTGATTTTTGACCAGATAAAATTTATATACCTGAATCTCGGTAGGCGAACGTGCCAAAGACTGTAGGTAAAGGACGGGCGTGTCTCTGGCGGGGGTGAAAAGATATCTTGTGGAAGTGCGGACTGTGGCCGGTTGGCGAGGGTTGAAACAGAGGTTAAAGTAGGGACGGAGAGGGGATTTTGGGTTGGAACTAAACCGAGCTAAACTACCCTGAAGAGATTCCAATGCCGGTGAAACTCGAAGCCCTTAAAATCGGCCGAGGCTCCCAGTCGTTGGGGAGACTCGTCGCCCTAAAGCGTCGCTAACGTAAAACAGACAGACGCGGTATAAACGCTTTGCCACTATTTTCTCTCTTCTCCGTTTATGTCGCAAAAAGTTGATTGCTCCATTACCAGGCGTGATGCAGTTACATTGATTGCTTCGACGATCGTTAAATTGTTCGTTTAATTATCATAATTACTTGAATAATCGCATTAATGTTCGGCAAACATTTTCAAACATACATTACCGAAAACAACAGTGACCAGTGCCGATGTGACGTAAAGTGAATTCAAGTGACAGTGCATAGCTTCGTGGTTTTTTTTTTTTTCTTGTATTTTTTTTTCCTCTTAATTTCTCGTCAAATACGCTTTTGGTTTCCCCATCGCATTGGAATACACCGCAATCTTACCGGAATATCAATTATTATGAAAAATCTTGGCGAGACTTCGATGAATTTGTTGGAAAAGGTGCGTCGTAAGAATTCAATTATTTTTTACGTCAGACTTAATAATTTATTAGACTAGTTATTTTTTTTTCTTAATTAACTTCAATCGACTATGAATTGAAATGGAAAGAAATCGACTCGCCGATTTTACTCTCGTTTTTTAGCTTTTCTCTTTCTAGTCGATTGATTCTGGGTCAAAAAGTTGCGATACTCGGAAAGACATGCGACTGCTAAGATTGGTATAATCGGGAAGGACAACCCCATTATACCCTCGTCGCACTATCTAAGCACGGAAACGTTTCCGGAATCGTTTTATAGATATACTCCAACCCTGATGTCACCCGTATAATATGTGTATCCATGTAACTTACAATTCCGAAACACGTTGTATACATATATATGGGTATATTTTACTGTGAGGTCTAGCGTGAACCCGTCCGTATTATACTTGTCCACATACATAGGTTACCCATGTATGTATATTGTATATTATATAGAAATAGGTATATGCGTGCTGCTCAGGGGCGAGGTAAACTAGGTATAGGTCCGAAGAATCGTCATACTTTGGAAGTGATCTTTTCATCGCATCCCAGACCGCATTTTAATAACTATAGAAAGCGATTAGTTAAAGAGATCTGCGGTCGTGCAGGCTCTTGAGGGTATAGAGAGAGATATAGAGAGAGAGAGAGAGAGAGGAGGAGGAGAGCGGGTCCTTAGGGACCTTAAGGGCCCAAGGAATATCTGACGATCGTTTTATAATATCGTCCGCGCGGCGCTCATCTGTTAGGAATAAAATCCAATAAACCCCCCGTTTGTACCCCTGTACCCCTGTACCCCTGTACCCCTATATCCATCTCGGTATAGCCCACCTCGGCAAGGCCCACCGACACACGGAGCCACTTGGAGTTATAGCGTGTTTAACATATAAATGAAAATCAGGTCTATAAAAGTTTAACGCGCGATAATCTGCCCGCCGCCGCTCATTATAAGAGGCTTTCTTTGGGGCGGCCATTTTATTTTATTTTATTTATTCTTTGGCTACCTATATGCTCAAATTTGCCCGTTAAAACTTTTCAAACTACTCGCTCGTTCGCTATTCAACGCTCCTATACATAAAGTATTAGGAGACGGTTTGGATTTTGATTGAACCATATAGTTCCTGCACTTTTCTTCTTCTTCTTCTTCTTCTCCTCGTTTCATCTCATCACCTATTTTTCTTATCATTTCCCGTTCACAAGATTTTCTGTGTGTGTCTATCGGGCATCGCTCTCATCGGTGTGGATACAGTATTAATCGAATTGCCGAATTCCGGGCGTTCGTCTTTCGTTTACACTATCTAGTATAATATGGCTAGATGTATAATTCTTTAGAAACATTTTATGAATAATTTTGAATGCTGCCCTAACCAGCTCTTGGCGCAGGCCGAAAGGCAGTTAAAATTTCTGTGTACTCGACGGTGGATCTGGAAAACGTATACGACCACGTTATAGCGACGTAATCTTATTGCGCGTTTCTCTCAGTTTGTTGAATAAATCTACGGAATCGGGCACCCCGGGTATTTTATACGCGGTTTAGAACCGAGATACGTCAGACGGAGGCAGACATACGTCAATAAATGATCTATCAAGTATCCGAGATCGTAAAACGTACAAAAATATCGTTTGACTCACTTTTAATATCTTATACAAATTTACTCGACAAAATTCCTACTCCCTAACTAAAAATTCTATATCGGTTATAAATTTATCTCGCCTACGTATAGGTGTAACGATTCTTCACTCCGGCAAAATATACTGCACCGTAGACGCATGATCCCGCGTACCTGTACCTCGGGCTGATGATCCCATCCCCCATCCCCCCACAAGCTGGAAAGAAAATTGATTGCAAGTTCAAATGAGAACAAAAATCGCGTGTATATAGATATGGGACATTTACTTATCCACGAGCTCTGCGCCACAAGCACCAGCAACGTCTCGAAGACAAGGAGGCAGTTGAGCAGCCAGTCGTCGAGTTGAAAAGTCGCGTCCAACCGTGGAGGGTCGGGTTCGGTCTTGTGTGCCGGCACGATTAGCAGGCTAGTGCGATTTGTTTCGCTTCCTTGTTAATAAGAGAATGAGAAAACTTTCTGGATTTCTCTCTGTTCGTGATTGACTCCTCGGCACGACTTCCCATGCCCGTAAAACTCCCCTATATAGCCGCAAATGCAGCAGGACCGTCCTCGACAAGACCACCGTTGTCTTTTTCCCGTGAGTTATGCACATTTTTCATATTCGTACCAGTCGAGTTTATCCCACGATCAAATCAGCCCCCTATCTCGGCAGTTTTTCAATTTTCGTCGAAATTACCGAGACAACGATCGCACCCCTCGCGAAGCCGGACCCTTGATTTCGGCACAATTTTTCTATTCAATGAAAAGCTTCCGAGGAAAGTAAGAGATCGCGGACGTAGTAGGTATACACGTTTTCTCTCATCTCGTTTGACCAATGAAAAATAAATATATGTCTATATTTTATCTTTATTACTTGACGTGAATTCGAGCCAGTTTATGGTCTCTTCTGTCTGGGGCGCCTGTTCTTTTCTCGAAATTGAATCGCTTAGGAGAGTGCGGGCAGGGTATTATAGATGTTGGCGTACAATATCCTCACGGTGCGCGATGGACATAAAGGTCAAAGGGAATGACAAGGATAGAGGATGGAGGATGGAGGTAGGAGGTAGGAGAAAAGGTAAAGGAGAGAAAGACGTGGACACGAAGTAAGAGGTGATATTATGGTCTATGTATAATCTCTACTCTCTTACTCTCTTACAAGTCTCTTAGTTAGCGCCTGTTTACAAGGCATCGCTATGTGGACGGCGACCTCGCGGCTCGGTCCCTAGTACACCGCTTCTGTTTGTCGAGTGAACCACCACGAACCACGGTCGGTCCACAGACACTAGCAGCGGTAGCATCAGCATCTAGTCTCCGCGGCTATCGACGAACGGAACGGCTCTTAACACCGACTAATATATAATAACCCTCTTCTAAACAAGTGCTAACTACGGGCCGTTCAGCGGGTCCTCAGGAGCATTGTACCGTGGTAAAAGATTAATACGAGAATTCCGAGCTAATTGCCTCCTCCCCGAGTTATCCTCCTCTCTCCCCGTTCGCCCCGCGTATTCTTCGTGCTTTATAGACGCGTGTTTTACACACGATCTCACCCTGTCGATTCGTCGATGCAGGTATATATAGGTACAGGTACGTCGTCCCTGATTCATAAATCGGTCTCCACGAGGGACACGAAACGTTTCGACATGATGATCTTCCGAGCGTTCGGCTTGTGGATATAGAATTCCACCGGCCAAGGTGTTGGGATCAATTAATGTAGCGAGGTTCGACATAAAATACGACTTCTAAGTGGCTCTCCGAGTCCTTTGCAGGCTTTATTATAATCACAAATCCACATGCGTAGGTATATTTGTATACACACATGGAAGAGATGGTTCTGTCTACGTACAGAGGCGAGGGCTGCGGAGTCTTAAAAAATAAGGGAGAGAGAGCGAAGGCGAAGGCTAAGGCGAAGGCGATAGCGATAGCGATAGCGAGAGTGAGAGTGAGAGATGGAAGGGTACGGTGGAGTTACGCCGGTGCGGATCAAATGAGTCCGAGGTTCGATTATAATAAATCAAATCATAAATAATGAAAGAATGGATGGGCAGCGAGCCAAGGCAGTTGCAGTCGTCGGCTGGGCCAAGCGTTGCAATCAAAAGCTTTGCCACAATGTGTTTCCTGCTGCACCGGGGCGTGTGTTGCTAGTTTCGTGCACAGTTCTCGCGCTTGCTGGCAAATACCCGGGCTAAGAGATGTGCCGCTGTAAACACGTCTGCGTTGCATTACACTCGTGTGCATGCGTGCCCGCGGGCTCGAGGAGACACCCGAGGCAGAGGCCTGTCAGTTGTCTCGTAATTTCCGATTTTAGCACTTTCGCATACATATATAGTAACTTGACTCGGGCTAATTTTATATCCCACCTCTTCTACAATCTGTTTACTTTATTCATTTATTCACGTATTCGTGTATCCTTGTATCCTTGTATCCTTGTATTCGTACCGTTCAATCTTCTCGAGGGGGTCATCGAGTGGGGATCAATCCCCTATCGCGTGGGGAAAAAAAATATTGTTGCCCAGAATTTAGTGGGGCGTTAAATGTTACGTAATATGGATTTAACGATGAAGTACCGCACGGTGAAACGTTCCAAAGCGTTTAAAACATTTATAGACCACTATAGTGTGGGTTGCGCGAGGTTGGCCGCCCACCGCGAGTCGAGGAAGAAGAAGAAGGAGAGGAAAAAAAAAATACAGAAATAATAAAAAATACAGAAAAAGAGGTTGCAGAGGGTGGCTGGGGGATATAGGTTCGGGCAAGAGCAAAGAGGTATGAAAAAGTCCTCAAAGGTTATTAGGCGGCCAACATGAAACGTGACTTTTAGGTGCGATTTAATATTTCCAGCTACGGGTATAAAATTTGATTCTATCGGTGCAGGGCAACGGGGTAAAATAGCCGAACGAGTAGGGGACAAGGGGGAACGGGAATCCCTCTAATTTCTCTAAATATTATACTTCTTTGTGACGCCGACGTCTCTCCCTGGTGCGAAGGGCTCTCTCTTCCGTACGACATTATTATGCACTTTTATATTTCATTTTTAACAACTTTTCGACCTACTTCTTTCCTCTTCTTCTACAGTTGGTCTCCACGATTGAATCATTTTATTACAGTAGCAGGCATGTATGACATATAGATGAGATATACGGCAATATATCCGATAGTGAATATTTCTGAATTGATTCCGATTGGTGTGGCACATCGTATCTCTCAATCTTGGGAAAATAATTGATATAGTCATACACGACAGTATAGTAATAGCTTCTAGCACACGCATTGTTTGTCCAGTGTCACGTTCCATGAGATATGACAGAAAAATTGTTGATAAAATATTGTGCCATCGGCTGTATATATAGAAGCAAGAAATATTCAATTTGCATACGCGTTTGCATGTGTAACCGTGCTAAATAAAAATAATAATTATAAAAAGTGATGAAAAAATATAAAAATTATGAATACAGTGATAGGTATATATTATCATATACGTATATCTACTCGCGGGCACGGTGATAAAAGCAGACTTTACAGCCCGCCGATAAAAACACAATTGCAGTCGCGTTCTTTATTTCATTTTCGTTTCACATTTAATGCTACGCATAGATATATTTATATTCTCTCGCCGTATATAATTCCCGATCACCGCAATGCAATGGGAAGTATTTCGCATATATGTCAGGTTTCATAAAACTCGCGATACGCAGCGTTCGGTCAATTCTTCGCACCCGTGCCAAACTAGGTTGGTGTCTATATAAAGTATAGCCTACCCTATACCTGGACACGACGACGGACGTATATCTCACCGTAGCTCATTGAAGCCTGCGCTGGACAAATAATACGAATGTAAGACTGATCTGGCGTAAAGCCTGTCGGGAGGGAGACACGGTTTGGTAAAGAAAAGGGAATTGTGGACAAGTGGAAAAGACCTCATCAGATTAGAAGAGGATTTATCTTTATCCGAGAGCCGATATATCGGGCAAATGAATAAAGCTGATTGATTTAGCCCTAGCAATAGAAAAGCCCACAGGACGGTAGCCCGCTCTCACATCCTGCGGTTCAGATCTGTCCTTCAATCGCTGAAATTTTTCCACTCCCGATAGACGGCTGTATGTATAAGTTCATACAGTATAATTGCCCTGTAGCCATTTCATTCTGTGTACGAGCGACCTTATTTCATTTCATCGTACATGTGTAGATACACATGCCTACTATATAAGTGCAGTTTGGGACCTTGCGTCTTCACCGTCTCAAATGGCTCGCGCGTCTTTGGATCCAATTTTGCGAGAATACATTACCCGTACGTGATGATTTTTTTTTTCTCTCTCTCTCTTCTTTCATATTGCGGTGAGTCGCCGTGTTATATTGATGTACGAAGCTATTGTATTTATTATACATGCATATACATATGAATGCAGGGTCCCGCGGCAAATGGCGAACCTCGGCAAAATGGTTACCGCAACCGGCGCGTCCGCGCATTGATAGCTGGTATGGAGATTTTATAGGACCATAACGGCCGTCCTGTATTTACGTCATAATAATTATAATTGCCTTCCCTATCTGTGATACTTATACCTCGTCGTGGTTCAAGCACGGAAATATGGCGGACTTCTGGCGCCATTATATTATACCTCGTTCATATATTGTAACCGATGGATCTGGATATAGACCGCACGTCCGGATCTCTCGTCCGTGTTTCCAAAAATCATTTCCCGCATCTCTCGCGATTTCTGTAATGTCCATCAAACAGGGTGGTCTTCTCTCCGCGGTTTTACGATCGGTTTGAGAGCCCGGTGAATTTGAATACGAATCAGGTACGAAGTGGAATTATCGCGGATAAGGTATCTCGGCGAAATCTCGGAGGACCTAGGAGGTAGGCAGGTATAATATAAGGTGTACAAGGTACGTACGTAACCCACGTAGAAACGGCGTTACGTAAGTCACGCGGTACGAAGGCTCGCCCTTAAAACTTTACTACCGGAAGTTGACTCGAGTCTGGTGCAGCAGAATTGTGTGTGTACTATACACGACTACCTACCTGCCTACCTACCTGCCTTACTTTGCCGAACGAGCTCAACCAGCAGCACCCCACGCTGCACTTATAGGAGTACTCGTGCATACAACCAATTACATAATTAACGTAATAAGAAAACAAGGATCGCCCCGTGTTTTACAAGGAGGCAGTGCAGCGGGTTGGAAATTTCACTTTATTATTACCATTATCATTCTTGTTATTATTCCTACTTCTCCTGCGAAGGCTCTCTTATCCGATGAGATCTTCGCGTCATATTATCGTTGCACCTTCGACCATATACACAGATGAATATAGGCATATGCATGTGCACGTATACAGGCAGACTATATAATACCCGGAAAGGTTATAGGCTGCGGGTACAGTACGGCTATTACGGTGCAGTCTATACCCAGGTAGACCTATGCGTATACACAACAATTTGCGAGAGATAGCGAGGTTTCTGCGGTTAAACGGCTGGCTATCGGACCGAGTTATCGTCGGTGGACAGGAAGAGCACTCGGCGGGTCTCCGTATCGCGATCTCTGTCCCGAGAGAAAAAAAAAACAAAAAAAAACAAGAAAATAGAACTTGAGCATCGATAATTATTGCTCGTTAAAACTAGCAGGGTGTGGAAAAAATAGCGGAGAGGGAAGAGAGCGATAAAACGTCTATTTTACAATATACATATACCTGGCTCGTAATATCCCCTGTGCACGAAGATGTAACTCTATGGAGGTACCTACATACATCCATACATTGACGAATATGAACCGTCGAAGCTGTGAGCAAAGGATAAGAAAACACGAGGCGTGAGTGAAGAAAGGTCGAAGAAGACTCGGGGGGTGATTACGATCATCCGTCGTCTATCGCGAGGGCAAAGAGTCGAAGGAGTAAGACCGCGACGAGGGCGGAGTTGTAGGGAATGAAGCAAATGAATCTTCGAGAGCAAATTCCCTCTTTATTCATCTCGTTTGTCTCTTTCCGTTCCCTCTTCCCTCTTCCCTCATCCCTCATCCCTCATCCCTCTCTTCCTTCTTCCCGCTTCCCGCACCTTATTTCTTCCTTCTCCATCGCGTCCGAGGCTCGTCAGTCAGTCTCTGCTTAACGGTAGATCAATCAATACTCTGGTTGAACTGCGAGCTCTCGCTCTTACCGTCTCGTACCTCCGAGTGTTCGGTGCCCTCTCTAACGAGCTTCTCCCGGCGAACGGGAGAAAAAGAAAAAAATTAAAAAAACTGAAGAGAAAAAAAAAGGAAACAGAAAATAGAAAAATGAAAAGAAAAAGGAAAAGGGAAAAAGTAAAGAAGAAAAAGAAAATGGTACAAAATGCTTTTGAAAAATGCCCTCCTCTCGGGATGAACTCTATACAGGTATAATCTACCATATTACGTCGGTACACCGTATAAGTATCCATGGATGCACACCTTTATTATGCGGGGGCGTTGCCGGGAAAACATGATGGGGTGAGGGGTTCGACGATATTATGCATAGATGTATAGAACGTAGGTGTATATCGACGTGCGTTACACCCAGGTATATCCGAGTACGTATACGTGTACGTAATATACGTGTGTACTAATCGTAAAAGTTCCACCGTACCCGGGCCGCGCATCTATATATACGTGGATAATTAGTTGGTCAAAGTAATTAGTTGTAAATTCATATATATGTATAGGAGCCAGTTTTCACCGGTCTAGTCATTCGTTCGACGCCACTTTGATCCCCGTCAAGCACGCAGTCTTATGCGACGCGGTGGTGTGATAGCGGGAAGTTTATTTTATTTAATATTCACACGAACGTGCCGGTCAAACGAGGATAAAGATTACAGGTGGTATTATACTCGGTGTGAGTTAGGGATTAGGTATATATATGTATATTCGAAACGAGTCTCGAAATAAATTTTCCAACACTAATTTGGCCCGGATAAATCCGATCGTGAGACAATAGAGATGGAGAGAGAGAGAGCGAGAGAGGGACCGCGGGAGAAATGATAATTCGAAGAATAAGAAAAAGGTGCGTTTCAGAGACGAGGGAGTACGGGTACTATAAATTAATTACCATACCCCGCCGGGGGTGCCTAGCGAAGGGTATACCGGTGTAGCCTATTGCCCGGACTCTACACCGCGACGTGTTAAGTATAAATTATCACGGGCAGATCAACGAACGATGCCGTGGAGCCGGGGAATCCCTGTATTATAAAAGCAATTAAAAGCTTTCGAATTAGATATAGCACATCGTACATAACAAATATGATAATGCGTCCTGGTTGCCCCAAGGGGTTTAGTTTCGTTTGGTCGAAAGGCAGAGAAGGGGTTAGCGGCGGGTTAAACGGAATCATTAATAACCTGGGCTAAGTAATCTGTCCATGGCTCGGCCACCATGCGTCGAACTCGTACCTCCGTCTCATATGCCGAGATCTTCTTACCCCCCCGTTCACCTTAAGTACACCTCTTTCTTTTTCATAACATTATGGTATATGTGGGGTAGCTCAAGCCTTAATTAGTTCGAGTACCTACCTTCGCTCTGTTATAGTTTCGCTCATTTCGCTACATCTTTACGATTATACCTCATTATTATCATTATTATTATCTTATCTTCGCGATGACGAATTTTCGTCTGTTTTCCGGTTTTTTATTCCCATTAAAAAAAAGTCGCGGGTTTCCGTTCCTCCGCGGGATTTGACGCTTCGTAGATTTCAGTGTGAGCCAGAGTTGTCTATATTTAATTCTTCGCCCCGTACGCTGCCTCGCCCAACTAATTTTGACGGTAACAAGAACGTAATGATCCACGACTAATTATTGTAAGACTTCTATACGTCGCGGGATAGTATTCTTTAGGCAACGAAAAGACGAGAGAGGTACATTATATGTATATATATTTATATATTAGATAAGTTTGGTGGGCTCGGAGTTTTAACAACCGCGATATTACATATATATATATATATTTATGAACGATGTCAGCTCGCATGAAATGTTTTCTTAAATCCCACATCGGCGCAGGATTCTCATATTGCAAATACATTCAACGATTCAAAGTCCGCAGCTTGAATTCGACATTCCGATCGCATTGTAATCGTATCTTATTTAGCTCATTATTTTTATGGAAATTTTCGAAACATCAAAGTGATAAAATATTATCTATCACTTTCGAGTAATAGAAGCTGCCACCCGCCACCCGCCACCCGCCAGTCGTTGACACGAAACGTTTTTTCTTTTCTTTTTACAGCTGTACGAGATCAACGATGACCCAAAACGCAAGGAATTTCTGGACGACCTTTTCAGCTACATGCAAAAACGCGGTGAGTTATACATACATCCTCATGTATTATCGATATTTCCATACATCTGGCGGTCCGGTTAATTTCATTTGGAAACCATACCGATTGTCAATGTGAATATAAATGGGTATAGTATATTCTACCGGTTCGCACGGACCGTTTTGACAGTTGGTATTCCGTGCCACCTGAGGATGTGGTCCATAGAATCCACGTGCACGGGAAACGGCGCGATGCGGGCTACGGAAACACGTGTCCACGATCGCTTAAAACAGCTTCTACGTTATCATCAGTTCCACGGTCCGTTACTTTTTTACGAGGGAAAAATATATATTATATGGTAGGTATAATAGGGGTGTGACGACTATATATACCTACCTATCCACGTAGTTAATAACGGGGACGAGGAGGAGGACGAGGCTTCGCCGCATTTTACACTTTTCTAGACAAAAAAGAAAGAAAAGAGAAAAAGGAGAAATAATTCGCAATTATAGGACAGAGTTCCCTGCGGCTTACCGTTAATTCAATGAAATATTGCGATATCTGAGACATTATGGCCGCGTATAGGTATAGGTGTATCATTTGTTTGCTTTGAATGAATAATTTGAGCCTTGAATGTGCGTCAATCGTTGATCACCAGAGCTAATATTTGTTCTATTAATTCCTCCCAGCTCCCAGCTCCCAGCTCCCAGCTCGCTGCACGATCGCAAAAGGCCCGACTAGCCAGATGATAGGTATTAATGTATTATGCAACGTTTGGATTCTCGAGATCTCGACGTGCCAACCTCACTCCAAGTTATATCAATTCAACGACAAAAGTCACCTCGCGTCTCTTGCGACGAACAAGTCGGTCAAGCTCGGTTTCTCCTCATTTTCATCTCGCGGATTTCGCATTCGTGCATCGGGCAATCGAGTCGAGTCGGGTCCAGGTCGGGTCCAGGTCGAGTCGCGAGATGAGCCAGGCTCCGGGATACCGAGTGCGGAATGACTCGTGAGCGTACCTGTGCAGCGGCGACCCGGGCTTCTGATAAAATGTATAGCAATACGCGATAATCTATAACTATGTAGTCTGTGGGTAAGAAACAGTCTTAGCAAATGCGTTAGCGACAGACCGGAAACGCGAGGCCTCTAATTATAAACATGGCGGACTCGTCCATCAATCAACCGCTGGGAGATGTGTCAAGCCTCTTCCCACCGTTCCTCCCGCCGACCAACTTCTCTCTGTCTTCTTCACCCTGCCACCTCTCCACCCCTTTGTGGTCCAACTCCGACTCGGAGATGATGCTATTATTGTCTCTAACCTCCCTAGCAATAATTATAGAGGTTTAGATCAACACGACGCATGTCGTTCCACGGTTCAAGATCATTCCCCTCTCCCGTCTATCCGGCTATCCGGCTATCCGACCACGAGATACGGTACGATTTCGGGCGCGTCGACCGGTCCCAAAAATTTAAATCTATTATGTGAGAAATCGTTTCATTAGCTTTTATTTTCATTTTTATTTTCATTTTCATTCTAATCTCATCGAAATCTTACGGTGCGAAAGGCTATATGGTCCCTCGTGCAGAGGAATCGGAGTCATGTTGGGCCCGAGCGACGCGACGGTGAGGCCCCCCGCGGGCCCGGTTATTGTGCCGGTGCCAGACCCACGCACAATAATTCAACACTAACGTAATACATAACACCTCAATGCTTCGTATGCCGTTGCAGGACCAACGATACCTCTATACGTACCCCATGTCCAGGTATGTCCACATACATACATACCTACAAACATACATATATATCTATGCTTATACACGCACACACACCTACACACCTACACACCTATATATATAAACGACCATTCATCACCTACCTCTGCAGCCTATTAGTCCAGCCAGCACCAATTTGTGTTTGCTATCAACACTCCTCCCTTCTCATCTTCCTTTGTTCCCCTCGCTCGTGCTGCTACCCTCTTCTACCCTTTATTCCCATACACAATATCGACGATCGGTAGAGACAGGGGGACACATTGTCTGAACTAATATCAATTCGTTGTGAAATTTTCAATCCCGTGATTGCAGTCGCGACACGAGTTGGTGTTTAGGTAGATATATTTTTCAAGCCAATGTTTGAACAATTTTGTGGAACTTGATCGATAATTTTCGAGTCTTTTTAACCGGGGAACAAAGTGCGAAGTAAGCATATTGCGGGCTGTTTTATTTATTAGGGACAGACAGAGTCCTACCAGCTCTCTTCTCGCAACCTGTTATAAATCTCAAGCCATTTAATATGCAAATCTTCGCCTTCTTCTACCGCTGCAGTAGGTACAGTTCCATTGTTTTGCTCATTCTTTTTACTGCAGACCAACGAACGAGTTTCAATTTCTAATGTAATTCATATCTACCGGTCGCATCTGTTATGCCTATATTTTCGCACCGTCCGGGTCCTGGTCCCCCACAATTACAATAAATTCTTCGTACAAGGTTTTACACGACTTCGAAAGCCCGGCGAGAACTTCTCAATCTCTCGCAACAAATTTATGTTTCTATTTCTATTTCTATTTCTATCTCTATTCCTATTTCTACAGGCTTTTATCACCTAAAGTACGATTATGCAACGCGACTCGGTCACTCGCCAATTATCGGGAGGATACGAGAGAGTGAAAAGTGGCAGGTCGAGGGTGCGGGAAATAAAATTGAAATACCCCCTCGTCCAGTAGCGTGGCGTCGTTTAAATATATACGTATTTATATTCGTACACATTGTTTTCACGCCTTTTTCATACCAAAGTTCAGTGTCATAAAAACCTCTGGTTATTTCACCGCGGAATTTTTTTGTCCGCGGACCCGAGCCACCGTCTTACTTAGTAGCCATACGACTCTGCACTCCAGCATCGTGGCAAAGTTGTGAACACGTGTTTTGCCCGCGAACATTTCCTCAACACACATGTGAACAAGGAGCTAGTGCGTGCGTTTCAACGTATACAAGTGTTAAAACCTCTCACTCAGCCTGGCATATAGCCTATACCTACCTCTCATATACTTATGCCGAACAGTAAAATGTATTTCTATTCAATGCTGCACCGCCGTGCAATATATTCCGCCAGGGACGATTCTTAACCGCGAGCTTACTCACCCTCCATACTGCACTTTACTTAACTCGTGCCTCCGTACTTCTTTTTTCCCTATCTTTTCCATACCTCGCGGTGGTGTACCTTTACGCGTCCCTTTAGTCAATCACCAGCCAGGAGATGGTAGTGCGCTACAGGAAAATACATACGACCAGCTTTGCCTACGCGGAGAAACATGTCCTACTCCCTGCTCCTGCTCCTGCTCCTGCTGCTGCTGCTGCCTGCACTAGTGCAACAAAAGACGTCGCGTGATTTGCTTCGGGCAATAAGCGTTTCATTTTCTTTATTATTCCGTATTTTGTCCTAGAGGCACGTACGCTGACTCCTAACTAGCTCCTAGCACGACACTCTACTCCTTATACCCGTATGCACGTGTCTTACATACGCGATGTACAGGGTAACAAGTTTCAATTAACGAATATATCGAACATCGATTCCTTCTCATCCTTATTTTTCTTTATTTCTTCAATTCCCCCTATATTTATATAGATGTATTTCATATACATATGGGTACGAACGTCGTTTTAAAGTGTTTCACCGATCGTCTTTGTCGTACAGCTGTAGCTGTTATAGGTATATGGTATAAATATGGTATTTGGGATCGCGAGTGGTTTGACCGGTGGAAATTTTATTGTCTAATAAATATAAAAATTAATATTTTTATACTCTTCCTGAGAATCAGAGGTGGGCCCGAGCGCAGGCTCGACGGGGTGAGAGCCGCGAGGACGGGCTATAAAGACTCCCAAGTAAATTAAAAGCACTTCTAACCTGCAGCGGAACACATACGCGGACCAAATTTCTATCTATGTATACACGTCGCTCTCGCGTGCCAAGCTTCTTAATTTAGTGCGATTGCCTCTTATGCTCGGGCTCGTCCTCCTCCTCCTACGAGCTTACAAACTTTGTCTTGACCTTTTTGATGGCACAAGATAATTGCGACGCTTCGAGACATTTCGAGACGCGTCGGAATCGTTAAATTGTAAAATTCAATTAAGATAAAATTAAACTACCGGAACAAATCTGATCCCCAGATATATTATACATATTATATATATCGGGACCGAAGATTCCGAACCATTTATCGAATATATTGTCCGGTCAGGTACGAGAAAGTGGACGATCAGGGATTAGAGTCCTAACAACTTCGAGTCACGACGCTACGTCCCATTCCTTAATTTCTTATTTCCCTTACTTTTCCCTTTTCCTTTTTCCTTTTTCCCCGTTTATCGTTTCATTAGTTTATTCATTTATTTGTTTATTCGCCGAAACGTGTTTGTCCTGCCAAGTTGAGGCGTTGGCTAAATTTTAAATTGCGGACGGAACGGAGTAGTAGGCGGTTATATAGGTACTGCAGTAGTTATAAAGAGGAAATATTGTATACGGTTGAGTTATGCGAACGGCCGCAACGTGTATACGTTATAAGTATATTCCAGAGTGTAGTAGGTACCTACAGTTGTATAGAATCGAAATAACTTTGGCTACAACGGGCTATTTATTATATTATAAAGTTACGGGCCGTTCTATATTGGATCAAAGTTTTTGAGTCGTTTGGGAGGTCCCTCGTAAATACTCGAATACGGTCATAAAATAAATTCTTCCTAGGTTGTTCTCCGGGCCTCGCGGGGTATAGAGGGTGTAACTTGGTCATAGAGTCATTGTGCATGACGAGACTTTGACTGATCGCTCGTAAACCATTTTCAGAATTTTTCTCGGAATTAGAGAAAGCGAATTTGCTTTCGGGGTTACGTTGCGATCTTAAAAACCGGGGGCCACTCGGGGCCCGGGATCGTCTCGGCCCACCCGCTGGCTTTAGAGGGCCTTAAACCAGGATTATGTCAGGATTACGGGGGCCTTGTCCCACACCGAAACATGTACGTATAATACATATACACATACATACATAAATGAACATATAGCTGTACAATATACCAGGGTACCTGTGTACCACGGGCAAGGGCACCCCTTTTAGCGAACCACACAAACCGAGGCAGGGACTCGGTACTACCGAGGGAACAAAGCTCCCGATTCTCTTCAATTTTCTTCATCTTCTTGATATTTTGCAACCCGTATTCTTCTAATGGGGCGGAATTAGACAATAGGATAATGAGTAGCCGCAGTGCATGGTATACGCCATACGGAGAGAACCACGTAGATCGTTCGCATGCCGGTATACGGAGGTTTGCTTGTGCATTAGATGGCTGGCACGTGGCGGGATCATTGGCGGGAAGACGCGGAAAACCAGTTAACCGAATGACGGCGCACATTCTGGCTGTCTCCGCGGGAACGTATAACGTACCCGTACCTACCTAGCCAACTACCTACCTACAGTTGCGGATCATCAGTTACACCCGAGTCACGTAATTGTCGAATTCTTGCCGCTTCCCTTCGCTCCCCTCCCGACTCTCTACAGTCAGCACGGTTCTACATGTTAAAGAGCGACTGGCAACTGGTGAACTGGCAGGTTTGCTCCAGGAGTCACTCATTCTGCTCCCTGCAGCTCCCTCTTATTCACGGTGGCACGGCGCTCCTACGAGTAAACTGTCAAGGAGTAAATTAATTGAGTAAACTTTGTATTGCGAGTCGTAACTTTGACGGGATCCCCCGCCTCTCTTCTCTCTTCTCTCTTCTCTCATCTCCTCTCCCCTATACTCATCTCTCCCAGTTCCAGTCCACGACTCGAGCAGATCTTTCCTCATTTTTTCACCTTCACCCCTGGGTATAACTTTTCCCACAATGTTGATTATACATTTCTGTCAGACGAGTCTTCTTCCGAGGTGGATATTCGAAAGACGATTCACGATTCGATCGGATTCATATATGCCTGGCTCTAGATCGCGGCACACACGCGAGTACCAAGTCTGAACTAATTTGGTTGTTAATATTTCGCGACAATACCGGCGATCCCAGCCTCCATGGGGTCGTGATATATCGCTGACCGAACCGTTCTGCCAAACATACTAAAAGGTGCCGCCGGCTGTTCGGTTACACCTGACTCATACACTCTTCACGTTCACACGTATACCGCTGTGTCTGCTTTATGGGGGTATCTCGTATTTGGCACCAGGCAGACTGTATCCCGCGCTCTGGCTCGTTTCGGTCCAAGATTTACAAGGAAAGGAATGAAGTGAGGAAAGACGACACTCTCACTGGGGCAGATCGAGTGCTGTTATATCACGGATTAGTTTGCGCCTAATTTCCCATCAAAGTGTTTAGCCAGCGGTTGAGGATTTCTGACTTATTAAAGTTATAAATGCTCAAAAGACACATTTGCCGTCTGGTAGTTTATGACGCTTGACGAATCTGTGGCGCACCGTGTGCCGCTCGCGGTAAAGATTTGGGTCGCAGAGTCAACGTCGCACCGTCCTCCGACAAAGCCGCAGCCGGAAGCTGACGTTTTCCAAGAATCTCTCTCTTTCTGAAACTCGCGCTTCCCGCCAACACCCGGGCTAGATTTTTCATTTCGGTTCGCCTTTCCCGTCTTTTTCTTCATTTTATTATTCATTTTATTCATTTACTACCTCACCTCGAGGTACCATTACCCATCCAACCCTGAAAAACATATCGTTCCGGACGAGCCTCGATCTCGCATTTAGCAAAAAGGACAGTGGATATCTCTCTCGTTCCAAAAAAATCCCCATAGATAAACGCGATAGGTCTAGTATATAGGTACGTCGTAGAGGGGCTTGCGAGGGTAACTCGTTTGCGTTGAATCAAATAATTGTATCTCCGTTATCTCGTCGGTGAACAGATCTGAGTTTGAGCTTGCGTGGGTGGGTTCCATGATTTAGCCGGGTTATAATCTCGGAAAACAAAACGTTTTAATATGGATGAGCGCGGGGACAGCAGCGGCTCGGCGTGGTAGCGCCTAGTCGTGTCTCGGGTCTCCGGTCTCCGGTCTCCGGGGACATTCGACCGGGGTGAAATAGACAAAACACGATCACATCCATAATCTTCACCAGGGCGTGGCACCGCTGCTGAATAATTTCGGGCTAGGCTTGAAATCCATCGACATGGGTGGTCGGCCGGGTCTTTTCCTTCGGCTCCTCCGCACGGCGGCCACACGGCGTACGAATAACGAAAAGACGCTATTAACCGCGTAGGTATATTACGGTGGATCTTACGCGGGTTTTAGAGACGGCGATAAAGTCTGGAAATAATATCGAGCCAGCGATAAACCCCGAACGCTTTTGCGGCTTTGATAGATTTTACGAGGCTGTTTGATTCGCTCGAGCAGCGTCGCCTTGGCTCGCTTGCTTCTGCTGCACCGACTCCCCATTATCTTACTCTACGCCGACTTTTCCTTTTCTTTAATTTTCCTTCATTCATTCATTCATTTACTCCTCCTCGTCTCGTGCCGTTTTCATTTTTTCTCCTCTTCTTCTTCTTCTTCTATTTCTCTCTTTCTTTTCCTTTTGCATCGCTAAATAGCCGCCGCGCAAACGCAAACTCGCGGAGAGAAACGGCTGTCAACAATGTGGCGATGCTTTGATGTGACGTCAAATAGCGGTTTAACTACCGCGTGCTGCTGCTGTTGCTGCGGAGCTATCCTCCGGTGAAGTCCTGCTGCACGGGCACCGCACTACTACCATCAGGTCTAACATAACACGCGACGCGTACGTTCACTCTCCCGCGATCAACTGCAGCCGCATCTACCACTGTTCGTGCGTGAGCTTGTAACACGCCTTAACGCGTGTCTTGACGCACGTAAAAAGTTCCGAGCAAGCCGTTAACGTTGATCACGTGAGAAGGGAACACCGACTATATGAGCTAATCTAAAACCCTCACGTTTTAGAAAAGCTTAATCACAATTCTCGCGTCAATCGACTCTCACTCTCCGCGCGTAAATTCTTCTCTTCCTTTACGACTCATCTTTCGATTTATCATCGTCTCCGACCGGATCGAGGCTTGGTTTCGTTTTTGTATTTTATCCGATGTTTTCTCTACCCTGATTCCTCGAACTCGATTCGCACAACGTTATACGTCTCTTGGCATTCTCGTCCGCGGGAATGATCGTTAATACGTCTTTCGTATACGTACATAGCGAAGGGAGGTGGAGAAAGTGAGGGTAAGTCGGTCGACGGATCGTAAATTACAGCAATATTTCCGCGAAATCCTAACAAGATTATAAACCTGCGGATTGTAGCACCGTGGTTCGTGTTGTTCTCTCGCTCTCCCTTTCTTCACATATACACCTACATGCATACATATATGCGTATACGTGTATAACCACGTATTTTCACCGCGTTTCCTTTCGTATATAAGTTTCCTTTTTTCTCGCGCACGAAGAAGGAGATCTATTTATAATACCTACGTTTGCGTCTTTGTGGGCCAGCCGGTAAGGTAGTAAACGTCACGTGTATTTCATACGAAACTTCAACTCTGCTCCACCTACCCCTTGCTTTACCCTCGCCCTCTCCTGCAGTCTCTATACCTCTTCTGATCTGCAGTTTATACGCGCCAGCTCATTCCTTCCACCTTCACACACAGCCGCACACAGCTACGCCCTTCGACCTGCTACACTCGAAGCCTTCGGTTGCGCATAATTATCAAAAAAGTATTTTATATATATAAAGTTGCAGATTATGGGGGCGCGAATTTATTCAAACTTTCCGGTTATACCTAAATAAATCGTCGTAATGACAGTAGAAGGCTCGCGCGGAGACCGAAATCCCGAAGCCTGCATGAGTAGTAGCAGACTGTGATAGTCAGACGTAGCACTGCTATATGATCAACAGCTCTAGCGCTTGGTATCGGAGGTATTTTATTCCCGCGGGCGTAGGTTTATATTTATACGAGATATCCTCGCCACATTGACTATAAAAAGGGTGTACGGTTACACGAATTAAAACGCGGAGAGATACGTTGAATTCCGTGAAAAATAAAAAGAGACGAAGTAGGTAAATGATAGAAAGACAGAAAGAGAAAAAGAAAAAGAAAAAACGAAAGGAGATGAAAGCAATATGGGATATGAGGATCGTTCTCGATCCCTGGGACCCGGCGATAGTTATTAAAGTATTAAAGTAGCAAAGTATACGGATTATTAGGATCGTTAGGATCTCGGAGGTTTATCGAACAGATTCACTGGTCGTCACGCGAGATTCTGGGAAAAGTTGTTTCGCTCTTCGGAGAGCGAGGTGGTGCAGGAAGGACTTGGTCTGTGGTTCGGTTCGGAAGAGCGAAGGGAAGGCCTTCGGCGTTCGCCTCTTACTCGACACACGGGCAATTCTGATGCTCCGGACGGCTCAGAAAACCCGACACACAGCACACAACACCGCGTTCCGATATATGCGAGTGTGTCTCGGTAATAAAGGCTTCGAGCATAACCGACGATTATTAGATTGGACACTCCTCTCCGAGTCGCCCATCACAATAACCCATAAAATGCAACATTTTGTTTCGTATACCAATTACCCTCCCACCGTCTCGGAGGAGAGACGTTTCAGTGGGAACGGAAGAAAGAAAGAAGAAGAAAAAATCAACAACAACCCAACAACAACACCAACAACAACAACCTAAAAGATATAAAAATAAAAGACCGAGGGAAATAAATAGTATAAAAAAATGGCAAGACGGAGTGCAAGCTTTCGGCCTTCGCTCAACCCCCTGCACCGGTTCTCCATCACCATTGTTCCGCCGTAACGAAAAAGAAATTCCTACAGTTTATAACAGCGAGTCGAAAGAATTTCGATTGTCTGTAAGATTGAGCAAAAGTGTTTAAACACTAAAACTCATAGTGAATTTTGTATTCCTGAAAAAGTGCAGCCGTCTACTCGGCTTCTATTATGTGTACGATGACGTCTGATCTATTCGCGGAGTTTCCACTTGATATATAACCCTGCAGCGGTTGTAATGGTCTTCGGACTCGGGTCTTCGCTATGTCGATGAGGGTTACGTATTCGAGTGCGGTAGCGCGCTTGAATGATCGGGTTGAAAGTTGGTTACAATAAGTCGCGATACCTTTTTCAAATACAACTTGCCGTATATACTCAGCCGCGAGTAAAGGACATACTTTGGCGCGTTCAAAGAGGCATGCAATGGCCACCGTTGGTTGGTACGGCGGCCATTATAAAAATAACTGCTGATTGGACGCCCTACCAAGAAAAGTCGTAATCGCATCCTGAAATGTTCGTTCGTTCTCTCTCTCTCCCTCTCTCTCTTCTTCTCTCTTCATCTTCTTCTCTCCTCTCCTCTCCACTCGCTCGTTCTTCCCCATCCCGCACCTCAGACGCCACCATTCGCACTCGCCGCAGCAAACAATGAGCTCGCGTTGTACGGCACCCGCCGATAGGCATTGCAGTAGTGTATGCCGCATCGGTATATATACACGTACACACGTACCTACGCACCTACATTGCCGGACTATCTCTGTATGAGTATAATACTCAATAATATACACGTAGATGTACACCCATACCCAGTCCCATCGTCCTACCTCGCGTATACAGCCGGCACATAATACGAAACGTTGTATTTCATTCAGTTTCTTATTTTCGCGAGCAAGTCGACAGTTCGTAAAACTTTTGCCCCTAGGGAATCCATCCTGCCTTCCACAAGCATTGGATCACGACTCTCTCTCTTCACGTATGATAAGAGGATCCGAGAACTCGATGATCATTTTCTACTTCCATTATTTCGCCAGTTTATAGCCTCGAGTTTCCCTGTTCCGAATGAAGAAGAACAAACTCTATATGTAGGCAGGTATATACGAAGCATAGGGAGCCATGTTGCGCGATCAGGTGAGCCGCGTGTATACCTATGTCTGCAAATCGTCCTTTCAGTTTATAACCCGACTTATCGTTGTAGCACGATTGCAGTGGCGCATACACGTACACGTACACGCCGGGTACATGGCTAGGTGTATTTATATTGTGTGCGCAGTACGTATATAAGTATGTGGTTATACTGTTTTATGTATTTATACGTATGTACAAGGGGGGCTGGGGCTGGAAATGGCTCGTGCACCAAGCTGGATCTATACAATATACCTAGCTATATGTATACGTGTAGGCGAGTTCGCGTCGAATGGCCGTGTACCTCGCGAGGCGCGTATATCAATAATAATTGCAGGGCCAATAATCTAGACCCTTCGGAGGGGTTTTCCTTCTCGATAGCCCCAAATTGCCGGTTCCCCTACCACGCTGCTGCTGGTTTGCACTTGCAAGATGGCGACCATAGTCCTTCGTCCATGCGCTCTCGATGGCGGCGCGCCGCGAAACCGCGAAATCGCGCAGCCCCAAGTCCGCGACTATCCCTACTCATCCCGACGGAACTCCGCTGGTGCAACCCCTAAAATATTTGAGACCTCGTTCGCCAATTTGCGGAAATATCATTTTCCTGATCTTTCTCTTTTCGACAGGGGAAACGTCACATATATAACGTAACCGTGATCATTTCCGTGTACAGATTTCGAACCTTGATGGAGTAACAATTCTATAGCCTGGATATTTTTCTCTTCCCTGTTGCAGGAACGCCAATCAACCGATTACCAATAATGGCAAAGTCTGTCCTAGATCTGTACGAATTGTACAACCTGGTTATTGCCAGGGGTGGACTTGTCGACGTAATAAACAAAAAACTATGGCAGGAAATCATCAAAGGACTTCATCTTCCCTCCAGCATCACATCGGCAGCCTTCACGCTGCGGACACAGTAAGTCTTTCCTTCGTTTATCATTACAAGGTGCGATGAACGTCGATAAGCGTCATTCGTCGTGCACAAATTTATATACATGTATAGGCGTGTATCGATGCGTACGGTGGACTGGGTGAGGATTTATAAAAAAGACGCTGCACCGTTTTCAGCGGTATTCTTTATATTTAGAAAATCCGTCGTTGTTGATCGAGGAAATGATACGGCGCGGAGATACGGGGGAGACGTTGGGAAACGGAGAACGAAGGAGATGTGTAGGGAATATATAGGTTTAAAAAAAGAAAGATGAGGAGGAGCGCGTTCTCTCGCGAGCATTGTGTAGTAGAGCCGCGAGACTCGAAGCTTTCAAACTTCAAAGCGCGGCAAATTTATATTTTTTGGCCAGCCGATGTTTGGATAGTGTTATCATCATTACCGCAGGTTTCGTGCCGGTATTTGTGTTTTTAAGATGGCGGCTTGTATCATCCGCCTTATAGGCCTCCGGTAACAAAAATATACGCGGCGGTCCCACACAAAAGCATTGGGAGCACATAATATTAATGTTGGCCCTTCTGGCAACACTCAAAACTATCTTGTTTAATCTATACAACGTCTTCGCCTCTGTTCACCGTGGCACAAAACTATTACGAGTGAACACTTTCCTCCCTCAATGGGAATGTATGATCCCTCGATTCCATCGCGAAGAATCTATACTTATACCCCTATACCTTCGTATCAGAACTTGAATGCTCTTGCTATACATTCTGCACGCTTGATGCTGATGTTCTCCGGTGTGCGTTTCGTGCATTTCGATATAACAATGGCCGTGGGTGTATAAATTTAGCGAGAAGCAAAAAGGAAAGTTCTCCAGCCGGTGGTTATTAAATTTGACAACTTTCGCAGGTTAATATAATGATTGACGATCGTCCGATGAAACAGTCAATTTAATTTAACTGCCAGCGCGCAGACAGACGAGACTTTGACACTTTCTAGACTGGAATGCGGCTATATTTCTTACCGTCTTTAACCAAGCAATGTGCACTGTAGCTGCACCGAGGTTGGTACCTATATACGCGCGAAAATCAACCATCTAAACACGTTTAAGTAGCGCCAGTACACGCCTTGTTGCGGTCGAAACAACCGTCGAGCCAAAAAGCCGCAAGTCCCTCGTTTCCTTCTGGTCGAAGCTATTTTCATAACCCGTTCCTTGGAGGACTCAAATTGTTCAAAGTTGCAGTCTTTTTTCTCATTCAAGAATCGATTCCCACTAAAAGACGAAAACATGATCAAAACTGCATGGACAAAAAAGACTTGTTTCTATTCTCTTTCACTCTCTTCCGCAAGAGAAGTACATTTTGCAGTCATACCGGTGACTTTGGCCCTGAAGGTGCAAGGGTATACACCCCGGGTATGCGTTGTACACATTACACGCATACACGCCGTACCTGTACAGCTATAGGCGGCCACAAGTGGTGTGCAGAACTGAATATCTGCAGCAGAGCGCGGACGAAGGAGCCAGCGTGAATTTGATTATCACCCAGAAAGAGAGATTTATGTCTCTGTGACGCGCACACTGCAGACACGGCGCAGTCAGCGAACGGACGAGCCAAAAGATACGCAGGGCTCGCGCGCCTGCAGTCTGCCAGACAATCGTAAAAACGAAACGATGCTTCGCGAATTACAGGCCGCGTTTATGTTGCGACTGCATATAGCGACGGGGCTCTTTGGCCACGACGACGATCGATCGACCGACCGACCGCGCTTCGACGAAATAAATAAGAACCACCCATATTTCTGCCTGCATGCGTGTGTGCAGACTATAAACATACCTCTGTCGTGCATAATGCACGCCTAGAGATATACGCACACCTTTCGCAAACGCATCGTCAATACTTGGATACGATGTGTCTCGTACTACATGTACCTGTAGCTGCAGCAGGTCAACCTTTTCTCAATTCAACTGACAGCTCCGTATCATTTTTCGATTTCTCTATTTTTCTACTTCCGCGAAATCTCTACGCCGCGAACGATACTGATGATTTTGTCCACTGTGCAGATACATGAAATACCTCTACCCCTACGAGTGTGAAAAGAGGCGGCTTTCAACCCCAGCTGAACTACAAGCGGCTATTGACGGCAACAGAAGAGAAGGACGAAGAAGTAGCTACGGTGCCTACGCGGGCGGTGGACCCGGTGAATCAATGGTGCGGGGAAGTCCTCATGCTCCCAGCTCGTTGTCGCTTCACGCCCAAATGTCACCCCTGTCTCTGGTAACCGCAGTAGCGGCCGGAGGACAACACCACGGTCCACAGTCACTTGTAAACGGAAGTGCAGCCCACACTCCGCTACCGCATCATCCCCATCATCCGCAACATCCGCAACATCCGCAAGGACCTCTCGGTCAACCTCTGAATACCGGTAAGTCAAGTCACACCTGTAACGTAACATCACACCTTGCACCTTGCACGTTCCGATTCGTCTCAAGATCCTACTTTCTTAGCGCTGCAATTGTATCGCGTCGGTGTAGGTACAGGGGTGAACCGGTGAACCGCGGGTGAACTACGGGTGAACCGCGGGTGAACCGGGCGATTCGAAGCTACCAAAAGCTGGGGTGGCGGGGGCGGAAGGGGCAGTCGGAATGCTCGTTAGCGGGAGTCATCCGTTAGCGCCTGTCTCCCGGGGGATCTTACAATCAATTACGCCTCCTCCGCTCGCATCATCATCATCTCCGGGGAGGCCCGAAGCTCGCAGCCTTAACTACCGATTTAAAATAAACCCCGCTTTCGTGGAGGCTGAGATATTATTATAATACGGATTGTGTTCTAAAACTAGGTCCTCACCCGTCACCAGCCCGTTAGTCATTTGTTTGCGCTCGGGCTTTGATGCTCTTCGGATATATCCGCCCGTATACCTAGATTATGTCGTTTTAATTATTATACTTTAAACGATTAATCACCCCGCAGCTGGCTGACGCTGGCTGCGGCTTTATTCCACCGCTATATACTCGTTCCTAATCTTGTGCCGCGACAAAACCTCGACCTTATATTCAAACTGGCTGCTGCTGCGCTTTGATGAATCTCCGGAAGTTGATGCAAGTCCTTCAGACACCGCTACACATATCGTACTCATACTCACATCGGAGTCCCACGCATATCTATTGTTTTTATCGCGTAATTCCGGGACCTCCGGCGAACTCGCGAGTTTTTCTGTCGAAATATGCTTCGTGAAAGATCTCCGTGCATTTCCTTCCTCCACACCGCTCATTTTTCGTTTACCGACGACGAGCCCCCGAGGCCACCAGTCAAATAAACAATCCTCTCCTCGCCCTGAAAGTTCGAGGCACTACTCGCGCCGGGGTGGTAAGAGAAAAATGGATCGGTGCCAATCAACGGAACGATGTTAATTTAGTATATCGAACGTACGGTAGAAAAGCTCTCTCGTTCGTCTCTAACAGCCGAAAGAAAAACTCCAACTCCCTCCCGCACGTCGTTTCGGAGCTCGGTATAACTAAAACGATGCCGAGAGTATAACGACTATTTCCCACCTCATTGCAAACCCCATAGAGTTTTTCTCCTGTTCGCGAGAAAGCGAAAGATCGGACCAGATTCCACCCCTCTGGTTGACGCGCTTTTTCCTCTCTATAATTTCAGGACCAATTCCAGGACTCGCGCCCTCAGAATTCGAGGCCCGGATGGTAGAGTACGTGAAACTCCTGAACAAGGAATTGCGAAGTGCCGGTGCTGGGACTCCACCTCCAATGATTCACCGGCAAGGTAGCGCCTCGCCACCCTCGTCCACATCACCCCGTGACGCTGCCCTGAACGCCCTCGAAATGTCACGACTAACCTTGTGGAATATGTACAACAACAATACCCTTTATCCGGGCGTTGGTCATCAGCCACCACTCTCGCCGCAAGCTCCACATTCTCCTCTACCGCCAGCCGCGAGTCCCGAACCACAAAGGGAAGCCCTCGACTTGGGTCTGAGGTAATTTTCGCATACGGAAATCGAATGGTATCATATAGAGTAATATTTCGTTCGACCGAAAGAAATTAACGAAAATCTCTGTGTCCGATTCTTAAAACCTGTAGGTCTTCGCCAATGTCGTCGCCCCCTGCGAGAAACAGTCCGCCAACATCCGGAGGCAGTGTGCAAGTGAAAAGGGAACAGGATCTTGGAGGGATGACGATAGGTCCTCCGCCAGCGAAGAGACTACTTTCAGACGATGATTGCACCCCCGACAAAACGGTATCAGGATTAGCCGGTGCTCATATCAAAATATCAAACAGAGGTGAGTTTTTGCAATTTTCCTCTCGTACAGATTCGCGAATCGACTCGTGCCGATAGCTCATTCGTATTCTTTGATTTCTCTTTCACCAGGAGACGGACGTAACGGCGAGAATTCACTCGTGGTCAGTATGGAGTTGAACGGTGTTATGTACCAAGGTGTACTTTTCGCGCAAAACGACAGCACCAGTACGACACACGGAGCTACGACAAACAACAATACAAAATCATCGCGCGGCGTTGTCTCGTGAATTTTTGTCCCCCTCCGCCCCCGAAGCCCCGTCCGCATCCTCATCCCCTAATAATCATATCCCACGGCTGGATAAGATCGTCGGCGAGATCCGATACAAAACTAAGTTTAGATATTCGTAAAATTTAGTTTGGGACAGGTGAGTGGTGCAGTCGATGACGATGATATAGTCCGTCTATTTCTACCTAGAGTCGCGAAAAAAATAAATCATAAAATAATAAAATAAATAAATGAATGAATAAACAAAGATACGCTGCAGACCTTACCTATATATATATATATATATATATAGAGAGAGATATTATATTGACATTTGACGGAGGTGCGACGGAGATGGACGGCCACCGAATTGTCCGGAGTCAATCGTTTGTCGGAGCGAAACGCGCATTTGCACGTATAATTATTTAGAGGTTTTTACGTTAACATAATAATCGGTTTTATCTTTTACCTAAACAGCTAAACGAACGAACAATCATTTTATTTCATTTTATTCCACAGCGTCGTTTTGACGTACGATTTATCAGAATACTCTGGACAATGAGAAAAGGTCCTATTTCGTTCGCCCTGTAAATCATTATGCAGTCTGCTAATTATTGGCCGCATAATCTCGCGGCCGAAGCCCAAGCCCAGCGAGCCACATCGATTGTGGCTAATGAACTCTGTTTTGGACTAGACTTTCGTTTTAAGAATTATCGTGTGTATTATCTGTGACGTATGTATGATCTGTGTGCAATGAAAACGTTTTTCTTTTTCTTTATTAAGTTGATTATATCGCATCGCGGTTCGCCTAATAGTATTCAGCCAAGGTTTCGGATACGTAGACTCGGGAAGGCTCCACGTTATTCAAGGGAATCAACACATAATGGAGTAAATAGGTACGTGCGGGGGTGTGCCGAAAAAACATTGAATTACAGAACTAAAAATTCCGAGAAAAATTACCCTCGATACGGTTTCGAAGAACAGAGAAAAGCAGAAGGAGAGAAAAATAGAAAAATTTGTCTCTGATGGAAGAAATTGATTTAATTTTTTTTTTTTTTGGCCCACTTCGCGCATATATGTATAACTGTTCTGAACGTATTTTTGGTGAGCAAGTATAGCACGATTGGATGAAATAGTATTATGTACGAGTTAGGATTTTATTTTAAAGTTTAAATATCAGTCGTCATGAATATACATATTATATTATATACTATATATTTTTTTTAAAAACCACTATTATACCGCTAAATCAAAATCTCTAACTTATTTATTGTCTTAAAAAAGAAAAAAAAAAGAAGAAAAAAAAGTGATTAAGAAAAAGAAAACTTATTTTTTTTTCTCTAGACCACGGAGTCCCGATAGGAATCGATTCTACCGTGTCGTATTTTCTCAGTTAGTCGAAAAACTAATCTCAAATATTTTATAATCTATAATGTTTTTATTTTTTATCTATAATTCTTTTACTACCTACAATTTCCTCCGACTTATCCAAGTCACAAAATATGGTAGAGTTTGTACATAGAGTATAAGTAAAGTACGATGTCCATGATGGTAGAGAACTTGTAATAACGAATCTCGATCACATATATCGCGTGTATATTATTGATACTGCAATGGTAAGGGCGAATTATTCGTATTTTAAATTCAACAAATTCCAGACTTTTAACGCTTTTTTAATTTTAGTCCAGGAAAACTTTACCGCCCCGCAAGAATGATCAGGGGTATTCAATTCGGCGCAATTATTTTCTCGCGACGCGTTAATTACAATCATCCGTTTATTTTATTTTTCGTTAACATTTTTCATTTTCGTTCTCGCTCTATACACATATGCTATATCTACCCTCCCGAATCTTTCGTTCCTCTCTTACTTCTTGAAACTCCGTTCCTTTTCCTTTTTTTTTTTTTTCTATTCTCGTTATCGAACCCGAAATGCATCCGTCGCGCACGTTGAAACCCAGCACTCATTATACAATATTATATAACGTGAACTTGAGAGAAAAGAGAAAATAAAAAAATAAAATAAAATAAAATAAAATAATAATAAAAAATCTATAACAACTAATTATACATATACCTACTATGTAATAAGAAAAGAAATCTTAACAATGTGCTTAGAAATTTATGCAATACCTAATGATACAAAAAGGAGGAAAAAAAAAAAATAAGAAAAACAACATCAAAGGTTTAAACATCTCTTTAGTCATAGTTTATAGTATACACATTATACTTATTACATTAATTATTATAGTATAAAAAAGGTAAGAAACTTAGACTAGCGTTTAAAGAAAAATAAAGATAAAATAAAAAAAAAATCACCAGTTAAAACGGTTAAAGATTGGAAGGCAATGTGGAAGGTAGAAATGAATTTCTCAATTTATTAGATGAAAAAAATATTTTATTGTTTATAGTTTGAAGATTAGCCAAAAAGACTGTTACATAAGATGAATATTACTTTAGGCATTAATTATGATAATAATTATGGTTATTATTATTATTATTATTATTATTATTATTATTATTATTATTATTATTATTATTATTATTATTATTAGATTATAATTATTATTAATATTATAAAATATTGATTACCTTAGCATGGGAACGAGTCCGCGTTTGAACCAAAATCATTGCAATGCCTATGCCAGGTTCGAAGTCGAACTACGTACGATATACATATATAGTATAGCTATAAGCAAAGATGATCACAGGTTCGTCGATTCTTTACCGGTATGGGATATAAGATATAACAAGAAATGCATGAATCTAAATCCTGAAATTCTGATTACGACAAAAATTTTGTTTCACTGTAAGACGCGGCAGACTGTATAGGAGAAATAGACAAAAATTCTATCTAACCGATTCGGAATGAACGAACTCGTTTATGGATATTTGAGAGGAATGATGTTGGGATAGATTTGAACAAAATATTAAATGAAAGAAGACAAATTGATCCGTGTTGAAACGGAAAAGAAAAAATTCGGGATCCCTCCTGGAAACCTAGCAAATATATTGAAAAAAATCCCCTTACAATTTTAGCTCTTAATTTCAACATTAACAGGGGGCCCGAAATTCGGAAAATTTAATTCGAAGAATAAATGCAATTTTTTCAACCAATCACTTTTTTCTTTTGTAACTCCGATAAAACTCGATGAAATAATTGGAAAAAAAAGAATTTCGATTTTTTTTTCTTCAAAATTTCGTTAATTTCATTCAATTAAACTTTCCGAATTTTGGGCCCCCTGTTAATGTTAAAATTTAGAGCTAAAACTTTAGCGGGATTTCTTCAATTTATTTGCAAGGTATCCAGGGGGGGTCTCGAATTTTTCGCGAAATTCATCGAAATAAGGACCACCCTAATACATATATCCGCGAACCTGGGACCTGTTTTGTTTTTGTGCTAATAACCGCGTGCTTATATTTTCGATGGAATAATTGTTGATTGAGTTGGCTCGAATAAATGATCTGACAAGCATTAATTAGATGCGAAAGAAATCAGCTCAAAGCCTATACGAAGCCCGGAGCATTAAGGGCGAGCGCTCAATCGTTTTATCCGAATGTGATTAATGGCGAGAGACTTGAATGGTGTTTGTTAATTATTAAGCAACCGGCCACGATGTATGTTACGAATATTCCTGGCTCCTATATATAGACGCGATCATTTAATCATGAAACTACTACAGCACCACACTGCATAGTGCATAACTACATAATAATATTATTATTATTATTATTATTATTATTATTATTATTATTATTATTATTATTATTATATTATAAACGTTGTATATATATATATGATCATTACTAAAGAATCAAAACTGATGACATTTTAAACAATGTAGTTTCATTAAGTAGCAGGTTAGTTGTATGTAATCTATATGTAAACGTGCCCCACGATCATAAATAAAATCGACATTACTTTTACCTCGACAATTATTATATTGACTTGAGAGATGTATGTTTGTCATAACTGATTTCGATGATTATAGAAACTCATCAAATTTCTGATCGCGAGATGCGTCTTATGTAAGTTCATCAATATATTTCATATCGCTATCTATAATATCCCTGTGTCGTATACTATATACTTTTAAAATACTTGACCATACATTTTGAATATTCCAAATAATAATAAATATTGTCGGCAAACTGCTCAGGTGGTATCGAAAAATTCGATCAGTTTCATGTTATCTTCCTCGCTTGCGAAAGTGTAGTTTATCGTGGATTTTGAAATTTTGTTCAATTCGTCAGCTCCGATTCCGAAGTATTTACCCACATGCTCGTATTCCTTGGAAAGAGACGTTGCAAAGACTCCCTTATCGTCTGTCTATGGAAAAATTTATTACGTACGATGTATTTCTTTCGTCATTCATATTCTATCTATGCAACTTACCGATATTGAAATCGGATGACCAGCTCGATATAAATATTTAAATTGATGGGATTCGTAATCCGGCACTGTTTCACATTTTATATTCGAGGTGAGGCATAATTCTGCAACAAGGAAAGTATTTGCAAATGGGATTTCCCCGCGTTTAACTTTATACTATACTATAATTTATAAGATGTAACGACGAATAATTAAATCGTAATCGTCGTCCTCGACGATCAATATGTCCTACACATTTGATATGTATTATACTGCAGGGTGGCCCATTTCATTGATTTCGCTATCAGCTGCTTCCAACCAAAACATGTATTACCTATCTAAAATCCGATAAGTTACTTGCGAAATCTCGGAAATGGCGAAATCCACAAGTCAACACATATCAGCATTATCTTTCCCCCTCGAAACCCTTCAAGTTTTGTATGAAACTTTTTCTTGTAAACTGTTCGTTTTTGAGATATTCGCTTGGGGTGATTAAAATGGGCCACCCTGTATATAATTATCAGTAGATCAATGGTGATTATTTTTACGTAATTGCAAAATACTGTAGCATACCGACTGGTATCTTGGACATTAGAAGCATTTCGAAAAGTTCTTTGGAACCATTTAAGCTGGGATGAATGCAGGTACAGTGACCCAGTCTGTCCGGCTTGAAGTTTAAGATATCCATTATTTCTGTAGGATTTGGGACCTGGAATAAAAATCAAATAGACAAGAGCGATGAAGTCCAGTAATCCCCAAAGTATCGTTAATTCTAAATAATACATGTACAAAATAATTTCATTTCATAATCACTAAAGATCAGTTTTCCCAAGATCCACTCTCCCTCACCTCTGCACAATGCGCAGAAATTTTGAGACCAGCCTGTCTGCTGCTGTTGAGTAGCTCCAAGAATGCACTACCTGTTGTAGGGTCGCCGCTAAGATCAATGCCAACAATGTACTTTGGGTATTGTTTTTTCAGTTGGATAGCCAGGCTGATGTTTTCCCTCGCATCTTCATACCCCCGCTTGCGATCCACAGATATTAACAGCTTGACCATAATTCTTGGATACTCAGCTTCTGACGCTCTGAATAATGCAAATAATCAATCATTGGTATAAATTTTGAAGAGTGTTACATCAGATCTAAAGGTCTCGTGCTAAAACGAATCGAGTCTTTTGACAACATCATAGCATTCCTCACTTTATAGCAGCTATTATTGCCAGGACGTATTCCGCCTTGGTCATAACTCCATCTACTGCTCGCGGAGTGCTCCTCAATTCCAAATAAATAACATTATCATCGTGGAAATCCCTTATCACATCCTTGGTAGCAATACAGACGTATTCTGGGGCTGATGTCAAATTATGGGCAATGGGAAACATCTTGAAGCATCTGAAACAAATAAATTTGTCGAGTGACGCTTGGCGAGAAAGAAATGGCGGAGACCGAATAATCTTGAAGCTGATTCAATGAGGATCATTTGTCATACGCTTCCAGTGAATTCTGGCCTTCAAGTTTCACGAGCTGCTGCCACTCGTTCCATTCACCGTCCCCCTCGCTGCAATTGGGATTCTGTAGCTCGTGTAGCTTCCTCAATGTCATTTGACTCAGCGATCCATTCAAATGAGCATGTAGCTCCTTAAAATGGCAATAAAAGAGGTTAGTCTTGAAGACTCTTATTGAAAAGTGTAATAAAACGTCTTTGGCTACTCAGGAAATTCCCTTGCAATCACTTGCCAGTTTTGGTAAATTTTCACAGAACGTTTCCAAAGAGTCGATATCTTCCATATCCGTACTAGTCTCTTACTTCTTGCCAATGATATGATTTTACCATTCAGAACAGCTGATCCACTGTAGCTAGACTAACTAAATGCCTATAAAATTCCCCAAACAACGCTGTGTTGGCAGTTCACATCGGAGATCCGAATGCAAAATTAAATTGGGTAATGGGCTCAACGCGATTCATTTTCTGACAGTTTCTGTTCTTGTTTACATTCTTTATTTCCTATTTTCATTTATTTGGCAGTTACACCCTTTTACAATACTTTCGAATTCGTACTATTAGAATTTCTGTGCTTATCCATATCTTCCTTGTCGCTAAAGTATTCAAAAGCATCGTCCGACGTATCGACAGTGAGTGGAATCTTTGATTCTAGCTTCGGTGTTGGACTCTCTGGCTTGTGAGGGCGAGGTGTGACGTGCTGATATATAGCCATGGCCTGTGAAATTCAAATTAAAGTATGAATTAGATTATCATTTAATTTTTCACACCGAGAATCATTTCTTTTCTCTAAATTCGAACAAGTGTAGAAAATTTGACTCCAAATCCACGGACCTGCGCAACAATATTGGGAACATCCGCGGGGTTGCTAGGCAGAATCATAGTGTTGTTTGTTTTGGCCAGTTTATTAAAAGCCCGAACGTATTGCTCGGCGATGCTTAACGACGCAGCGTTCTTCCCATCCTGTAAACCCAGGGATCCAGCGACAACTTGTAGTCCTTTAGCTCTGGCCTCGGCAACAGCTAGCATTGCTGTCGCCTCACCGTTTGCTTTGTTGATTTGCTCCTGTTTCTCAGCCTCTAAAGTATAATTTTTTGTTTTGAGAAGAATATGGATATATCACAGCTATTGGATCAACTTGTACAATCATTATGTGATCATTTTTCCTCAAATCGGATATACTTCAGTCTCTGAATATCTTTAAAGAAGATTTGCTACGAAATGCCGACCAATAATTACCAGATGCAAGAATTCTGGCTTGACGTTTACCCTCAGCAACATTTATATCTGCTTCTCTCGTTCCCTCAGACTCCAAAATAGCAGCCCTCTTTTTTCTCTCTGCTTCTACCTGCATTTGCATAGCTTCTTGCACTCTCACCGGTAGCTTAATGTCACCTGAAACAGAATCAGTTATTGTAGGAGTTGAAGAATTGCTTTTTATTATCTTTTAGACTCTGAATTTGGTATCGATTTGTTCATTTGTTAATTGCGAGAAACCCCAACTCACGTATTTCATAACGTAGGCAAGTGATGCCCCAGGCTTCGCTAGCTTTGTTTATACTTTCGACTATGGAAACATTGAGGCCCTCTCTTTCTCTGAATACTTTGTCCAGCGATATTTTTCCCAATTCAGATCTCATAGTTGTTTGACCTAGCTGTACAATTGCAAACTCTGGATCCTCGACTCCGTAAGAAGCTAGATACGGGTCGTTGACTCGCAGATATAAAACCCCGTCGATATTCAGGTTAACATTGTCTGGAAATTGATGATCATGCGATGAATAAAATATAGAAGTTTGATAAGAAATTGGAGTGGACATCTTTTGAATATATTTGAAAATTGTAAATGAATACTTTTCCTATACTCTCAGTTGAAAAAATGGAAAGAAACTGATTAGTATTACCTGATGTGATGGCGCTTTGTTTAGGAACATCGATTGCAATTTCTTTCAAACTTTGCACATACTTGACTCGGTCGACAATAGGAATTAGTACGTTGAATCCTGGTTCCAAAATTCTGTGAAATTTTCCCATCCGCTCTACGACCCATGCCTTAAATGAAATTCTTCGTTTGGGTAAGTAAGTAACGTTTGGATCTTTAAACGAGTATGACATGGCACTCTAACCTCTTGCTGGGGAACGAACATAACGATCGTGTTTACCGGTGTCGTAGAACCGTGTCGATATTGAGTAGAATTGATCGAGATAATCCGGTGTGCATCTCGTGGGCCGGGCCCGTTAGCCGAATAAACAGAATTCTGCAATTCGAATAGGAGAATGATGTTTTATAGGCTAGGTTAGCGAGCAGCGTGACATGCCCCGGTCTTTCCGCTCGTTTTATTTAGAAATTACTTACTCTGGCCGCACCTATGCCACGAACTAATAATTTAGTTCTCGAAAGCATTTTGTTTTTCTATTCAGTTAGTTTATTTATACCACAGTCATTCAGCTTTCGGCGAAGGGAATAGATACACGATGATGCTAAACCGCAATTCGCCGTGACCGTGAAAATGGAATATCGCGTTTATAATGTTTGTTCGAACGTTGCCAGCACTGACGCCTGTCAAACTAACTCAGTGCAGCCACCGCAAAACAAGAAATATTTGAATAACGGGGATCAAAATTTAATGGTTTGAAAATAAATACAAGGGTAGATTGCTGTAGGCCTAATTAGGCATCACATTTATTTTTTAAACATGGAACATAATACAATATTGGTGATAAATTACTCTAGAGTCTCAAGTACCAGTCGTAACAATCGAAAGATATGCATGCACTAGTAATACTATAGCTTATTGACATTCTTTATTCTGTTGAAAATAGTTGAAAGTTTATATCACATTTAAAAATGGTTCAGGCAGGCTTACAAAATCAATCGTAAGAAATATATTATAATAAATTTCATACAGATGTATAATCACAATTAGCAATTCTTTGGTACCCAGTTGAGAATGTTTGCTTGAAAAACACATAAACCTATAATCTATCCAATGTACCCTATGTTTATCTAGTTTGTATCTTCACAGGCGTTGTTCGTCGAGGGAAACTAGTTCCTGCCTATCTTCAACAAAACCTCTTCAAAATTCAGCAGGACAGGGGATTCACACCAGGAAGTGAGGCAGTCCAAGCACCGGGGGAATGACCGCAAGACAACTCTGCACCGCGGAGTATTGATGAAGTAGCAATGAGCAAATGGTTCGTAATTACAGTTCTTTTTTAATCGGTTTTGGTAAAATCTGGCATCTGGTATAAGAATCGATTCCGATTGGAACGTTGTACAGAAAACAAGCTGAGCTGGTTGCTACTAATCTTCATCAGTCAGCTGACTTTGTAACCCAGTTTATATTTGATAAATAACGAAAAACCTAATTATAATAATTTCTACGATTAGTGACAACCACAAGCTTTTATATCACAGCATCTGCTGCCCGTTCTATGTAACATTAAAATCAACGTCCTATTCGAGACATGTCGAATACTAGTTTCAATATTCAACAACAACCTTCAAATCATTTTACAAATCGCTGTGCAGATTATTCCAAATCAATTTGACTATAAAAGCTATAAGCGGTAATACAATAACTCGTTTTTATAAAGCTCGCTATACTCGACCAGTTCATTCGGTCATATTATAATCGTACAAGGCAAAGACTTGTAACATTACATGATAGATGAAAATTCGCGATGATATATTATTAACAATATGTTCTCTCCCATGTATTATATTGTATTCAGCCCATGGGTACTGACCCAAAGTTCTTGATGCTTTTTATTTGTTTAAACTCGGTGTATTTGGGATAGTTGGGATTACCCATTACCGTACGAAATATTCCCAATTACTATTCAGGTATTGAATGTATTTCTGGAGTACGCGCGTGTGCATATACCTATGTAGGTATATATAATATATATGTTATACTCGCAGGGAAATATAAGATCAGTAGGTAGGGCTCATTCATTGAAGCCAACCCTATTCCGTGCAATTTATCCCCCTACAAAACTCCCCCAACCACACGTCATGGAAGTCGACGGTGGTGGGGTGGACGCCAACCCCAGTGCCGTCGCGACGCCCGCGTCTATCGGACGCGATTGCCTCGTGTCTTGTTCGCGTACCCTATACGCACTAGTTCACGCGAATAATGTTGAACAACGTGATTTTCATCACGTATTTGCACAAAATTCGCCTAGTCAGCTGTAAACTTTGAACTATACCCGAAAGAGTAGTATATAGAAAAGATCTTTGCGGATTTTTTCATCGCAATAATTAATCGTACATCTATTTTTCCGAATGTGGACGCAGGACTATAAGGATACTTGGATAAATTAATTGTGCTCGTTATTTTAATGCCGAAAAATTATTATCCAGTATAAATATCTCCTCAACACGCCGTTGCGGGGCATGCGGATCAGAATATAAGGGGTAGTGTGAATATAGCGAGTTCGCGGTGACGTGCTTAAAAGTTTGCCGCGAGGATGTCTCGAAGTTTAAAACGGAAGCACTGTCAGCCTCGTAAGTATAATGAATTCAACTAATTATACGAGACTTTGAGGATAAACGCTCTCTCGAACTCCTGTAAGCTCACATCGGATGGTGTGCGCCCACCCCATATATACTATACGCATATGTACAGCCAATCCCACCGCGTTACCCACGTATATTATACCTATGGCTATACGCAATACCCATACTATAGCACGGTGCGTGTCATGTTTTATCAAAAAAATCTACAGAACTTTGGGAATTCAATAGCCAGTAATTATCACAATGCATTTGGTTACCATTGACCGACGAATGGAATTTAACCCTCTGAATACGTATAGGGTGATATTTACCTATAATCCAGTATTATCATTTCCCGGTGTACAATCGCGTATACACGGAAAGAAGAAAAAACTGGAAAAATTACAGTTTCAAATAATCATTTCTACAGACTCTGTAAGAATTACATTTCAAGAGTGTGAAAATTAATATTTAGAATTGTCTTTTATAAAAATGTTAATTGAAACTGTAATTTTTCAATTTTTCCTTTCTCCGTGTATTAACAATGATGGATTTGACGAGATAACATGAATATCGAAAGCAGCTCGGTAGTAGGTATACAGTCGTCGGTATGGTCTGAGTAAAGTTGAAAGGAAACTATGTACAAGGAAGCTGGCATCTATGTCGCGATGTCTTTGCGAATATGATTAATTAATAATCCGCGAGCTCGAAGGTGGATCTTCTTATTTGGCCTGAATAACGATGATCCTTTGTCATTAGAAGAGACGCGTTCACGGAGGGGAATCTAGTTCAAGCATAGTTCAACCTCGTAGGGGAAGTTCCATGCTACGAGTTGGCAAAATTAAGATGTATCCGATAAGTAAGTGGCGGGTGAAGCGGGGGCGGTTGGAATATCTTACCCAGGGTACTTCGCCGTCTACGTAAACGTTGACATTGCACCTTCAGGCACCTAAAAGCACTGCGTACCGTCGTTAGTGTAATTGCACCTCATGCAGACACTATATATAATTATATAAATCCAATTTTCACCAATTACCGCACACAGAGTGCTCGGTTGGAAAATATTTCAGACGAATACAACCAACTCCGCGCGTGCTTGAAAGCGGTGGGAATTGATGCGGTAATGAATTCATGAAAATCCCGTACGCACCCGCAATTCATACTCGTTCAATTTTCCTTACTCAACATCCCAAAGCAGCCTAACTGTCGTTACAATGATTGTGTATCAATACGTGATGTAGAATCGCCGGCGTCGTGTAACTACGGGGAGGAAATACGCGTGAGAGAATTTCACTGGCCGCAGTATGGCTCTAGTCCTCCTGCACACGCGATGCAACAATTTCGCATTTATATATGCTCAGAGAATATGGCTTGTTGTTGGATTCAGTATTTCATCGCACTCGCTGCTGCAGGTAAAAGTCTCGACAGCTTTTATTCGCCTTTATTCGCGGTCTCGTACCGTGGCGGTATTATCATAATAGGAACCGCCGCGCGACGTAGAGAATTCAGCCAACTTCGCATACCGGAGTCAGGTAATTTGATTACACAGGAAACACCGCGGCGGGATGCTAAATATATACACCTAATTCAAACAATAAGCGAGCGCGTATCTCTCTCGAAAACTGTCATCCCCATCCCAAGCCGCCCCAGACCTGAGAAATCCGTATGCGTGGAAATATGTCGAAGATACATGTGAACGAATAAAATTCATTCAACAGAGAATCAGGTGAACGAACGATAGTTTTCAGAGACAGAAATTACTTTGCAAAACACGTCTTTCCTATATACGAGAATCCCCCGACGTCGTCTTATCGTACCTATCTTCGCCTCCTTGGGTCTATTAAATGATCAATCCACCCTGTAGATTTTTGTACAATCTCGAGGAGCACACGTGTCTGTATAATTGGTATATGAAGGCATATACACCTGCGGTATATAATATGTACTTGGCTGCCTGTACCTCTATACATTCACTTCGGGAGTGATTTATTCTTTCATCTGTCGAGAACCGGTCGATCTTTTTTGCTGAATCGAAATCGCAATCTGCCCGCGCCCTGGTAAATAATGAAATCGCGCGTACACTCTCGCTAATTGCAAGGAATACGCGTGTTCAATTATACTCCGTGGTCCGGCGGAATGATCTTGGGTCGACCGCTTGTTTGTCCCAACGTTTTATCCGCGTCGCGATAACTTTCGCATAGAAATGTACCGAAAATATACCATATGTATGAAATAGCGTGGATTGAAGTAGGCGATTCGTAGCTAAGAACCTTTCTTGTCTCCCGCATCTTTCTTCCTTCGTCCCGCAGCAGGCCAACATATCTTGATCCCGGTGCCGTATCTTCATCTAAAGATTATTCTATCGAAAACCCGAACGTCATTGTATGTTAATGAGGCAATTAAAAATCGTTCTCTGACAAAAAGGATCTTCCTTCGTATAAATTCGAAATACAAAATACGATATCAAGCGCGAGACGCGCCAGTATGGTTGTGGACTGATGGGGAAAAAAATAAGCGAGAGGTCCGACGTTCCGGGAATGAAAAAAAATCGCGAAATATAGCCAGCGAATTTATGTTTAAAAAATTGACAGCCCTTTATTACCTTTTATACCTGCAAGCTGATACAGTTCGCTTATGAAGGAATCTCGGTTATCAATCGCGTGAAATTTCCCCGTTGATTTATGGACTCATTTCTTATTTTTTTTTTTTCCCCCCGGGAATCCACATTCATTTGCATTTATCCTTATCAATCTCCCCGAAAAAGAACAAGTAAACGACGAACGACTTTAGATCATAGCCCGCAGCGATCAGCCATTTTTCAATTTAAATTTCCGATATTTCGTATACCGTCCGCAATTAATACCGCGGGCCACGTCACGTTTTCGCGGATACCGGCTCACAGTCTCCAAGCTGCTCCAGACTTCAGAAAACGTTAATTAGCGCTGGGATGTACAGGTAGGGTGTATATACATGCAAAACCAGACTATTACCAGCCCTTGTTCCTTGTTACAACTATACCTAAGCTGTTGGATGATTACCGTCCGGAAGTTTTCATTAATTTTTACTCGCCTCCGCCACTATTATGTTAATATCCAGTTTCCCCATCCAGACACATTTCTAGCCCATAATTCAAGCTCTTCTGCCGTTGTTTTCCACTTGTTAGATTTTAATTTTAACACCGAACCTCACCGCCGTTTTCAAATCTCTGCTTTATGGTAATTATTGCGAAATATCCTCACGATGCAAGCCTGCAGCGTCACGTTGCAGTTGTTATTAATTATTGTCATTTTACAGATCCGTAGATTTATACGTCTGTACGCGCATATCGAGCTAATTAGGAGTTGAGCGAGCCCTATAAGCTAATAATCAAGGTATAGAGCCATTATTAATCGGATTTCACATTTTTACAACAGTCGAGGGCAGGACGCAGCAGATTCGCAATTAGAGCACTTTCATAAAATCGTATAGGACTGTACTTACAATCGTATTAGTCAGAAATATAGCTGCTGCAGCACTGCTAATTCTTCATTCAGTGCACCCGCGAATCCTGAATCCCACCTCTCGCGATGATGAATTACCTGCGTAATAAGATACACCCTGGAACAGAACCTAGCATACGGATGAACCGGCTTTCATATTTTTAGGATGAAAAATAAATTTCTAAACTATACTTGGTCTATCAGCACAAAGCTGCTCGTGACGTGAACAGGCGGTTATATTCAATTCCTCACCTGAACCCACCGCCGCGTTATTCGCTAATAGGGCATAGGTATTTGATCTGAACCGAATTTCTGATCCTTCAGCCATCATATAGGTCGGGCTTTTGCAGGATACCAACTTGTATTACCGAGCGAAATTAGAAATTCTTAGCTAATCGTGGTTAGATAGTTAACCATGCTGCTATGTGGCTAAAACTCGCATCAATTTTCGCATACAGTAGGTATAATCTTCCAGTCGCTTCTATTATGAGCTCGCGGTATTTTCGACAAAGCGGTTGCACTTCTTTTCCGAACTAATAAGGACGTAGAACTGCGCGACGTTTTCGAGGAAAGGAGAATATACGGGGGGAAAAAGAAAAACAAGAAAAGATATTAGGCTCGACAACGATCTTCGATTCTTACGCACAATATCGGTTTTATCGGTATACCATACATGCGTATACTGCAATGTATATACCAGAGATACTATACCCACGTCGACTGCCTATATCCCATTGTTGTCGAATGTAAAACGTCTTCGGAGCCATAGGTATCGTCTGAATCTACATTCTAAGGAGGAAAAAATGGAGCGAATATACCTGCCCGAGATGTACTTTTCTCGCGGCGATATTTATTGTGACAGAAACACAATGTGGAAAATGTAGCACACGGTTTGAAGAGTATGATATTGAATAGAGATATATATTCCATCTGGCGAGGGAGGAATGATTCTTCGGTTTTGTAGAAGGAGAGATTTTCGTCAAACATCTTTCTTTTCTTTTTCGTTCCTTTTTCTTTTCTCTTCGTTTTTATGAATAGGGTCCGGGAGACGTCCCTACATATTATACCTTCTCAGTTTCTTATGTCGAAACGCGTAAACTTTTACGACTTTTGTCGTACGAAATTCGGCGAAATTCGGCGAAATTTCATACGCGTTTTGCACCGAGAGACAAAACCTGTTGTTTTTACTACGTACACGTGTATGTATGTATATATTCTGTACACACGTAGTAGTTTAGGCTGTAGTTATTCGGGCGATATTTTGACGTCAATCAAGCTGCTTTTTCACGTCCTTATTATTTCGCTTTCCGCAGCTCGATGGCTCGGCAATTGTCGCGCCGAAATTCCCGCGACATTATAACGTCGACCCGCGCGGGTTGGGGGTAGAAATTATTTTCCTCCAAGTCCTTGACAAACATGTAAATTGCAATTGCAGGCTTACGGCTACGGTTACGGCTACGGCATAAGACTTTCCGTTTTTCGTTCATTTCCATTTGTTTGAAGCCCAGCTCTCGTTCCTCATTTTTTACTCGTTTCGTTGCGCTTCCCTTCTTGAAATGCTTTTACAAAAACCATCCGCACCAGCCGTTTCTAAAATCTTTTTTTTTTTCCCCTACTAATTATGCGAGTACTTCGGACTAGGGTACGGACGCGATGCCTACATACCTACTCGTGATTAAAATTATATTCATGCAAAAAAAGTGAGCATAAGCGAGACCTCTGAATTTTTTCTCGGAGTTTTCGCCACACGTATGATTTATATTACTCGCTACGGTCAAAGTACAAGTTGAGTTTGAGAACACGCGCTAATTATCCCCATAATCAATTAATTGTTTTTTCAACTGATCGTTAATTTTTTTAAACAGCATGCGAGAAAAGGTGAAAACGGGGAATTGGAATTCCTCTACATTTTATCAAATGCTACATTCGAATCACAAGTATATCTAGGCTCACACGTCCCGCCACTGTGCGCGACCGATGAGAAGAAACCGTATTGAAGTAAAAAACGAATTCGTCGCGTTTTCATTCGGGTGTAAAACTGAAAAGGCGTGCGTCAACGGCGCATAAGAAAAAAAAAGGAACCAACGGAGTAAGATGGGTATACGTGTAGGTATGGGTAGGCTGGCAGGTACTGTATACATACACACGCGCATACATACACGTATATACGTATACATAAAGAATACTTGACCGAGAAATATACATACCTGCCTCCCTACGTATACCGGTGTACAGCTATACAGTATGCAAGCCCTGGCGCTTAGCACGTAGGGAAGATGGAAGGTTAAGCCGCGTTAATGAACGGGAGTTTGCACAAGAGAAATTTAGCGTTTATAAAAAATTAAGGGCATAGGTCTTCCGAGGAGGAGTAGGTGGAGGTATGATTAAGCGTGTGGCTGCAGAGGAACGTATAGTTGCATAAATTGAATATATTACAATTACAAGGGTAACGAACTTTGTTAGGAATAGAGAAAAAATCATAGTGCAGATATCTCAAGTCCAACTTTATCAGGTCTTGACGATTTTCATCGGGTCGATTAAGACGATTAATCTCGCCATCAATTTCACAGGGTGACGATGAAAAAATGCGAAAACTTCGCGCCGACATGGTGAAAGAGAAATTATTTCGCGATTAGTTATTTTCATTGCCGGGTGAGAAATTCGCAGTTCGCCTATGCAGGGTGAGGGATCGGTAATTCGCGTGTCTGGTCGACCGTGGAAGTCTTATTCCACGTATATTTCACCGGCATACATATGTATACACGTGATACAAGTGTATACAGTGTACCCTTATGTGTGGTTGTAGATTATAGGTATATAGATACCTGCCGACAACCTATTTTTCTTTCTCACTCGCTCTCTGAGCTTTGGTTGGTTTTTGTGCTTAGGTATCGCGAGTTGAGGGTGGCGTGCGGACCTACAAATAGCTTGAAAGCTTTTTACGTAAGATGCCCAGGATAGTATATGTATGTGGCTATAGACACACACGTGCATTTACGTCCAGGGAAGAGAGAAAAAGAGCGAGGGGGAGGAAGGGAGGGTGAGTTCAAAGCCCATGCAAGGTCGTTGTTATCTGGAAGTGGGTTGCTTATTTTTTCCATCCTCTGTATAATCGAAGATTGGAAGAGGTTTTTATTGGTAAAGTGCCGAGCAGCAATTGCTATACGTGAGTAGAGCGAGCGCGCTCTGATTACTTGGGAGAGCGCAAACCTTCTTCTAGTTCCTGCAGGACTTTGCGCTCTAATCATCGTAAAAAGTGAGGGATCGAGTAAGGAGCAAAAAGTTTCCCACTAGCCAGACGCTCCGAAGTTCTTTCCTTCGACTTTTCAGAAATTACTACAGAAGTAGAGGATGAGCTTAATAATAGTCGAATATATCTTCTTACGTTATACCTACCTATATGGAGATATGATTTACAGGAGGATACGTGTAAACCGAACGTTGGCCGGTCGTTAATTTATCGAACGCATCACTGGGCTCATACTTTTCTCTGTTTCTTCAGTCTGTCTGATACGAGTATTGAAATTTCCCGAATATAATTTCAAAGCCGCAAAATGCTTCCGTTTTTCTTGATAAGCGAAACAAGACTTGAGATAACATATGAGCTGCTTGAACTTCTTAAGAAACTTTTCTCCCTGAATTATGTAAGGCTAACTTTGCTTCATTCCGGTTGAAAGTAGGGCTGAGTTCAATTTGAAGAACGTTGAACAAGCGCTATACGTAGAAATTAAGTGCAAAACGCAGAGGGGGGAACATGGGGTTGATTTTTCATCAGTTTTCGTGATATGCGCAAGGATTCTCCGAGACAATGTGTATATTCACAGACTGCACATGTGTATGTGCATCGACTCCGAGACGTTCCGTTACTCCATTTAATTCTTATAAATGTACCAACTGCATCTTCCCGGGCGATTGCACTCTAGGGGATCCGGCCTGCATCGTCAGCCGCAAGATTTGTCAAAGTTGCTTACTTACTCTACAGCGAAGTACGTATATATAGACTCATACTCAACCGACTCATACCCGAACTCGAACTATATTTTCATCAATTCCAACCGCACTGTTTGCTCTCTGTTTAGAGTTTGGTTCGAGTTTCATGAGAAGTTTCTCTTCCGAGTTTACTTAAAACCAAATCAAATTATACAAGAACGGCCTAGAGTACAATACACCGAGTGTAGGTAGAGGCAATACATATAAGTTTTTGGTTGAAAATCGCCAAGGATATCGAAATATCGTCGGCACAAGTGTCCCGATGAATATATCAATTTGCAGAATTTACGTAGGTATACGCGGGTACCTATATACCTATTGTAGTGGGGTTGAGTAAGGGTCTGACACGTGGAAAATCTCTTCATTTAATACAATAACTTACTTTCGTTTCTTTGTAATTATAATTAAAACGCTTAGAAGAATTACGCTTCTCTTCTATTGTCGGGATTCTTTTGTGTTCTCGGTGCTCCCACCCCCGCAAGTCTTTGTCTTTGTTTCTCAAAACTGCTTTTCACTCAACGATGAGTTCTCTACATTTTTCACCACCGCCTTATTGCGGGTTTTTCGAGCCCGAAGGGGGAAAATTACGCGCTCGTACCTAAAGAGAATCCCATTTCCATGAACTTCGCGGATTGTTGCTGCTAAAAATAAGAGAGGGTACCCTTTACGCGTTATACACGCGGCCTGCCCGCATCTCTCGTTACGTTATAGTACATATTATTTTACCTATGCCGTGTAGCTGCAGAGAGTTGGCGAGAAAAGCGAATGTGAACGCGAACGGGGAACCCCTGTAATAGCCCTTGGAACCCCCGACACCAAAACTACCCTCGCATGGATCGTACTACCCTCCCCGTCTATTTCTTCCTCCGTCTCGCCTCCTCTTTCTCTTTCACCTCTCGCGCTCCCGCTCTCGTTCCGTCCTCGTCGTTCATCCCCTAGCTAGCTAGGGCCAGTGTACTCTGCCTGGGTATTGATATTATTAAATATGTAGCCAAAGTGGGAAGGTACACCAAGAGCTGTGCACCTTGCCGCTAAATATCGATTGGCATTGAAACTCTCGTGCCACGTGGCACAAAATCGTTTCCTCCCTTGACTCCGTCGACGATCATCGTGTTTCTCGATTCAATTCTTGTAAGCTGGTTGGATATAGGTAAACCCTAAAGCCAGTACCCTGCAGAATGCACAGAGTCGCGCTAAAGAATTTCATCCGTGAAATATTCAGTTTTATTCCGTGGAATTCAGTCACTGTAACTCCCTTCCTTCTTATCCTTCCTTCTTCCGACCGCGGATACGGTCTTGTAGTTACAGCCGGGGTTCGCTTGAACCAACCGTCTTTATAAGTAATTGAGTAATTAGACATCAGGCTATTTGTAGCGCCTGTGGAGAAGCTAGGTGAGCATATGCGTGGATGGGTATAGGCACTGTACTTTGGTGACTTGATAACGCTTGATGGAAACGTGGCGTTGAAAATCTCCTGGGGACAAGACACAAAGGACGAATAATGAAAATTGAATTAATTATACTTTCCCATTAATCCAGTCTACTGCCTATCTGCTAAGCTCTTACAGCCGGATGTTCATATACATATACATACACATACCAACCCATCCACCTATACCATATATTATATGTTAATTCACATTTTCTTTCAACTGATTCTTTCCGTATATGCATCGTCAGGTCATCAGACTCAAGTTGATAACATGTATCACTTCGAATTTATACTCTGACTTTGAATGAGATATTTCAAGTAGTTATGAATTTTCGAACAATTGTGTGAACGATCAACTTTTTCCAATGGATATGACTTAGGATATGGTGGACTTTGGGAATAGATTCAATCCAATCGATATCCACGCTTGAAAAATAGGCGGATTTCAGATTGGGTGAAAACTAAATCGCGCACATCAAATCCACTCGCCTTAGTCCAAATTTTGAGATATTATAAGACGGATTTGCAACATTGGGCACTGAATTCCATTCCTATTTACAATTTGGCGATATTCCTGAACCATGAAGATCTTGAATCGTAGATCATAATAACCGGACACATCCGACAACCGTAGATATTCGGGAACTAGATTTTTCCATCAAATCGCGAGCGTTACCCCTCGCAATTATTTACCCAATCTCCCTCGCCGATGCTAGGTGCTGTAGGATTATTTAAATAATTCGAAAAAAATATTTAGCATCGGAACTATTGTCTCAACTGATAGATTCGTTGAGAACTATTCCAGAACTCACCGGAACTGTCGTCAGAACTTCAAAAAAGATCGGCACCGCGTACTTTTCTGCGATGATCGGATATATGTGACGTTCTCGGTTTCACGGTATATTCATTCGATCTAACTTGTATGGGTCAACAAGAAATATTCGCATAGTCTTCCGACGAACCGTGGGACGTAGATATATAGGTACGCCGTTGCATGCACCGCAACAACGCCGACTCTCATTCCATCCCCTTGTCCGATCCTCCACTCGAACACGACTCGATACAGTCAATTGATTTCTTATAGCACTTTCGAGCTCTCGAGCTCCCGAGGAAATGGGGACTCGCCGAGATGCCTGCCATTTAAAGATATCCCGTGAAATTGCAAGCCAACTCACTGCAAACCGTTTCACATAGATATAACCGAAGATTACTCTAATTCTAAGCTAAGGCCTCTGCCAGTCCGCATATGCCTGCAGAACTCTGAACGGTATATCAATTGAAACATCGATAAAGCCAGGACAAGCGATAAATACTTCTCTAAAGAACCGGCGAGCGTGTATTATTGTATTCGAAATCCTTTTGGTATAAAATCCAATTCTCATGAAATGTTGCTGGTCATTCACATTACCTACACACGTCATACGACATGTATGTTGTACAGAACAGTACACAGGCATAGGTGCCTAGGTGTGGCGAGGGTGAGACTGAGAACTAAGAATATCGTGGATGTGAGGTGAAATGCGTGTGGTCTGGTCAGGTTGTTGCGTTCAGTCGATAACACTACGGACCGAGTTCATTCCCCTTGTGTGCGGACTCCTCTTCTCATCGTCAGTTCACGGAAGGTTTGTTCAGCCCCTGTTTCGCACGTAAACTCTGGGCTACCGGGATACCGGGAATACCCGTTGTAAAATAACTCTCGTCGATCGTGGGCTCGATATTCTGGTAATATCCGGTCAAGCGGGCATAATACGATCGGGGAGGATGGTCACAGTGCAGAGGTGTCATGTATGAATATCGGATATAGGGTATAGCTGTGCTTTGTCTATCCGCATGCCCCGTCGAACGTTCGAAAATTCTTGTTCCTGGCGAGGAACGGACGGATATTCAACCATGGCGGGGAATAAGGATATAAGGAGATACGGAAAAGATGAAGAACACAATCTCGGTTTATGAAACGGCTTTCCGACCATACGACACGGAGTCTGAATTTGTCGCTTTATTTTTCAACGAAAAAGATAACCTGTCCAGTTTTCTCACGATGATGGATTCTTCTATTCCCGAACGCAGTTCAAAAAGCTTTCAGTCGGTATTAGTTGTACTACCTATATAATGTACAACGGGGCGCAGTCTCAGTTCCCATTTAACCGCGTAATGCATAGCGTAGCTTTGGTATATAGGATTCAGTACCCACTCCTCGAAACCGTGCTGTTTTCTTTGCTGCAGATGTAATAAAGCGAGAATCCTTCTGTATTAAACCCGAGAGGGTGGCAGTCGTTGGGTATTATCAAACGTTTCAATTTCATCGCTGCATCGATCACCTACCTGCAGCAGAAAAGTTTATAAAAATAACTCGAATTATGTACTCTTGATCTGATCTGTGAGCTTTTTAATTCCGTTCCAGTGGAAAACAAATAAAATATAACAAAATGCTTCTGATTACCTATGTGATATTTCATCACTCGTCAGTTGGCCATGTAGCAGCGAATATGTATACGTATGGGTCTAGGCTATAATACATGTGCATAAATTCACTTCGGGAAAACTGCATGCGTTAGTTTTAGTAGGTCGTTGATGTCCTGGCAGCCATTCAATGCGGCTTTTGTGACATTGACCCAGAATCGCGCGATACTTCGTGTCCAAGGTAGCAGCTTCCACGCCGAAATATCCCCCGTAGCTGTTTCTTTTGGGCTTTTTCATTTATCAAATAACCGTTTGTGCAGTATGCTGCACTTGCGAAAAAAAAATGTCAAAGCTCTGGCAGATGACACGTCACGGCATATATAGCTATGTGCACGTGACTTCGACGCAGAGATTTATGCCATCGGGGAATTCAATGTAGCTCTTATATACGACATTTATTTCGCATTATATGGGAATCCGTGCGGGGAGGGATGCGTTATTGTTCTCGTCGAGCCATTTCCCGAAAATGAAAATAAGTTACGGGGGTGTCTCCTCTCTGCAAGGGTACATGCATACACATAAATATATATATATAGGTGTAGAGTGGCCAGTTATATACCCATGGGAAAATCACACCGTGACATTCTCCGATATTAATGGCCAACTGGCATCAAGTCAAAAGTTATAGGAAGTCTCGCGGTTGTAGGTATACCATATCTTTTCTTCGAACAGTCCGTGTAACTGCAGAGAATACGGCGTGACCTCTTGTCCTAATTTTTTCGAATTCCTCCCCACGTTGGTCCTGGCAATAGTTTCGATAAAAGTTTACCTCCCCGCGGCGACTATTTCAAAATTAATCGTGAACTCTGACTTTTGGTTCTAAAAAGGTTGGCTAGAAGAATCAAAATCAAAAAATCTGCACATTTTTAACGATTCGCCGATAGGTACACACACAGTGCATCGTATACAGATCTCGTTGTTACGTAAATCATACAGCGCGAATAACATCCGGTGCACTCGTTAACCCTATGGATCAGCGCTCTTTGTTTCGTCGTCATTGAGGTACTCCGTATACCTACTTCGTACTTCGTACTGTTTTCGAACACTCGAACCCCACTAGACGGTCTTTTGTTTTATTCGGAATCAACTCCCGGTTTCTCGCCCAATTGTTTTACGATCTGCTCTTTATTGCACGTTAAGGGCGATGCGGGGGTTGGATAGGCGCTTCAAGACGTAGAAATGATTTTGATTGTGCGACGATAAAGGGATGAAAGTTTGAAAACCTTAAGGGATCATCCTACTGCACTAGAGGAGGAAAAGCTGAGGACTTTTCATTCTCCTCTAAATGTCTTTTTTGCTCCCCCTTTGGATTTTGCAAGATTATCATAAGTGAGGAGAAATTCGCGAGGACCGAACGCCTTCCCAATAATTATTTCCATAATGTTTTCTTCTTCTTCCTTCTCTCTTACGCCGGCAGCGTAAGCCTCACATGTATTTCACAGTCGAGTGTCTCCTCGAGCTATTCCCGCTTATCCAAATTTACATTCGCTCTTCACAGAAATTTCTGGTGAAAAGCCAAAACCTGCAAGCTCCGTGAAAAGAGAATAAAAAATGGGCAGGTCTTTTGTCTCAAATGAATGTTTCTACCTTTTCGGTCTCCTCGCACAAAGGTATACTATTCCCTATACTCATCGCTAAGTCGATGCAGGGGCTCATTCAAATATCCATTCGACAAACTTCGAGTTGCATGATTGATTTTTTCCCAAGGGATCGGAAGCATACGAGTGACAGCAATGTATAACAATACGTTAACGCGTTATAAAAAATATAGAGTCTATGCAAATATCATATCGCTCGTCCGTCTAGCCCATAATTGTCGCCGTAACTTTATCAATGATTATTCCACAATGTAGCTAATCAACAGAACGGACGTAACATGTTAATTATATACGTAGATTAGTGCTTCAGGCACAAATTAACCGCAGCGTCCAATCCACGCTATAATTTTCAACGATCAGTTTAGTTTCGTGATGCAATATTCACAGCTCTGACAGTTGCAGGGGCTCGATTCCATAACTTTTATCACTGCTATCACTGGCGATAAATAGATAGATCTATCCATTTCTTGCCAGTTAATAGATAGATCTATCTATTTATCGCCAGTGATAGCAGTGATCAAAGTTATGGAATCGAGCCCCAGGTTCGTAACTACTCGGCACAGCGATGCGATTCCCGCGTTGACAGAAAAAGGCAAAAAACGAAAAAGACAAAAAAATAAAAAAGACGCAGAGATCTCCGGTGTTCCCGAAAGGCACGAGGTTCGTCTTCGTATAGGTACACGGAGTTCAGACGCTCAATCGCGGAAACGATCTTAATAAAATGTCAAATATTCAACTGCAATTCGCCGAGATGCGCGAGGCATTTAATCTCGTATGCCACAGGGGAGTCACCGCCCTGTGTCTCGGTCATAGTTGACATTTCTGGCAAGGTCTTAGCTGTCGTTCGCTGGCATGCTGCACTCGTATATATTTACAGAGATTTAGAAACGTGTGCGTGCGTATAGGTTGTATAGTTCAATTCGCACGGGGCGTGCGCCAGCGTGGCATTGTTCCCCCCTCGGAAAAGAATGAAAACACGTTACCGAGTTTAAGGGGTCACAGGGGTGTTGCCGACATATGACGCGGCCTACGTACTGTTCCGAAAAAATCGGGGCTCCTTTATGGCCCTCAGTCATACGAGCATCAGATATTTGCATAAAATAAGTTCATACCAATATACGTATTTCCACCGGCTTGCAGTTTTTCTTTAATAAAATAAAATTTCCCACCGCAAACCGGCTGCAACTGTTCGATCGTTGGCTCAGATGCAGGACTAAAGAGAATGTGCCCCGTCTAGCTCTTGTTCAAAGAACTTGTTCCCAAACAATTAGACGGATATAATAAAGGTACGATACCGCTCGGCTAATCCGCAAAAATCTCTCGCAAATTGGCAATAACCGTATGGGTACCGGCTTACTCCTCCACGTGGCAAAACGTGCACGGAGAACGTGACAAAAGTATGAATGTAGATATACCGTACAGCGGTTTAGCCAAATCTGCAGGGTTTGCCCGCGATAATTCTCAGCTGCCCAATAATTTCCGCTAACCTCGATCCCTAATTTGCCTTAATCTGTTTAATTTCCATGACAAAGGATGCGACGCGACCACGACTACCACCACCCCGCCCGCAATAGGGGGAGATACCTATGTATATACCCATATATTCAAAGAGGTATACGTAGGGGCAGAAGTGTACTAAGGTTTCCACCACTCTTCGAGTCCTCGTAAAAAAAAAAGATATCGTGATATAGTTTCGGCGTCAGGTTTTAGTTCGAATTTTTCGCCCCCGCAGAAAATGACCGTAGGCGATAATGAAACTCTCGCGTAAGCTCTATCGCGTTGAACAGAGTTGAACAGAGTTGAACTCGTTCCGCTGCCCGTGGCGATAAAGCTTTCAGTGCGCGACGCCCAGGAATTAACGATAACCGTAAAATGTCTATCTTATTCTCGTGCGGAGGCAGCTCAAGGTGGGAAGTTGAGTCCGTTTAATTGTCCGGCCACCGCGCGGCTCACCCTACTTTTATAACAAGTTACCTGTACATCGCGTTCGTTATAGTCTAGACTAGCTGACATTGTGTCAGAACGCGCTGAGGACTACTGTAACTTGTAGAAATGTAGACGTACAGACCGGCGTCGTCGTCGAGGGCGTCGAAGCCAAAGTTTTCCCCGTGAACGCAGCGTATTACCTCAATCAATAATACCTACACGTATACAGAATTTTCTCGACGAATCAACGACGACGCACATATAGTCACGCTAGGTCATTGCAGGTCACGCAAACTAGCGTGACTCCAGCACGTGCCCTGCCTGCCTGCCTGCCTGCCTGCCTACCTACCTTCTTCGCCATATGGTTCCCCGCAAGTCGTTGACATTCAGAGTTTTTCCCTTCTGTTATATCTTATTTTTCGTTTTTTTTTCGTTTTTTTTATCATACATTCGCTCCCCCGATTACGAAAACGCAATCAACTAGAGATGGATCGCTACCTACGGTTCAACATCGTGAAAGTTTTCGTTTAAAACATTATTTCTTATTCTTTTCTTTCACTGCAGCTCTGCAGAAAGATCGGAAGAGATTTCTTAGTTTGAACTTACTATTTCAAACTTCGTATAATGTACTCGACATGTGAAAAATGTAATCTGACATTTGCTTGGAAACGTTGATTAGCCTGACGCGTATAAAAGCCCGAGTTCGAGAATTCTGAAATGAAGCAGTAGTTTTCAGATTAATGTTTAATCTGATCAGAGATCGGTGCAACTTTGCGAGAAATAAGAAGAGTTCAGCTGGTGTTAGTAAAAGTATTTCACAACCGTCAGACTTTGGGAATTGAAAGGATAACAGCTGTATATCTCGTCTGAATCGAACAAAGTTTTACAGCGATTACAATTCACCCTGCAGTACCTACTAACGGGATATAATAACAAAACCAGTAGCGAAATCTTCAAGGGTCGAGAGGGGAAAATTCGAGCCTGTTGCTTCGATTCTGTACCTATACCCCCAAGTTTCGGCTGCGAATTTGATCGCTCCACTTTGGAGAAATTTCACGAAGCCTTGAGTGAATTTCCCAACTTTGTATACCGCCGGATCGATATCAAGTCCATTAAACCTGACTGGTATACCCGGTGTAGGAAGGACTGACAGGGGCTGAGGAATCTTGCTTCACCTTCACCGCAGCCCGGCCCCACAGGTAGGTGGGTAGTGGGTACCTATAGATATCCGGCGAATGTATCGCGGTCTAAAAGGAAGTCCGCAAATGGGTCGTCCATTCTTGACCACGTCGCGGTATAATATAGGTATAGGAAAGGTGGCGGCAATTTATCTCCCGAAAAATGTAAATTCCCTGCCATTTGTGCTCAGCTATATTGCTCGCTGTCCGAGGAAACGAACGCGGAAAGGCGGGATGGTGGAGACCAGGAGAGCAGAAATCCAGGATACCAGGGGACCGGGAAAGCACAACTCGTCTCTCGAGTTTGTAGACTAAACAGTATATATAGAGAAGCCTGAGCGTAGATTACAGGCTTATAGAGCACGGGGTAGTTGTGCCCAGACCCGGTACCCCTGCATGTCCGAAGGCGACCCTTTCCGCAAGTGCGTTACCATGGCTACCGCGGTGGGAAGATACGCCATGATATGTAAATGTCGTTCATGAAGCAGCTAAGCCGATTAATAGAACGTGTGACGTAATTTCTACCAGTTTCGAACGCCGATTCTCGTACACCCGAGTAGGTGTAGGTGTAGGTGTGTACATACATGTATAGGTGTACGTGAGTACGTGAGTACGGTATACTGCAGCAATGTACTCGACGGAAAATGTTTGTCGCGTAATTCTCACGCGAAGAGTGGGGAACAGCGATTGCCTCACGATTAGTTTCATACAACCAACTGCAATGATACACCCCATGCTCTCAATTATCTCCAACTAGCGCGAAATGGATCCTTGATCGTTTACCTGTTCCTGAACTTGAAATTGAACCGCGGGTACGTACAGATACGTATACATTAGATCGCCTCGAATTATGGAGAGAAGTTAGTGCCTCTGGCGGTGTATACCTATCTCCTCTACCTTCCCATTCCTAATACGCTCTAGGGGCAGTCAGGCAATTCATTTCACTCCGATTCAGTTAGTTCCAACAACTTTGAATTGCTACGCCTATTAACTCGAGGAGCCTATTATTTCTAGGATATCGTTATCGGCTCATTTTCGCGGAGAATTCTGTTTGCAAGGTGTATTTCGAGATTAGGATACGTACATTCAGCGGTCAAAAAAATAAATTGGAATGTCGTTTTTTTTTTTCTTTAAACACCCTAATACCCGCCACGAAGGGAAACACTGAATGTATACGGAGGGCAATATCGATTATTATGTAATGACTAACTGGCCCGACGCGACAGAAGCTGGAACAAACTGCAGCAGAGGGAGAATTACCACCGACGGATGGGTGGACGGGTACTGGATGGATATATGGGGGCGCCATGGGGGGAAGACTTTTCAAAGGAGAACCGCGCGTCTAGGTTGTCGGTTTGAACGGCGAGGGGTGAATTGTGGGTCGGGGGTCTGGGGACTGGGGTCTGGGGATCGGGAGAGACACACGTCGAGTCTCCATTGTTAAGCAAACGCGTGGAAATCGCACTCGCAAATTTATTGCCACGATTTTGACTCAATTGTATAAACGCCGGGGTATTTCGGTACCTGATTTATATTTATCGTGTACTTTTTTAATTCGCTTCATCCCATTCAGATAGACACAACAATACTTGCCATATTTATCACCACACAGTCCGGCGCGGGCGCGGGTAGTACATTTTTTCTGCGATAATTACGTCGAGGGAAATTGTAGAGAGAGAAAGAAAGAAAAATAAAAATTGATAACAATTAATCTACCGCTGTATTCAGTCTGGCGATTCTACGTTGAATAAATTCTCCCACCTTTGTGCTGAATTGTGCTCATTTTCACGAGAAAATTTATCGTTGTTTCTTGGGAAAATTATATCGAGGATCGGAGAGAAGTTCTCGCGCCTATCTCGCGTGAGAAACGATGCTAGGAACCAGGGAGTGAACGGTAAACTTCTACAATTTGTTCTTCTCTTCATTTTCAACACCTGTATGCATACATGTATACAGTTATAGCAGATAATTGCGAGCATTGTGAGAGTCTCGCCCCGAGTTTGCAACGTCCCGGTATAATTTTATCGTAGAAAAATTACTAGATTTTCTCGGTATCCCTCATTTTCCTGCGAGGTGTTTTCCTCGAACAAATACGGTCGCTGCGGCGTTGAAAAAACCTTTTTACATGTGTCCCCAAGACTGGCAACGTTCAGACGCAATTATAGGATTGACCTGATATACCTACCTAGTGTTTATTATTGCTGTCACGGTTTGCTAAAGCTTAAATTGTGCGAAAACTGATCGAAAAAAAAAAAACGAAACACGGATCGATAAAAAAAAATTCGAAAATTCCGTATCTAGATAATTAGATGAGGAACAAAAAACGTCGTGAGAAGTTTACTCTAGGGTCAACGGTGAAGGAGCTACGGTTTGCTAAAGCTTAAATTGTGCGAAAACTAGGATCGAAAAAACAAAAATCGAAAAATCGAGGTGGCAAGAGACGACGCGGAAGAGCAGTGAATACAGATCTACGTATAAATTTCTTGAGTAAGAATAGTGACCTGCTCTGAGAGGAACCTCGCATAAATGATGTTCCTGAGGTCATAACAAACTAAGGGTAGGAAATTGGAAAAGTTTTTGCAATATTTTAGAAACAACTTCCCGTATACTGCGTTTTTGCGAAATGGGTGGCGGCCCCAGGCTCACACACACACACACAATACGAATTTATGCAAATTCCACAATTGGCCTATAGCATAACTTCGAAATTGGAAAAATAAAGCGCGATTGATACAATCGGTGCATCCTACCACCCTCACTGGAGATAATGAACTGGACACAGAACTACATTCCCAATAAAATAAAACTATATAGACGTATGGTATGGTGCGATGGAAATTTTCGGCGATTCGCAAAAGAACTTACATCAGCTTTTCTTGTTTCACATTAAATCTGATTCGTCTCCCTCCTCTCTCGTCAGTTCCTCGGATCATTATACTCCCCGGCAGAATTTTTCTTCGAAATAATATCTATAATTACGGACAGGACAATTCAAATCAAGTTTTTCAGATTTTCCCATGAAAATCATCAGTTTACCCACCCGCGTGTACTATATATGCCGTGAATTCAGACGGACATTGCCGGATTTTAGGCATCTCGGAGGCATAGTCGGGGGTCGGCTTGCGGCGGTGATCTAAATATACACTTTGATGGCTGCTAGGTAAAAATCGATCTGGGCTGGTTGGTACTGTTATGTTACAGTGAATATGGGCTATGGCAAGACTCGGGCACTCCTCAGCGGACGCTCCCATCAAGGCCGAACAAACAAACACGAATTTCCGGCTGAGCAATCTGCTAATGAAGCAATCGTTGAACCTTCTCTCAATTACTCGCCTCGTCTCAATGATTTTCAAATCGAAATAGGTACCCACGTTACAGCCTAGTGCCTCCGCCGAGCAGTCTCGCTTTCTCGCTTTATTATCACAGATGAATGATCACCCCGGTCTTTATTCAAGAACGATTCTTACCTCCAGAGTTCTCGATTGTCTATAGGTAGGCGTTGAAAATTCACATTCAATAAATAATATCCACATCGCCACTTCACTTTGAAGTTCGCTGTTTGAACTTCGGTTACACTCGGACAGATCCAGCGTGGTAGCAGTTATCAGAATTCGAAGTTGGCCCCACAGTCTTCTGTGTCTTGTCTTACCACTACCCACTTCACCTACTCTACGAAACATGAAACTTATTTTCTAAACAGAAATCGCCTCATCTATAATTCTACCCGACCAAAACACTGAAATGATTTTTTATGTATAAAAATTTAACCGAAGTTGCGAGAGCTTAACTGTCGGATAATATAATAAGAGCTGATCAAATTGATCGGATCATGTGTTCCAGCTCCGGTAGGGTTTTAGATTCCAAAAGGTGGTTCTCGACAAGCGTTTATCCAGTGAAATTTTCCTCTTTCAGAGAAATTCCCAATATACCCCACCCTAGGTGGTGTTTCAAATTGCGCAATTACTTCTCAGCAAGGGCGAAAGCAGTATCGAATGACGAGCAGCTAAAATAGTGTTGTTAATTCAATATCGAGTGCTTTCCTAGCTGTACGTAATGGTATTACGATCAAATGAAAGCTTGCGTTTTGATTTTTCCACCGACCTTATGAAACCAATCAAATTAGGGATTCCACATTTTTATTTTTCGCCAACATACATTTGCTACGTTATGATCGTCCTACATTCATACTTTGCAGGAGTTCTATTGCTCCCTCGCGAATCGCGATAATTACTGCAATTTAATAGTACCACAGCAGCGACCACATATCTCGGTGACAATTACTGGTGCCACCCACAATGAAATTCAGACATTCATTCGGGAATTCTCTGCCTTTCTTTTTGGACGCTCTCTCAATTAAATTTCAAGCCTTCTAAAACTGGCCCCACGATTTCTCGACTACGTGAGCAAATAGCGTGTAAGAATATGATCGATGAATTTATACGATGAGTGAGGAATTTAGGAAAGTTGCAAACGGCATAATCGTACATACACGCACTACCAGCTACTGCACCAGCGATACAGAGCAGGTACGAAAAATCTATACGACATTACGGAAAATATCTAAATTTGAATAATTCTTTATTTCAGATTGTTCAACCTCATTTACAATGGTGGTGCACGAAGAATAGCTGGTCAGAACATCTGAGTGGTGAGTAGAATGCAAATCACGAAAGTTAGCTTTCAAGCGCGACACCGGTGTTTCTTATTTTTTCTTTCCTTTTTTCCTTTTTTTTCCCTTTTCTTCTTGCCCCGTTTTCTCTCTTCGCTCTTCTCTTCGAAAAATTATAATACCGGCGTCAAGAAACCGGGCGCCCCGGAACAAAAGCAACTTTCACTAACGCACATGCGTCCCCAAGAATCCAAACTTTTCGCATTAAAACTGCGAGAGCGCGTCTGCTATGCGGTAAGTATACTTGCGAATTTACAAAATTCTGAGTGAATCAAGTCCTCCGGAAACATGCCCCAAATTTTCTAACCCATCTCATAGCTTTTCGGAATCCCACCGAGCTTGAATACACAAAAGTATATATAGCACAATCGTGCGATAAACCAAATTACAACCTTAATCTCGCGATTACGCCAATGAGGCGGAAGCTGCCTCGTCCGTCATGCTTCCCCCTGGCCGGAACCAAAACTCATGCCGAATCTACGCGGAGTTTGAACGCGCGTTTCTCAAGTTCGCCGCTTCGTGAGAGAACACGCTCTTTGAGAGCAAATTGCGGACAATTATTATTTCCGGTAAGTTACATGTAAACGGATGAAGCCAGTCCAAGTCCAGAGCCAAAGTCACGAGTCAAAAATCCCGTCTAATGAAACACTTGATTCGCGAAATGAAAAGCTACCAAGGTTTACCCATGTGCACAGCGCGCGGTGCATTGGAGTGCGCCTGTGTCTGTCCAGCACGTTTACATCCCTCAAACAGCCAAAGCATTGAATGCAAGCCTGTGGGAATGGAGAAGTATATTAAAGCCCTAAGGGCGTGTAGTTTTAATTGCTCTGGAGAGGCGTACGGGGTTTGTTTCGAGCACTTGCAAGGGTGCAAATGCGTAACGTCAAGTCGATATAACAACTAAGCTGCGGGGTGCAAGTCTTCTGAGAAAGGCAACGGGCTAAAGTTTCTCATTTGTCGCGGCGAGGGCTCGTACAGCAGCTCATAGCTCACTTATAACCTTATAATATGCTTCTTTCCTATATGCTTTCTTCTTCGCACTTTTCTTCCTTTTGCAGAGCTCGAGCTTCATAGTCCCGAGACAAGGCTATTTTATCCTATACACTCGCAGAGATTTCCATTTCAATTTCAATTTTAAATGTCATACAGTCGGCAGACAGCCCGTTAACCGGGTTGTATTTTAACCATCTTGAAGAATGTAGAATACGTACCTACCACGTACATCGCAGTACTTTATCCGGTGTCCCTATATGGGGAAAAAGCGAGGGTATTACATTACCTTCGGATTTTATGCTACTAACGATCCCCCTGCACAACGTGACATTAATAACTTATATCTTCATTTTCTCACAGTAGACTCAACAATTACTTATACTTGAAACAAAGAGTTTCATTGCTCGTCTGCCGCGTGTTGGTTATGCCGAGTTTGCGATTTGAGAATAAAAAGGCCCCTCACGGTCCTCGTTATCACATATACATATCGCGTCCCTAATGCCATAAGGGCATATCGTCGTTATATGCCTTTAGGTAGAGAAAGAGGACCCTGGGAGATATCTTTAATAAATTCCTATTCGATCAACGTCATACAACTTGATGAATAAGTATGTATGTATATTACCATTAGTATGTATATTGTCATTTTTCTAAGTGATACTTCGCTTCGCGGTATTTCTTGAACATATTTTTCATTGCGAAAAAAAAAACCTCCCCTGTGATTTGCTCTTCCGCATTCATTTTTTCATACCGAAAGAGGAAAGGAAAAACGAAAAGGGAAACGAAAAGGAAAAAAAAATCTTATCCAACTTTATATTAAAACTGCTTGATGTAATTTCCGAGGCATGAAATTTCAGCGGGATAAAGTGTTATACGGGAGTAGCTCTTGAAAGCGACGCCCTTGCTACACATATACTGCGGCCATAAGCTAGATCACGTACACGCATACACGTAAGGTATACGTATGTATTCATAGACGCTGAAGGCGGCGGCATCGCCTGCTGCAGTAGTTTTTGCGTCATCAAATATACATTTTCCGAGGATTAGAACGTTTTTAAAGAATCCTTGGTGGCTTTTCAGCGAGCAGGGTACACTTTACAGATGAGATCACACTCACATGCAGGTCGCCTAGAAGCGTTGGCCTTTAGCCAACAAAAGACATACGATGCCTGCACCGACGTTAAGTACTGCAGCTCGTAAAAACCGGGAATTGATCTGGACCATCCTCTTGGTCCAATTCAAATTATACCAACCCGTAGACGAGTATAACCGATGGAATTGCTTTGTAACTCAGATAATCGCGACTGAGAGTGCAATTACGAATTCTAATTCGCAGCTAGAAGGTTTCCAGGGGTCAACAAAACTTAATGCACACATCGCGTGTTTTCTTTCGCTTTGTTTGGGTAGCCTTTTCCTGTTTTTTTTTTCCATCTTTTTTGCTATCTTTCTTGCTTCGCTCTTTCTCTTCGCACGAGCTCTCAAATCGACGCAATTATAACACGACGCACAAGCTCACGCTAGGAGACCCGCAGACGCATATTATGTATTTCATTTCCATATTGGCATTATATGTATGTCGCTATATTAGTCCGTGTACCCTGTCGTGAACCTGCAGCAATTCACAGCAACAGATTAATCGTGTGTATATTTCAGTTCACAATATGCAGTCACTTCCTATCAGCTATAGAAACACACACACACACACACACACGCGGGTAACGTGTCTATTATTTGTACTATAGCTATACCTGTGCCGGAGCTACCGGTGTCGGAACAGAATATAATATGCAAATTATGTATAGTATAGATACGTCCGCGCCTATACCCCTAAGTCTGGTGAATTCGAAGATTTCATTTTGATAAATATTTATGAAAATTTTGTTCGCGATGGGATTACCGTATCTGGAGATTATCGTATGATATAGGTACTTCAAATGAACACTGCTGTTGTTCCAAATATCATACCTGTCCCAAAGTATTCAAATACAGCGTATATGCTCGTAGAATTGTTCAAGGACTAACGACCCTTTTTGATGGTAATTAAAATGTTAATTAATCCGGGGTATAGGAAAGGTTGGACGCACTGTCTTTGAGATATTGATACCTTGCAACCTATCTCGGTATATATAGGCAGGCTTATATTATACAATATCTGTACGACGAGCTGGCGATAACTTCGTGTCTCAAGTTTTCTAATTACACCGAAGTGGCGGCTTTAACAATGCTGAAATTTCTCAATTTAGTTCATATCGCTTTATCATAGGCAAGCTCATACTTCCCAGCTACCCTTAGCTACATTACATAACTGTTGCGGCTCGCTAGCTGCTCGAACTTTTCGCTATATCAAACCACCAAGTATACCTACCCCTAGACCCTGGTCCCTATATAGTAGCCATTGTTTTACTCTGACCTGGTCGCCAGGTCAGATATACAGGGTGATCCAGAATGCGGTACTTTCCTTACACCGGTGGCTTCCTCGTAAGAATCCAAGACCTAAATTATTTATCCTAAAATGTCGAAAGCAAAGTCGTTTTCCTTACAATGGGGATGACCATCTTTTTGAACAATGCTTTACGCCCATCGGAGTTTTTCCCGTCTAATCGAGAGCAATTTTTTCATTTTTTATTCCTTTTTCGTTGCACGGTCAGTCGACGGTGTAGAGCTGAGCGAGATTCAATCTTACTTTTTCAATCAGTTTTTTTACTCATCCTATTCGTTATTGGAACAAAAATGAGAGTTATCGGCGCTTGAAGCCGAGGGAAAAAATTGTTCATTCCTAGATAGCTGTCGAGGTGTATTGGAGGTTTTTCAAAAACAGTGAAATCGACAAAAGGTTGTACGAAATGCCTATAAATCTTTTCGCAATTATTGACCGTTGCAAATTTACTTTGACGTTTCCAAATTGGACAAAACAACGTTCAGCTTTCGCCAAACAATCACTGTCTCTAACAGATGACGAGAACATCATTTGCAAAGTCTGTGGCTGGGGTGGTTGGGTCATACGGCCCATGATTTGACATTCTCTTGTAATCGGAGCTAAATTGTGACCGGAGCCGGATAAAACAAGACAGTGACGTGGTTGGGGTTGACTTGCGGCAGATGAAACATAAAACATAAAACGGGCCGTTTAGAGACGGGGTCTAATGAAGATGAAACAACATCGTTAAATATACCGTACCGCGCCGTCGTGGCGAAGGAAGGAGACGCACATACCTGCAGGTATACGTATATTTGCCCGAAGGTTATAGACGTTGAAAGATTATAGTTGAACTTATGTCTTGGTTCAAATGAAATGTTCTCGCCTTGGTCCAGCCAGCTCGACTGATAACTGAAAAGGTTCAATTTACTTGTAAATGTGTCCTAAAGTAATACGATTTCAATGGCACAGAGTTAAATTACGTTTACGTTCACTCAGTGTGATTTTGGCGTGGCTAAAACCCCCATTTTCACACCTCCTGAAGTAAAATTTTGTGCAATACTCGACGGAAAAACTTCTTCTGATCTCGCACGATTGCAGAACTTTACCGGACTCGTATTGTAATGTACTATTCCAATCAGTCAAAGTGTTCGTTAAGATTGCCGCCGCATGATTTTTGACTCGCTTATTTATTCCTTTGGATTCGGATGAACGACGGTGAATTGGATTCGCCAGAGCATGTTATTCAAAGAATAGGTATTGACAATTCGGATACCGGTGTCGAGGGAATATGAATACCAGGTAGAATCTCTTCCAGCATCTATCGATGTGCTGCGGGCTGTTTGATAGAGGAAATATCAGCGTTGCCCTCGTCCCAGGAGTGTGATGTTATTTATATTTGGAGCTCGATAAAATGATTGGGAGCCAGGATATTTCCGATGCATAAAAGAGACCGCGAGCGAGTCGACGAGTGCCCATACCTACCTGTCTTCCTTGCCCGCTTGGCTCCACATTAACACCTAGTTAAGCGACTCGTCTTTCAAGGCTCAATTCACCCGGTGCGGGCGTTGGAAGCTGCGGGAACCGTGTCTCAAGATATTCGCGAAAGTATCTAGGTTATACTATACATAGTACGCCGTCGCGCGTTTGGGAGTCTTAATTAAATTGTTAAGATTCGCGAGGATAAAACCCCGTCTTCGGAGTGGTGACTTTTAGGACCGCTAATAGCGCCTGTAGGTACCTCAGCCTCGGGTCCGCTACTCTGCTCAGCCTCCTCTTCTCGGGACTCTCGCGATTTCGCAGTTAAGATACTTTACGAATTCCCCGAATTTCTCAGGCGTAATATTATACAGTACACACTAATTAGGGAGACTCGACTGGGCGGGGAGGAAAACTTATTTATAACTCTTACCAATATTACAAACATAGTTGCTCAATGTTCATGCATACTTTTTGCGAGATTAATTATTCTACTGACGTGTAAGCTCGAGACTTTTGCAGAGAATTTTGCCTTTTTTTGAGCTAACACCAAAACAGTCGAGATATGAAAAAGGGTGTCAGCTTGCAAGTACTCGACCTCCCCGACGGGTATAGATATTCTGATAACTATATACTCGCGCGTGAGGTCGCCTAACGTTATAGGTACCTTTGCGGTCGGGACCACACCATGGGCCAAACTGGTCGATGGTTGAATTCAAAGTTGACATAGCCGCGGGACGACTGAGGTGATTATATTTCACCACCGTTCTGTCTGCAGGGTGATAGAAGTGCAAGCCGATATCTACTTGTTTTGTAATTTTAACAATCACATTTTTCCTAGGGAGGCAATGGGTACCATACCTACGAAGTCCGCGATAAGTCAGTCGAGCTATCCCAGTATGACAGCGTGTCTCACAAAATTCTCTCCGTGCAGTAAACGCTTTTCTGTTTCACTTTTATCTCGCGTCGGCTGCACTTCCCTTGAATTCCCGTTTTTGCAGAGTCGGAGAATTTCACCAACTTTTTTGTGTCCTGCCTCGATTTATACCTCTCGGCCCTCGGTTCTCGGCGGTACTTTGCGGTCAGTTTTGGATTTTTAAACATTCGCAGCCCCGCGGCAATTCAGATAGTTGTTATAAATATCTGGGCACGCTTTATAAATTTGTCTTTCACATCATTTCGGTAAATTTTCATCTGATTTTGACGAGGCCCACTCGTGTTCTTTGCTCGTTTCGCCAGACTGTGTAGTTATAACAATCTGCGAGGTACCTATTTCCGTAATATCACGTCTCGGTCATAACGTGTTTGGGTCGGTCGGCATAAAGCCGTAGGCATCCCCAAAGTAGGTAATCGTCCATGCCGGTCATGATGTTGACCAAAGTTTGAGCGAAACTCGTTTGGCCGTGATCTCGATGTTGAAAACAGTTTAAAAACTGATTGAGAAAATACAGAATTTCAATTGCGCCACGCCCAGAGAGCTTTCCGGGCCTTGTTGACTTTCATTTCTGCAATCTGGTTGTCTGCAGTCGGGGTTTGAAAACTAATACGTCCGTCGCCCGCGTACCCGAATTGTTATAAGCCTACCTATGAAGGGAAACTTTGTGGAGTTATTTTTCGGCTATTCGGAAGACTGACAGCTTTTTTTCTCGCCCTTCAATTTTCCCGCGAAATGGAAAATGCGAAATGACGTACGATTGTCATTTGTTTAATTACGCCCGGCAGTGAAGCACCGAGGTCTTCATTTCTCGATTGGGGTTCCTCCAATAAAAGACGTTCGCACGATTAATTGCATCAAATAACCTCTTGGGGGATTCAGAGTGATTGATTCGAATGAGATATCGGATTGATGAAACAATTTTAGATTCATCCGTGCGGCGCCTTGGTCCTGGCTAATTGAATTTCTCGGGGGTACGGAAAAAACGTTATCATTATCACACAATACAGAAATTTACACAGAAACTGGGAAACTGGTCCTAAGTCAGAGTATAAATATACACCTCGCAGCATATATGCGTGTGATTTTCAAGCTACCTAAAGAATACTCGGAGCCAATTTCGGCAACTATAATTGAGAACCCAAACCGGGACCGAACCCAGGCTAAGCTTGCGCCTAATTAACGCTCATAATTGGAATGAGCCATTTTCTACAGACTGAAATGATTGAGAAGTAATTTCGTAATCCTAAAGCAGCATGGCTGTAATAGTCTAACATCAGTCTAAAGAATCGCGGAGCCAATTAGTTTCGAATGGGTGTTGTAGTACGGAGTCATTATTTCTCCCTGAATTATAATCCCGTTGGCGAAAAATGTTACTTCTCCTTCTCCTTTTTTTTCCCCCTTTTTCTCGTGAAATATACTTATTCAAAGTATGAAGTTTTCCATTACCCCACTGGTACAAAGTCTCTGTTGCAAAGTGTAAAAATATTTCTCCACGCACTTTATAATGATACTGCAGATATGGTATGAGAGAGATATAATTCCCAGCAAGCTGCAGGGAACTTTGGAGTGACGACGCTGCCTAATCCAGCTTTGAGAAACTTAATTACGATGCTTAATTATACGTCGGCTTGGGTAAGGGTTTTTCTCTCAGATTCAAACGGGCGTTTATTCGATTACCTGGTAATCGATCGAATTAAAAAATCTGTAACTAAATTTGAAATGACAATTTTTACTTTGATCGCAAATCGTGTGTAGCCGTGATCAACATTTAGCCGGCATATTTACCGTCAGCAGCGAGAAGCGAATCGGATTTGGTGTCTGTATAGCGATTAAATTATAAGTATCCCTGTATAGAGCTGCCTGCAAATCGCTGCTGTACTTGATGGGGAATAAAAACTGTTTGCAGCGAGATGATTAAGAGGTGAGAATTCAGAGCTCGATTCAATTTCAATATAAAATCCATATTCATTCGTTTTCGTAGCCGCCAGGAGTAACATTCAGTGTTATATAGGCCGGTGAATCGTGTTTAAGGAGATGAAGCAGCTACCGCTACTGGGTCGGACACGGTGTAGAAGTAGTTGCGGTCCGCGCTCTGTCAGCCGTATGTAGTCTCAACTCTCAAGCCGAAGGAGTTCAGCCGCTACTGCATCAGACTTGCTCTCGAAGTAGTTACATTCCGTGTTATGTCAGCCGCGCGCCGCGCGCCTCGAACCGAAGGAGTTGTGGCTAGTGCTGCGTCAGACGTGCTATAAAAGTGGTTACAATCCGCGCTCTGTCGGCCACGGCAAATCAAAACGAAGTAGGTGCAGCTGCCGTTGCGTCAGACCCGCCAGGCGTAGTTAGACCCGCGCTAGGTCAGCCAGCGGACTATATCGCTTTATTCAGCATTCCTATGGAGATTTGATTAGTTTTTAAACTGACAAAATTATTTATGGGTCGATTTCGATGAGCGGGATTGATTACGTATAGTTTGCAATTTGATCGACTCAATTCAAAGGTTTTGTGATATAAAAATTGAAATGCCCGGTGGAAATATTCATAAGCGGAGATTTTTTATGAATCAACGACCAGGAATTAGGAAAGTTTTCAGCTGTATGATGGAGTCTAATTTTTTGGATGACTTCTTACTCCAGCCTATAAATCACAACGTAATCTTGTACGATAATCTTGAATATTAGATAACATGCTGCATTATACGAAGGTCCCTGGCATCCCGTGTCACCGTACAATATTCCCATGGCGCATACTACGGTGCAAAGGATAGTTTGGTTGGGTCGTACTCCTCAGTTTTCTCTTCTTCTTCATCTTCTCGGTTCCTCTCTACTTACTCCGTGAAATGTTTCCCGGAACAAAAGAGAACCCTTTGGGTCTCTGCCGCGGAAATTTCGCCAAGCTTCCCTAACGACTGGTAAACAATGCGTGTGAAGAGTGCGTTCGAGTGATACGGAGAAAGGTATATGGAAACGCGGAAATCTAGACCGCGGAAGGACTCCGCGCGCACCCGTTGTTCAATGGAGCGAAAACTTACTTACATTGGAGCAAGGATAAAAGGGAAACACTCGACGTGGAAACTCTTGTGATAAATGAAAGTGATTTGTTACCTTTACTTTGCTCCGGTTGGATTTACTACTCACTATCGTGCGGGGAAACCGGTCCATTTTCAAGGATCAAAGATCAAACCGCTCTGTTTCGTTTGATGCGTTACATTCTCTAGGACGAACTAACCAAAACGAAATTCATTTACCATAAACTGAACTCGCAGCTTCATCCTTCAGATTAAATGCACTATTCTAACTTTTCGTTCCACAATGACCCGCGTTAAATTGACTTTCCTCAACTGGGATCCCTTGTGCTATGATGTCCTATCTTTCCCCCGCTACCTAACGCAATAAAAGATTTTATTCCATGCCCTGTGCGGAACAGCTTGATCCTCCCTCGTCGGAACAATTTCGGTCCAGATATTACTAGATCACGAACTCGGCCAGCAGCTATACTAGACCTGTAACCTAATGCTGACCCGAACCCCACCCACCATGCAGTTATACGATTACCAGAAAATGGGTTCGGGCTTTGGTATATGGATTTGGGGCTCCGCAATTAGACTTAATAGACGTAATGACGTAATGGAGATGTGTGGGAATTGTGCGTGTTCAGTGTCCACTTAACACCGGCTACGTATTTCGTCTGCATATATCTGTTTCTCCTTAGTGAGCCTACAGCGGATGTTTGACGTGAACCAAACCAACCGAATTCACTTGAATATGTTACATTATCGGCTCTCTCATATCTTCCATCATTCATAATGCTGCGTTTATGCAAAACAATGTATATCCCGCCAAAGTGACGCGCTCGCTGCGCCCTTTTGCTTCCAGTCCAATAGATAACAAAAAGCTCATGCTATATGGGTGTATAATACAGAGTGAATTCCTAATGGGTGGACAGGTGAATTCAGCAGCAGACATTCAGCTGAATTCACCTGCCCACCCATTAGGAATTCAGACGAATTTGTTCTGTACCCGGAAGTTGTTCAGAAAATTCATTGCTCGTATAAATTCTAGTCAAGTGTGAAGGGCACGCGATGGGGACAGGTATATACACGCATCTCGCCGCATATCATATGTATATCTTGTTCAAAACGTTGAAAAATATTTCTTCCAAACCCGCATCGATCGGGTTTGTCCACTTTTTCGTGAAAAAAACAAAAAAACAGGAAAAAAAGATAGAACAAAGGACGGGAAGTTATGATAATTGAAAGAATTTCCTCCCGATATTATCTCTAGCTGTAACATCCAGAGTAGAGGAGAATTAAATTTATTTCCAGCTGCAGCAAAGATCGTGAGAGTTTCAAAGTTCTGCCGGTTAACGCCTTTGTGAATAATCTTCAGGCTCCATCTGCTCGTGCAAGTATGAAAAATGCAAATTCATTGTGTAACTTTTGGATAACTCAGACACATCTTGCCATTTGTAGAAGGTTCACGATTATATTCACTCTATAAATAGCTATCATTTTGTACGCGTTGCATATCTTCGTAGCATTTACACGTTTTCAAATTTCTAAAAAAAAATTGAATCGAGTCACACTGTATACGTTAGTCTATATAGAGGGAACGTGAACGAGCAACGCCTCGACAAAATAATGCAGTGAATTCACCCTCTAAACTGCCTGGTGGTTCTGGATCTCTCTTTTTTTCTGGGTCCTCTCCCTCTCATCCCTTGATTCCTTCGTCCTCTCGCATACTCATTTTCTCTCTCTTTATCCATCTTTCCTTTTCTCGTTCTCTCCAGTATCCCGCGAACCTTTTGCCTCGTTCCATGTAGCGGACTGGGCTGAGGCGCTAAAGGGAATTTGAGGGGCGCTGAAGTTTACGACGGGAATTTCCCGGACCATCTCACCTGCACCAGCGGATATCAAAGTTAAAATGAAAGTCAAATACACTGTGTATAATTATCTCGGCGTGGATCAGCCTATAATAAGATGGGGCTGCAGTACTTTGAGAAGTACCTGCTCGTATTTTGTTCTGGCATCATTCCTCTCACCCTCGCGAAACACTCGATTCTGTTCAAGCCCTCAAAGCGGGAGAATCTCTTTGCAAAAACCGCGTTGAAACGTAAATCAAGTGTACGACTCGAGGTTTGTTGGTTTGTAGCTGCAGATACCGCTTCCGCGTATAGGTGTACCGTGTGTTATCGCGATATTATAGCCACAGCATTCAAGATCTCCCCGATCGACTGAACAAGTAGCGGGAGTTTTATCCCCAGGCAGTATCGGCCTTTGTCGGGACCCTGTTGTCAGTAGCGCAGATATTTCAATGAGACAGGATGAGAGCCGCTGGCCAGCGAGTAGTAAAAGCTCGGGAAAAGGGCGACGGATAGAGAGACAGACTGAACTAACCAACGCTGGAGGGTGCGGCCGGTGGTGCATTCCTAATTTACAGCGAGGCTCAAGATATTACGTATATATATATATAGTAGGTGGTTCTCTACTTTCACGATGTCTAGCCCGCATTGCCAGTCGTTACTTTACCGCTAAATTGCCACTGCAGGCCTTAGCCTCTTTCCAACGTTGATTTTCCAGCTACCACCAATTGTACCTGTACCAACATAACTAATTGTCAGCTACACTACCCGTTGGATTCCGCGATCTAACATAAGTAACGCTCAAAACAAAATCCCCCACCCACAGATGGTCTAGTATTCATAATTATGTTAAGCTAGCGATTAAGCAAATTGCATTAATTACACCGTGTAACCGTCCAGTCCTTCCTCATGAACCATGTCCGGAAAAGCAATTTCATTTCAGGTGCCGAGCTTTCAGACAAGTACCTACTACCAGACTGCCAATTCAAACTTCAATCGAATTGAGTGGTCGCGAACGGAGATGCCAGATATCTCGACTGATTGTTGAATATCCTGCGGCTATATTTGTCATCGGTTTCCGTTCAGCCCCGGAATCAAAGGAGCAATTACTTCTTCAGGTGGCGAAATATTCTTCCCGTGTTCTTTAACGGAGCGCGTTTCCCACTCATTTCCAAACGACAATCTAACGATTGCCATTCGCATATTCAAGTATCCCCCTTCTTCGTGCTCAATCTCGTGTTACGTAAGTAAAAATTGGCTCAGCAATATTTCAGCGATTGCTTCAGTAATACAAATCTAGCCATAAGTCATTCCACTGATATAGGTATGGCGATGAGCCAAAGTGCCAAATGCATCTTGAGATCGTATATATCTATGACCCGCAGCGGTTAACAGAATGGAAGATTTCTTGCCGCAAAGATCCATATGTATACCTATATGTATGCCGGCAACGAGTAAAGTCTCGCGGAAATGTGACGAGGAAGACATTACGACGCCCTTATTCTTCTATATTTTACTATTTCGGTAGAAGAAGAAACTGAGACCTCTTCATTTTTCACACTTATACCGTATGAAAGCAGGCTGACCGAGACCATTCCCTAGACGATCGCGACGATACATACCGGATGATTCCTCGCTTATATCTCAGTGATTTGGGTAGCGGACCATTAGTTGTTAGAGTTGTATATCTGTGAGGTCTGATACACCGTGTATACACACGTTTACCGAAAGTTTGTGTAGTACGGAATTTCTGCCCAAAGTTAGATTTGAATATCTGATCTTATTTCGTGTGGAATATTTACCTAGATTCAACCATGTCAGAATTTCTAATCAAAGTTGGGTCGGGAACTTCGTACTCAACAAAGATCACAGTCCGAAATTATGTTATAGAATGAATTCTCGGCCAAGTAAGAGACTGAACTATTTCGAAATGATGAATCCAACCTAGGCTCCAAACTTTCTATACGTGTATACCCATACATACACCCACCGCATTTTACGCATTGGCGAATTTTCATTTTCATTTTCATTTTCATTTTCATCTCACCGAACTGGCTGTTCCCACCTTATTCATAATTCCCGATCATATAATTGTAAGATAATTTCTTCGAAAATCCATTTCCATCGCGTCCCACCTCTTCTGACTGATTATCTCACAAGTTTTCCACGAGCTACAGACTCCGCGGGCTGGGATAGAAATGGATTTTGCAGAGTTTGCATTAGCAATGTTTTTGCTCATTACGTTCGTTGGCAAGGGCTTGGTTCGTTATCGCAACTTGAACCCATTCAACCCAGCATCGCGATGTGTTCAACGGTTCTCAGTGGGTTCTACACTACACTCAATCTCAATGCGACTGTTCATCGCAGCTAATTAAATAACCGCAGGTACATAATATACAGGGTGCGCCAGAATTAAGTGGCCAAAAAGATAGGGGTAATAGAGGAGGTCGAGCTGAGTAAATCGACCTATATAACATGTGGTCTCCGAAGTCGCGTTCGCGACATACGGCAGGTTAAAAAATCTCGCTACACGCCGCAATTTAGGCAACCGAGTACACAGCAGGCAGCGGTTAGCAGTATTGTTGATAAGCGCGCTCGACTGCTGATTCAAACCATAACACTTTCAAATCTACGAATTTCAAACTTCAATGTGGAATTTCTGAATTTGCAAGCGATGTTCATTTCCATCACGCATCCTTGTTGTTATGTTTGGGGAAACTTGAATGCCAAGAGTGTTGACGTTTGAATTTCGTAGATTTGAAAGTGTTATGGTTTGAATCAGCAGTCGAGCGCGCTTATCAACAATACTGCTAACCGCTGCCTGCTGTGTACTCGGTTGCCTAAATTGCGGCGTGTAGCGAGATTTTTTAACCTGCCGTATGTCGCGAACGCGACTTCGGAGACCACATGTTATATAGGTCGATTTACTCAGCTCGACCTCCTCTATTACCCCTATATTTTTGGCCACTTAATTCTGGCGCACCCTGTATATATACATATATACACGAGAGTCACGAGTGCCTGGCAAAAAACCAATTGTCAGTCCGTTCGCCTAAATCAGTCATTCCTTTTCTCTCGCCAGTTTTCCACCGCCGTTTCTTCATCAATTTCTTTCAACCGTAACCCCATCACATCACTATGAAATTTCGCGAGCATCGGAACCTACTTATTGTTTCAATGAAAAACCGAGGCACGGAGATGAACCTGACTCTCGCTTAGTTTATCGCGAGGTGGTGGCCTTCACCTCACGCATCGTCTGTACAGAATATAGATCATCAAGTGAAAGCTCCCTTGGGTGCTGTAATCACGTTCTAAATGGTATTTCCTTGGTGTAATTAATTCATTAAGGTCACGTCTCTGCGCCCCAAGTTAGAAGGGACGTCTTAATTATGTACTTCTAACTTAATCGATCTATTTCGAGCGTTAACCGCAGAGCAAAATTTGGTCTGTCGCGGGCGTAAGCAAATCGTTGCTTCGAATGCCTTGATAGAAGAGTGAAATTGCATATTCCGTAGTTCAATGAAATATTAGCTCGTTGCCGCAGTTGTTTTCCTCTCGACGATCGTGATCACTACCTTCTCCTATCTTTTCACCCAAAAATAATGTTAAACTTCTTCAATTCGTAAAGCTTTGATGCATGATCCCCACCTCTTTGAGGATAAGTCCGCGATATCAGGCTGGTAGGATTAAGTTGAGGCAGCCAACCGGTCAAGAGTGATGAAGAATAACATGATGATAAGACCCGATACGTGTCGGATCGTAGGTCAAACCGTGCCGTAAAAACCCAATCGCGAAACTATAAAGAAAAAGCCATAATTCTTAACTGTTATCAAAAGATAAAAAATAGCAATAAAAGAACACCGTGTATGTATATATATATACATGTATGAAATGTGCTCGAATTTCGGCACGTGACTCGGTGATAAATTACAATAAACTTTGGATATTCCCCTAGAATGGCAAGTATGCGGAACGTCCATTTGGCCAAAAATAATTCTCAATTTGCAATAAGTTGTCCACTTTGAAAATCAATTCCATCTCCCTGTAAATATATCTCGGTTTACACGCAAGTATGTGTAGATGTATGTACGTGTACGAGCGGAGACGTATGGAAAGAGCTTTTGTAAGCTCTCTTTAGGTTTCTTTCATTTGACGTGGTAAAGGAAATAGAAGAGGGCGAGTTTCTTGAATACCTTGAATCATGGAGGTCTTTAGGCAGGACGCTACAGCTTCGTATTGAGAAAGAACAGAAACGATATTAGGACTGTGTAGGCTTCAAGGAGGAGGTTCTTTATACTTGGCTTGAAATTTGTTCAATCGCGTAATTTGCAGCCATTCAATTATACACATAGCATTCAAACTTGAGAGTAAAGCTGCCCCTCCAGAAAACTATTGAACAATACGGTCCTCTTCTCTTTTCATTTTGCGTCAATTTTTTCGGTAACAGCAAACCAAACGACAGAAAAATTCCTCGAACATTGTGCCAGGAATTTCTCGGTCCTTCGGGAAATATAGCCTTCGAACGAGATCGAGTAGGTACTACCCTCTGGTATTCTTCGTTCCATAACGTTTCTCCCCCTCAGAAAGTAGACATTAAAGCAGACAAAAAAAAAAAAAACGACTGGCCTCCACCAATTCACGATAAACGGCGAAAGTTTTCTGAAAATTATACTTCATCGCCGATCGCCATGCATGATCAATAAGTGTACCCATCGAGTCGTCACAACGAGTCGTAATATGCCGTGGGAATTCGTCAAAGAGACAAAAACAGACCCTCTCTTGCAAGTTAATTGAAATTTGTTTCTACTCGACAGAGATCGAGCTGTTTCAAGCCTATGTACCCATACACGGTGTATGGAACGTTAATCGGTGTAGGCACAGCGCGTTGCGACTATAAGCCGATTAATCCGCGTTGCCTTGTAAAACATAACTATATTCAATGTATCCCTATAAACAGTGACGGTGACACGAATCTCAGAGCTAAGCTCAGCCGTCCATAAATTCATAATGCAGTATACCGTACGGCTGTAGGTATATGATATAAATTCAGTTGTCCGGTGGTGCGCGGATGAGAATTATTTTCATAATCCTGACAATATTGACCAGATATATAGGTATGCGTATGCGTATGCTCATGAATTATGTCATTGGGAGAGTTGAATGGCCGTAGGTAGATTTGAGATATCGTTAAGAGTATACCCTATTACGCTATACACCTAGGGGTGTAAGATTTCCTTTGTTATTGCACTAGGTCCAGCACTTTGGAAAGGGCACGCGCATCGTTGACTGCACAATGTTCTAAGGCACGGCGGATTAGACAATAGGCAGTTAACTCGGTGTTTGTCGTGCAGGGTGTAGATAGACTATATACACATAGGATAACGGTTTGTATAGCGAAGATTCGTGTACTGTCGACCGCACCACGGGGTTGTGTTTACACCAATTTAATTACTTTCCAAGGTATAAGTCGCGAATATCGCCCAAGGGCTCTGGTTCTTCATTGAAAAGCTTTCCCACCAGACACTGTTTCTTGAAATGTAGAAATTAATTACAAGAGTAAAATTACACGGGGGCACGCCGATTTCACAAAAGATAAGAGGAAATGCTGATTGTGAGTTATTCGCTGACTGACAAATTTCACACATTTCAAAAGCGAATGAATCTCGTTACGCTATTCAGGAGATTCCGAGGTAACCGTATCCAGAGGAGAGCGTATACCTATATGTATATACCATATTTATATCCTCTACACACACGCTACTCTATCCTTTCTTCTGAATCACCTGACGATAAGATTTCTCGTTCCTATCTGTTTCAGAGGCTGTCGGCGTAACGAGCCACCAATGCCGCAGTGGACATGAGTTGGTTGTCCAGCTGGTCGCCATTGCAGGTTCTGCTTTTGATTCTTCTCAAATGTGGTGAGTGTTGAAATCATTTTCAAAATCATCATTATTCTCACATATTATACCGATTATACAACAACTAGTTATAACAATTACTTACACCTTGCCATAATATTATAGTGCCTATGCCACACGGTATAAAGTACGTATCGCGGCACGGGCTACATTTAATTAGCCAATAAACAATAATTGATATCGGCAGCTGTTGTGGATTGTTTTATCTGCCTAATGAAATTTCAAATCCCGCAGCGGCCATATAGTAATAATGGCTTACACCAGTTTTTCCGTGCTTTTCACTGGGTGGTTTTATTCTTCAACACTTTTTATGTTCATCATATAATGTGATACTTGTCAAACTTAATCAACAAACTACCTGTATATAGATAGGTGTATGCATGCTATTATGTATATAGGTATATTAGGGTGTGCCGGAAAGAAAAAAAAAACAAAAATTCAAACGTGCATCCAAATTATGGTAGAGCACCTCAAATAGAATATCTCAGCCAAATATGAGCTCTTGATATTGATATTTAGCGGTTCCTATTTTGTTTTTTCCATTTTCCATTTGAATAAGATGTGAAAAAAAAATTTTGAAATGGCACAAATAAAATAGGCACCTCTAAATATCAATATTCAGAGCTCAAATTTGGCTGAAATATTCTATTCAAAATGCTCTACCGAAATTTTGATGCGCGGTTGAATTTTTTTTTTTTTTTCAGCACACCCTAAGGTATATGTATAGTATAATATGCATCATGTATACATGTATGTCACGCTCAGATCCAGCATATACTCAGATTTACCCTGCTCAAGATAATTTAGATCCAACCTACGTCTACGTCAACGGCAAGGCGTACCTGGTGTGCCTTGCTCACAACCGCACCAATAATTTCTCTCATTTCGAAGAATAATTTCAAAGTAATTGTCCGTTTAACCAACATCCGAGAAGGAATACCTATTCAATTACTTGATAAAATGAAAAGTGGTTCTATGAATTCGTGAATTCGTTTCTATGGGCACGTCACAATGCCTTTGACCCACGCAAACGGTGTGATAGGTGTGAAAATTTATCGGTTGAATTTTAATCCGACAGAGAGGAGATTTTCCGCAGAAAACTAGGGAATCGTATACGTATTTATGCTATCGAACGTCCAGCGGCTGAGGCTGCCACAGACGTCTGGAGCCTTTTGACGCAGTACGTGACTATCCGCTGTTATATCGTATACCTAACAACGCTATTCTTTATATTAACGTCATTTCTATGAGCATCGATTCACCCGATGGCAAACTAGTATACAAAGTTATCCACTTCCTAGGGTTACGTCGATTTATCTCGATAACAACCTGTCCGATCCTCGTCCCCCTTTCTATACAAGACATACCTATATGTATGTTATATACACATACACGGGGTGTGTGCCTCGGAAATACCAGAAACCATCAGACACCGTGAAACACAAATAGCCAAGGCTTGTCAAAGAAAAGAAAAAAATTTAAGAAAAAAGATATATGCTCGGATATCATTCGATTATCTGTGCTGACGTAAAAATTGTCCAGGCCAAACTGACGCAAATTCGAATAATCATATTGACCCAAGAAACTTTGCAACTTTCCGAACCGCGATACCTAAGTTTTTTCGTCATTCAAACGGTATAAAACGATAGATTCGAGGGTATGAATTTCAACCCGACACCCTGTACTTGTGTTGCTATACATAGATATGATACATAGACTTGCACGGGGATAGGTCTACGTATACGGATCGATTAGGTACAGAAGACGAGCCTTGCCATACAGAAATATTACGTCTGGTAGCCTGCGAGAAAAATATCTTTCAATCTACTCGGCGATTGGATATATTTTCTTATTCTGGCAAATAAAGTATTGTCATATATCATAGGATTACGGTATCTAGTGCCGTCTTAGTTATCACAACCGGCTGCAGACTGAAGTGAGGCGCAGAAATTAGGATACAGTCCGCATTGCGGATCTTGTAAGATATTGATATCGACTAATTATCTTGCTCGTCGTTGGCCCGAAGGATTAATTGCAGAAATTTCTCGATTGTGTCTCAAACACCTCACGATTGGTGGTGTATCACCGAGGACTTGATTTTTCGTCGTACCCATCACTCTTCGCTGAGTCGTTCGTCGCGCTCGAATAAGGATTACACCGACTCGTATATTTCATATCCCTTATCCATGCCACAATATCCCGTCACACGTCAATTCGTGGATACTCAATCATAAAGTGGTGTTTATTAATCAGAGCGATAATCCCATGCCAGTTTACATGTATAAATCGTGTTGGTGTGAAAAAATGGCAAGTCCTACCAGCCAGGGAGGCTCGTTCAACCTTCCGTGAGACATTTAGCAAGCTCGAGAACGTTGAGGGATGACTACGATAAAGCCCAGGTTGTGGATGTTGCGTAGCAGGTGGTAATACTGTCGCGGTTACTGCCACCATTAATACGTGAAACGTTTCCCCGTGTTTCTGATACGTGCGGGAAATCTTCGTAAACTAAAAGAATACGATGACGCGTATACAGGGTGATTTCCGACCGCGTAGCTTATCCCGGTTATTGTATTCGTTGCGAAGAAGCGATCGACCGACGCATGGCTGGTCGCGAAAACTTCGTCCTATGTTCCCCTGATCGAAGTGATGGGTTGAGTTACATTATCTAGTGTTTGAAAGATTCAACGACGGGTGAATCGACTATCAAAATTGGGAATCACGGGGTGTTCTCGCCGTTTTATAATGTCCGTATTGTATCTACCTACGTGTAGTACACGGGATATAATGTAAAACTTTCTAAATCACGACCAGGGCATAAAGCCGAGCAGCTTCTATCGTCGTAATTGAGTGAACTGCACCAGTAGTTGCAATTATAATGATGTGTTTCATCGTTTGTACGGTGAGATGGCTGAAGGTAGAAGGATACAACATGACCATGTTTAGTGAAAACTCCACGTGCAATAACCTTTAGAAAATGTAAGCTGTAGGTATGTATACCAACTCTCCTACGACGGTGCAATTCACCTTGTACAACGTGAATTAAATTCCCGACGACGAAACGACGACGCGACTATAGCAATTAATGACAAATTGCACTCGACATTCTCCCGTGTTCTGCAATTATTTCAGACCGTTACTCTCGTCCTTTATCGTCGTGACTTGAAACTCCTTGCTACACACCTTGTGCGGATCCTTTTCATAATATTCAGTTACACGTGGTATTCGCACTCGTTATACAAATAGCAACTGACACTTTGTGTTCGAGCGCAAAGAATATCGAGTAGCTTTTTGTCTTTCACTGATAAGAGAACGGAGAGAGAGGCGAAGATCCAACAGTTCCACCTCTCGTTGCGAAAAACCTATGTACCGATTCTCGCGTCGACTGGTATTTGAAAAATACGTGATTAGCACCCGCTTTATTTTCTGGGTGAAATTCAGGGCAAATCTTCGAACATCGTTCTCTTTTGTTGCAGGTACCTAGTTGGGTTTTATCGTGGGTTTTTGCTTCTGACAAAGCCCCGTGTTTTTCTAGTGTCTGCCGTCGCAACTTTTTTCCCCATGAAGAAATCGACAGGTTCAATTATTTTCTTATGGTCGTTAGGTATATTTAGCCGAGGAATAGTTGGTCGCTTTTTCTAGCAAAAATTGTGTTCAGGGTATAGAAACTTAACACTTCATATTTATAACGACCAGCCCCTTTCTCTCACTAGATGTTCTCTCATCTGTCTGTAATTCTTGTCCTCTCCCCCCGAAAATCGGCAGCAAGAACTTTTTATTTTTCTTTTCCCTCCTCATCGTACCGCTATCATTATTCTTTTGCCCCCCATGCTTCACCTCGTCGACTTGAAACGGTCGGAATCTAGCCCAGCGTTGAATTACGCCGACTCAAAAGTGCCTCAAGTATCATAACGCCGAGTGGTGGTGGCGCAGGTCCTATTGTATGCCTTGGCGTCGATAGACACCCTTACAGAAGTACCACCTATTCGTTTAACCCAGGGAATCTCTCACAATGCTGGGACTATAGATAGATAAGCCTGAAGCACCCCGCTTCTGAAGTCAAAAGTTCGAGGAGGATGAAATGCATTGGGAAGCATGGCCACGTATACTTGTATACATATACCTACAGGCACCTGTGTATGTATCTGGTTAGTAAATCGCGATTCTATCTCAAGCCGCAACTGCGAGCCGGTCGGAAACATACGACATAATCTGCAGGGAAGATTGTGAAGAAGATCATAGTCTCGTCAAAGTTGGGGAATGCAAAGATAGCGAAGTCAATTGAAAATCGAGAACTGTGCAAAGTATTTTTGCTCTGAAAATTAATCTTTTTAACTCCTGGTAAAACCGTGCCTGGTTTGAGCACTTGTCAAAAGTCACACCCGTGACGGGGTGATTATTAATTGTCGTACGTTCCTTTCATAGTTGTATTTTTTTCTTCTTCTTCTTCTTATTCCATTCTACTTTGTGCAGAGAATCTCGACTTGAGAATTTAATAATGGCTTCCTGAATATAGCCGCATCTCGACGGTTTCCGTTTCTTCGTTTTTTTTTTTTTCTTTTTTCTTCTTCCCCCTCTACTTTTCTTTGTATTGGATTAATGCCGAGCTTTCCTGGTATCGCAATTACGTTTCACATACCAAACTAATCCCTCCCCTCCATCTAAGTTTATCTTTGTGTTAAGCCGCAGAAGTTCCGGGGCTTCTCACCCCCGCATCTCACTTTTGACCACTCAACTTACCGAAACTAGACACGAATAGGGCTAACTACCGTATTTCATTCTACAAAAATGACTAACTTTGAATGTATACTGGCGACAGGCAGAGCATTTCAATTGGCGAATGATTTCATACGGTTTCGGGTTGGATGGCAAAATCTTATTCTATCATGAAAGCTCTAAACTGTGCAGCAAAGTTGCATCTGCCCTCCACAGTCAATTTAACTGATGAAAAAATCCTTTCTGCCGGAATTCACCGACCCTTGATTGTCATTAGCTGAATATTAGTGTGTCGTTTAATATATAGATCACCGGCGTGTGGCCCAGAGAGATATGATCTAGTAGGCCTCGGTGCGTGTGGTCGAATCCTTAAAAGGATCGCTTCCTGAACTCACGGGTCTGCTGCCCGCTACGTTAAAGAGATACGTAATAGAAAAATCTGATCCTCAGTATTCGTAAATTGGAAATTCTAGCCTTGCTGGAGTTTTGTGTATTAGTGATGTATTAGTTGAATCGAGCAGCTGTTGTGAAGAGGGATAGATATATTCTACGATGTTAGATTGACGAATAAATTCTATCATATATACCTATGTTGGCGATTTACTGGAATTCGTTGATCAAATTGCTATCGTTAGGTAAGAACTTTTACGCAACGCGTAATCGAGAACAAGAATTTCATACAAATTCACGGCTTAATTTGAATACCTTTACTCGTATAAAGAGGCGGTCGAATTACACAGCGAAACACAAACGCTTCCAATCTCATCTTTGATATCCCACCCGCTGGTTTTTATCTCGCTGAAGTATATCGTTTACACGCGGGTGAATCAACCATACATTGAACATTCTGAAGTAACAGTTAGCTAACAAATTATTGACACCCGCTGCAAAATTATTTAATTCAGAGAATTACTTTTTTCCTGCTGTTATAGCCATAGTATTCGAAAATATGCCTCGAATGATCACTTGGTCGAAAATAAAAGAAGTTGTCCGTTCAATTTCGCAGGAATTTATAAAGAAAAGCAATCATCAGCGACACTTTGATATCACGTTCCGAAACTGGAAGGCTTCCTATGAGCTTTGACATCGTGACCAAACTTAGACGAGACGAGAACGTTGCTTTCCAATATTGCTTTCTGCTGCTGTGAAATTAAAAATTTCGCCGTACAAGAGAAACCATTAAACTGACGAGGATTCATGTCAACAGGGCAACGTAGCAATGAAATTTCGCTTTTTTTTTAATCTTCCGCTTCTCCACCTGCTTCGTCATAGAAACGAAAGCTCGTTTCACGTTCAACATAGGTGGTTTTCCGGGATACAACGGGAGACGATACCAGCTATTTGTGCTCTGGTTAACAACTTCAAAGTTATCCTCAGTTTTTCCTATTTTTTTCGTCCCCTGCCCGTTTCCATGGTGTTCTCACCGCGCGAGTAAAATATCGGGAATCACCAGAGCCATGCCGGAATCGCTGCGATGTGTTTGCGTGCACGGAGACCTGGCTACCGTGTCTCTTCTTATCGTTAGTTTCCCGTTAACTTAGCCGTGAAATTAGAGAACAGAATGGACTGCGGGATGTTCTCTCGCACGAGAACTCTAGGCCCCGGGTGCGGTGGACTCTATTGCAGGGAAAGTTGTAGTCCTCGGTTTGTTCCAAACGGGAAATCTTCCTTCTCGTTCGGGCGATGATATGAATTGCCTGCGCATTTGGTGGCTCGGGTGTCTGCAAGCCCTGCCAATTAAGATAGCAAACACTGATACGGGGAAGTGAAGATAAAACTGTAATTAAAAACTTTGCCCCCAGTTTTACCGCCTTAGACAAGTCGTTCGTTGATTCGTCAAATACCTGTCCCAAACGAACAAAAGCCAGGACACATTGCGGAAGCTTACATACAACTGCAGGTGAAAGGGGTTTCGCACGCGTGATGCTCTTTCGATTTCCAACAACGTTGGAAAAATACTTCGTCCCGTCTCGCGTGGGATTTATTTTCATCCAATAGGATTCTCTCACCTCAGCCCCGCTCACCTCTGAGGGTTTGTTAATATCCCAGAGTAGAACGCGATGTAACCCTAAACCCTGCGTGAAATTCTTCCCCAAATTGGGGGGACCAACCTGCGAAGATCTGGTCCCGAAACAGTTGGGTGCAAACGGCAAACGACGAAGGTAAACTTGGCTTTTCCTAACTTCTCTAATAGGATTTCCGCAGCACCTACCATGAGATTATACAAAGCCAAATATTTTACTTGCCCTACTTTCAGACGTTAACAGTATCTGTATAGACATTGGCAGCGAATTCGGGAAACGAAAACTAAACCCGTTGTGGCCGGGAGGGGGTGTTTATGTAAAGCTGTATTATTATATACATATATATGCGTACGTACACAGGTGTTGCAATTCGTTGCAAATCCTTTGTCTGATTAATTGATAAAGGCGTGTATTAGGCATGGGACGTGAGGCTTAATCAAGACGAAGATTTACCGATTCTTGTATATCGAATTGCAAAGTTGTTCGGCGATAAGTCGGGGACTCGTTCGGTCCTTCGGGGCAATCGATTAGGTACATTGATTCAATAAGTGAAATCCACCGCGGTTGGAGCTGGGGATCAAATAGGATGAATATTTGTCGTTTGACGTGGAAGTGATTTGGTCGAGGAAGATTTGCATCGACGAACCCAACTCACTCCCTTGCTTTCTCACATTTTTGTAAAATTGAAAAACTTGCCGGTTCCCCGGCTTGCAAATAGAACGTATGTTTGAGAGATTGAAACGTAAACTCGTAAGTTTAGACACGCCTGGAAGATTCTCATCCTCCGCTCGCGGAGCGGTGCAGCCCCGCGCCAAAGGCTCGATAGTAGAACCTCTGGTTCCCTTTGAAATAATAAAACCCTTTCACCTCTCATTCCCCGTCTGCATTTAAATTTCAAACGGAACCAGTGAATATCGATGCGCGATTGTTGAATAAAAAACTGTGGGAAAAATAAATTGCGCATATTCTTTGGTAAATAAGACTCGATGGCAATTTGAATAACGAGAAATCGAGGTATTCGCTGCACGCAGACGTGAAATATCGTCATACCTGCAGTTCTTCGAAAAATTACGTTCGACTCGACTTTTCATTCGTACCTATTCTCAATCGGTGTCGAATTGCCGCGTCTCTTCAAACATTTTTGGCCCTGTCTCCGATTACGCGCATTAAAGTCTACGGCTTCGCGAGGAACTTCATTACTCTAGCATGGCTTCGTATAAGTATAGTATATACGAAAAAGAGGAGGATGTATAGGGAAAAGAGCCAAAGAGTGCACAGTGCCCCCTCCCCACCCCATGGCTCCGCGTAAAGAGCGTCGGCGATAACGGAATTATTTGTCCCCTTAATTGAAGGTACATTGGAGAATGTTCCTCTCAACGAACCATTAGATATCTGATTTGAAAATTATGCAGCCGGTATGGCTATAGGCCTTCCTCCTATCGGCAAATATCATTTGGTGAATAATTACCAGTGAAGGAGTGCTGAAAAAGAAGTGAAGAAGTGAAACGAGTAACGATAAATTGAATTCTGTTTTTACGCTACCGCGGCGAACGTTACGTTTTATCCCCGGATATTTGCCAACGTAAGCTTCGACAGAAATGCGGGCTGTAATAAATATTATTTTATCAGGTGATGCCGGGCTTGTTATTTTTCCATGTATTATTTTTTTTTTCCTTTTTCCTTTTTCCCTTTTCCTGTTTTCTATATATTTTTTCTCTACCCTCGATTTGCTGCCCCAATATTATTTCACCGCGAAATTTTCTAAACAATTACGTTTTTAATGTTCGAGCACGCCCGAGCGTTTTCGTGCTTGCTTGCGGCTCTGTAGATTACCGATTATAATACAAACAATTTTAAAACCGGATCACGAAACTCGACAAGGTGTATACCTACATTTATATCCGGTCAATATTCCTCACCCAGACGCAACCGGCTCTATAGTCGAAGAAGATGTCAAAGTATATACCTACGCGTATGTTTACATATAGTATACATATACATTACATATATGCACACAGTCCTCCGAATACAGAGGCACGTGAATTATGTCCGCGGGGACGTTCTTCGTAGATGGGGTCGTATTAAGGGGGGGGTAAGGTATTTAATTATTTTTTTTTTCATTTTTTTTTTATTTGCTTAAATGAATGTATAACTATTCAAGAATGTTGTGTTAAAATTTCAAGTCGATCGGAGCAAAATTGACAAAGTTATGAGCATTTAAGCGTCCCTACTCTGCTCCGCCTATTTGCAGACTTTTTGGTACCTGACTGGCAGCTGCCGCGCAGCTGCTCGCAGCGCTTACCTGCCGAGCTATTGTTTTGTACCTCTAACCCTAAATTGTGTCCTTCGTAGAAGCACCTCTTCGGGTAGTAGTGTGTATTTTTCAAGCATAGAATATACTTCAGTCGATCATTGTACGCCGTGCCGAGCAGTATCGATACCGAGAGTTTCCATTTTCGTGCGGATTCGATTGGTTTTGTTTTGTTTTTTATCATCAAGAATGCCTCGAAAAGTGAGCAGAGAACGTCGTCAGGAGAGTGGTGAGTTGATAAATCGACCGAAGAAAATTGTACCACCGCATAAACGTAAAAAGGACGATGTAGTGGCAAGCAGCGCGTCCTCGAAAAAAATCAAAAGTTCTTCGAATGTAGAGGTAGAGGAAGATATCACTAAACATTACAGAATAGTAGACTTCTTACTAGTGTTCTCTACTATCTCTACTCTAGTGAAATGTGCAGTTTGTGGTGGAAAAATAAGTTTCCAAACATGCAAGAAGGAAGGCTTGGGCTTCAGTGTAAAAGTTTCTTGTGAGAAATGTGCTCCTCATTACGTTCAATCAAGTGAAAGGATACATTCCGGTACATATGATGTAAATTATCGATTCGCTTTTGTAATGCGACTCTTAGGCTTGGGTTTAGCCGGATGTAATAAATTCTGTGGACTTATGGATTTAGCAAGTGTATTTTTATCAAAGCCAACCTATAATTCTTACATGAAGAATATGTGTGAATCTGTACAAAAAGTTGGCAAGCAATTTTTCACATCCGCTGTACAAGAGGAAAAAGATGCCACATGTAAAGCAGATAATTTAGAAGACACTTCAGAATTGACAGTATCAGGCGATGGAACGTGGAAGAAGAGAGGCTTTTCTTCGTTGTATGGCGTTTCATCTCTAATTGGCTATCATACTGGAAAGGTTGTAGATATTCTCGTCAAGAGTTTATATTGTCATAGCTGTAAGACTTGGGAGAGTAGACTGGATTCAGCCGAATATGAAACGTGGTATGAAGAACATGTTAACAGCGGAAGTTGTGAAGCCAATCACATAGGACCATCGGGAAACATGGAAGTATCGGCAATACTACAAATGTTCCAGAGGTCAATGAAGAATTTCGGTGTGATGTATAGAAACTACATCGGAGATGGTGACTCCAAAACCTACAGCGGCATAGTTAAGGCACAGCCATACGGCGAAGATTTCACCATAAATAAAAAAGAATGCATCGGACATGTGCAAAAACGTATGGGCACGCGTTTGCGCGAACTAGTAAAGTCGAGCACCGTCGACACTACAACTAAAACTGGGAAGACTGTGAAGAGGAAAAGCCTTTCTGGTAAGGGAAAACTTACTGCAAAAATGATAGATAAGTTGACTGTGTATTATGGACTAGCTATACGAAGAAATCACGATTCTGTTGAGAACATGAAGAATGCCATATGGTCCACATTCTGGCATTACAGTTCAACTGACGAAAATCCGCAACACGAGAAATGCCCGAGCGGCGAAGACTCCTGGTGCGAGTGGCAGAGGGCTGCAGCTGCAGATACTCTAAATAAATTCAAGCATAGCTATACAGCTCTTCCTAACGACGTTCTAGAAGCCATGAAGCCCATCTATGAGGACTTGAGCAAGGACGCTCTCTTGCAGCGATGCCTTGGTGGATTTACACAGAACAACAATGAAAGTCTCAACCAACTCATTTGGAAAATTTCACCGAAGTCAGTGAGTGGTACCGCTACTATAGTGGAAATCGCAGCTAATGTAGCTGCATGCACCTTCAATGAAGGTAGTTTCGCTCTATTATCATTCATGCAAGAGATGGAAATAAGATCGGGGCCAATTTGTCATGAATGGGCGCGTCAAGTCGACAAGCTACGCATTTCTAGAGCAGAGGAGCAGGCAGCTCGTGACAGTAAAGAAGGAAGAATTTCACGTAGACAAGGTCAAAAAGATGCCCTAGACCTTCTAGGTGAAAGTTCTTTACTGTATGGACCTGGGATAGACGACTCAATGTACGTATAAAAGAATTATTCATTTTTTTTCTAATTTTCTGGTTTCTAAAACTTTAAACCGTTCTCCTGAAAACTTGCCCTTTTTAAAGTCGGTGAACACGATAACTCAAAAAGTATTGAACCGATCGTCTTCAAAATTGGCACAGTACTTCTTCATATAATTCACCAGGTAACGCTGGGAGCTTTTTTCGTTTTTTTCAATAATTGTTGATTTTACAATAACAAATAGGTCGATTTTTTCGACGAAAATCGGACTTTTGACTTCAAGGTGCCGCCAAATTTTCAAAAATCAAAAAATCAAGAAATCCCCCCCAGCGTTACCTTGAAAAACATCTCCTTTAACTAACGCACTTTGGTTTTTTGATTTCAGATGATTCTACACGGAGCTATGGTGTTCACCGCAAAACACCTTTTTTTCGAGGCGCCTCTGAAGATTCACCGCCAATCATTTGTTCAGCAATATTTTGTCATGAAATTTTTTTTAGATATAGTTGAAATGTTATTTCATCATATGCCAAAAGTTTCAATAAACTAATGCTACTCATATCACGAAAAAAAAATCGTAAAAGTGTGCCTTTTTTCGGCAGAATTAACCTTACCCCCCCCTTAATGGAATTACGGTTCCCAGAACATTACCTACCCACCGTCTACGAAAATGCATTCCCCAGTAGCCATTGGGAAGTTATATAGGATCACGCGATTCGACCATTTCTGGTCTGTTGTTCGCCCTGCACGTCCATGTGTGTACCACCCACACATATACGATACACATATGCCCATGCACAACATAGAAGGTAGCCACAGTCTACGGCCTACATCCTATGCACGGACTAGAGTATAAACAATATACGACTCAGACTAGTTTCTACTATAAGAATCTTTACGAGACGCGGTCACCACACCAAGCTATCCGGTAAATATTTAACGAAACCTTGACGAATTGTGCCGGAGGTAGATTAATCCACAAGTTTACTACGTCGGTGTTGAATTTGCGTTTCAGATGCAACCAAAACGCCGAGTTCATGGCCGGAACCTTAACTAGTCTTAACTCCTTAGCCAAGTAATCAGCGTGCAGTACCCTATGCCCGTTTCCCGAAGTCTGTGGTCTGCAAACACGCGTAAGCTCTTAAAATAATTCGGTTCTCTACAAGCTCCGGGTAATTACGTACCAAATAATAACGAGACTGGATAATCTTTAGCGGACTTGAAAAAGTTTTCACCTCGCGTTCGAAATGCTAGGACCGAATAATTTTCATCTTGAATGGATCTGGACTTATGGACCTGACTAGTGTTCTCATTGTCGGGGACCTCGGGATACCGAGGTTTCAATTTGCTGCAAGACACCGACGAAATACCCGGATATATCCCGACGGATGTGACGGTCGTGATACGTAGGTTTTTTGATATGTGCGTGCCAGGTGTTGATGAAATGAATTTTTGTTGCCGGTTTGTCAATCGATACGTGAATAAATTAATACACGTGCCGCATATATTTATATTCCGTGTACGATTTAATGTCAACGCTGATACGTCGGAGGGACAGATTTCGCCGGAGTGCTAATACATATTCTTGGATCCCAGGTAGGGAGGTATCCGCTTTCATGATCGTAGGATGAATCTCTTCTCCCAGTGACGGTATAGGACCGAGTTCTGTGATACATATCTTCTGAACGTCTTTGCAGCAATAAAACGACCCACCCTCCAATTTTCTGTCTCGCCTGAGTTTCTCTGGTTTCCAAGATATTTCTACGACCCTATACAGAAACGTCGTACACCATCCATCGCCTAGCTTCCTTATCAGATTCTATACGAGTAAAGAGCTTTTGAAATTCGGTCACTTTTTTTTTATTATTATTATTTCCCCCCGGTATGACACAAACGCTTTCGAAACAGCAATTGCCCACGAGATACCTACGAGAATATTTGAGCAGTCAGAAATTATGTGTTCCAGGTATTACGTATGATGCATGGAGAAGTCAGTGTCCAAATGAATGCAAACTATTGCATAAGTTCCGAACATTCCTCTGCTCTCTCTGTAGGGTCGTTTTCATTCCTGCTGTTCTTTGTCATTGTTGTGAATTGTGATAGTGGGAGGATTTATAGGCAGGCATGAGAGCGACAGACATCGTAACATCCAGATCAGTACGACACAGCTATGGCATGTAGGTACGGACACGTTGTACGCGGAAATTTCGCGCTAATTATAATCGTAAATTACAAATGCCATTGGCACTTGTGCAATACATGGACCTCTCTCATCTCTGTCAGATGGACAGAGACATTTATCACTGTCCGATGCGAATAGCAGCCCCATCGACAGCTGTCCTCACACATAGGTATGCGTGTGTGTGTCTGTGTATACACGAATTTTGAAAATGTTGAATAAATACGCGGTGAAATGTTCGCAACGCTTGAGGACGGACGGCATTTCGTTGGGAAAACGCTGATCTTTGAGAATACGTAGCAATTGTCCGTTTCCCAGGAAGCGGGGACGACGGATCGGGTTCATAGGCGTCGATACGTGCGTGGATCCATCCCATAACCTGCAGGAGTCAATATCTATCCTCCCGGTATCGTCGTTGGAGATGCCTCGCGGTAATGCCACCTTGGGGAACCGAGGGTTCCGAGCTCGGGTTCTTATTCGTTGCAATTTGCACTTCTACCATTGCCGAGGCGAGGGCGAGAGGCGAGATATACAGATATACAGATATACAAAGGAATTGAGAGGGAGGGCTGGTATAGGAAGAGGGACTTGAAGAAACACCGTTTGAAACAACTCGGTTTTACGGCTACCCGGAGCCCGTTTCTCCCTACATTTTTGCCTACGTATTAATCTTCGTTCGAATCACCTCCTCCGTGGTCTCGTCTCCTTCTTACCAGTACGGCTCGTTGATCTCGTAGGACGTGCGATCGTTAAACCGTGAGAAGAATACGCTATAAATTCTGAGTAAACGACTGATCGTCATTTGTTATTCCCCACCACGTAAGATAGCTGATATACAGAGCGATTCTGTGGAAAATCACATAGGCTAACGGGAATCCCCTGAATTGAGCAGATCAAACATCCGGGTTCGGGTTTCCGGGTTCGTATGACATAGAAAATGAAATATCAATCCTTATTCCAGCCACCTTGACGGCAATTTTGCCAATGGACGAGTCCGTCTTTCCACGGGTTGTAGTCGCCGCATCGCACGCTGCTCTGTCCGGCGATCTAGCAGTCCTGGTCTTAGGATTACCGCCTCTGGACCAGCCTACGACCGTACTGTCAACGACGACAGAAGACGTGGACATTGTCATGGAGGAAGAGCAAGACAGTCGCCCGGAAATGGACGGTGGGACACCTCAAGCACCTCTGGTACTACGGTACGTGTGCAAAGGTCGCGCAACGATTCCCTGCGAAATATTACACGAAATATAAAAATGTAATTGTAATATTTCAGGGTGTTGCGTTTAGATGGATTTACCTCCGAGCTTGTCGGGGAAGTGGCTGTTGATCCGGTACCTCCTCTTGGTGGCAATCTCTCCCTGACCGTACCCTGTGGCTTTTTGTCACGCGGGGGAACTTACTCTCTTCAACTCCAGGAGAAGAACTCTCCAGTGCCAGCAAAGCTGACCGACATATCCTCCATACATGACGTCCAGGTAAAACTTTAGGGAGCCGTCAAGAACAGACCGCGACAGTTTTCGGGTATCAAGCTGTGGTTAGCATGACACGAGACCCGTGCGTAAACGCGGTAGCGGAAGAAAGAAGAGGCGAGGCGAGGCAAGATGAGATGAGATGACGCGACTGATGTATGGCCTTTGGTTAATAAAGTTCAGAGACAGCCGCAGCAGCACTCTGAGATTAAAGTTGGCATGATGGATTATTAGACGAACAAAGGCTTTCGTAGTAAATGGTTGAAATTTTATCGCCGAAGCAAAAGTAACGGGGAGAAAACGTGCAGATTACACTTAATACTTGCTTTTAGCCTTCTTGCTTTATCTGCGCGCGGACTTGTGAGAACAATGAACTCTTCGCACAATGATTTTCCGCCAATCGTGGGGTTTTCAAAAATCACTCAGATTCAAAAGAATTTCCCTTCACCTTGAACAGCCCTATCAACGTCTCACTATTCGCCGCGGACTCTCAGACTTGTTTCTCAAATAATCCACAGATGAGAACAACCCTAGACGTCAGATGGCCAACACCGTCGCTATCCTTAGAGCCGCAACATTTCGAAACATACCCGGGGCAACCGGTACTGGCAACTTTAGAGTACACCGGAATATCCTGCACACCTTCGCCAGGAGTTCCGATCGCAACTTACTCCATGCAGCTTATATATTGCGGATCGAGTGTGCTCTCCTGCGATACACGCAACAAAAGCCACGTCCAGGTTGGTCGATGCTTCGAGAGGATTGCTTTGTTATTCGTAGTACTGTTGGTCTTTCGATTAGTCATCCAGTCTTCTATTTGTCTGAAACCGTTTCTGATACATACGTATAATACACGTATAATAATCATACATACGCGCAGTCTGTAGCCTTCGCTTCATTATTTCACTATGGTTCTCGTGCCAATTGCCATGTAGAATGGCGTTTTGCAGGTACTGTACTCCGAAGAGGTCAAAGGATTTCCTGGTCAAAGGGTTGTTACCTTACGATGCGAACTGTTCGGCCAGTCGGGGCACTATGCGCTGAGATTGAAACCAACCGCTGGAAATCCAACGGCACCTACCACGAGCGCTTACATAAAAGTGAGTATTTTATTTTTTCCCCTCTTCCATTCGCTGCCAGACTATACAATTGATGAATAAGCCCATGTCTTTGGAAACATATAGGGCGAAACAGCTCGCGCCGTTTCGTGAATCTTGCGCATTTAGCAATTTTATTTAATACCTAAACCCTAAACTGATACTTGTTCCCCATATTCCAGGTGGAATGGTCGGATCAATTTGTCTTCAACGTCCGTGCCAGATCGGTCTACCCCTGCGACGAGGGAAGCGGTGGGATTTCTGTTCTCTTTGAATACCCAGCGTGTCGTCTTCAGGGCGATCGCGTCCGTGTATACGGACGTCTTAGGGCGGACGTAGCTTCGCCCGCGCCACCTTCTACTTTGCATTATTTAGCGGAGCTAAAAGCACCGCCTGGCAAACACACCTTGACCTTCGACTGTGACATATTCAAAGAGAGATTCGTCGAGTACTGCTTCAGCTATGTAAGCCAGGCCATCACCGGTGCCATGTCACAAGTTAGGGTCGATTGCATTCCAACATTTCCACTTCAAGGTGAGTGATAATTGAATCTCCCACATTTACTGATCTTCTCATCGCCAATAACAGCCGAGAACGTACATCATCTTTCACTCAATATCGCTTCTCACGCGCCGAAGCCCATATTCGAGTCTTAGACGATAAACTAGATGACAGTATAAAGTGTTTCTCTTGCCATGCCGTGGTATTCAACATATAGGATTTCGAGGCAAGCTTGGCTTCTTCTCCCTTCGGGCGAAAATTTGCGTACTCCCCCAAACGCGTTCCCTACCCTAACGAACTTCTATTGATTAAATGTTATATCACCCGTGAATTACGCCGCGGAAGAACGTAAGCACCTTCGCTAAAGTCAGAGCCACATGCGTTACCACCGTGAAACTCGATCCAACAACTCCCAATGAGCTTCGACTATTTCATACACCCTACAGTTTCTCTTATTTCCCGACTAGCTTAGACGAATATCAAATAAATATAATAAAGTGTATGTGGACATATTACGCGTTCGTATGGACGCGGGATTCGATTGCATTGGTACACCGCGATGCTGTGGTACACTTCGAAGCTTCATACCGTCCAGGACTCACCGATCCTCGATTTATCACAAATAGTCATTCATCTCTGTCACATGTGACTACCGAAGTTCGCGTCCGTCACTATAGGAATAACAGGGAGATAGTACGCCAGAGTTCAATCCCCTATGAATATATGTATTGTATAGGGGAAAATGTCGACGGGGTCAATCTTTGACTGGAACGAATTCCTGCCACATACACGTGTACACATGCACCTGTATACCTATCCTCCCACATTTCAAAGAAGGATAATTAATTTTAAGTAACAACGAAACTGCACACGCATATATTTAGGAGCGGAGGTGTAGTCTACGTCGACATTCGATTTTATATTTCGCGTGTGATGTATCGCCTAGCTCTCGTTAGATAGTGGACCGTTGAGGGAAACGAGATGTGCTCCGGTGGCCCGGAGCCTAAGGGATGTAACCCTGAGGGAACAGTCTGAGAAGCGTCTAGCATTGCGGTCCAGTCAGTACCAGAAAATTTACCCTCGATTCGCTTATACAGATAGTGTCAAAATTATTCTACGGTCTGAGCTTATCTTTGCTACTTTCGAGACTCAGAAGTACGCAGCATTTCTGTACCCCACCTAATCCCGCGGAACGAGAAAAAACGGATGATTGAGAACGTCGTCATTTCCAAACTTTGGCGAAATGAATCTGTGAAAAGTGCTTGTCGAAATATATTAAAAAGGACGTGAGACAAGAAGTTCAGAAATGCATTAAAACCGTCGTTGGAAGTAATTGTAATAATGAATATTCTGTTAACCGAGGATCGCCTCAACTTCGCCAATTTGTTCAATTAAATCTAATGCTTTCTTCAAAGCGATTACCTTGTATAAGAATAAATTTTCAGTTTATTGGGATTAAAAGTAAATTGAGAACGTTCCTTTTATCCAAGCTTATCATTAACCAGCTTATTACGTTTTATTATACCGACCCATAAATTTTTTCTTTAAAAGTTCCGCAACTGAACAAAAGTTACGAAGGGCTTGGGTACTGGAAACCCGATTACAAACAAAGTCCTCAAGAAGATTCTATGTACACAGGAAGATGAAAAGTTACTTGGCAATTTCAGTTTGCGAACTTGATAAATAGATTCGGAAGGGAAATACGAAACAATGCAACATTTTTACAAAAGTAAATTCGTCATTCCTCGTATCTTGGGCAACCTCACTGTAGGTAATGCATAAGTGAGTACATATCCTCGGTTGTATGATATGTAAGACTTGTTCATGCGAGAGAATTTTTATCTCAATCTCTTATGTTGATACGAAGCATACCATACCATTCTAGTATCGTACACGCTATCATAAAATTCTCTCCGTGTAGTCCTAGGGGTATGATTTTGATATCAAACGACAAAGCGTCTCATGCCGTTGAAAAAAAGACCGCACATCGATACTTTTCGTCAAGCTCAGACCGTGTAAGAAGTGATCAAGAAATCTTGCGTCCGCTTGAGGTCGATTTTTACGAGGAATCCACCGGTGCAAGGAAAGTACCGCATTCTGGATCACCCTGTATAGTATATATATTCGAGGAGCAATCTTTAATACGATCGCAATTACTCCGTTCTGAAATATTAACTAAATTAACTACATTTCACATTATACATACATACCTAGATAGAGGCAGGCGAAGAGGGAAGCTGAAGACTTTCGCAACTCAAAGTTTCATGTGCCAATTTATTATGCTTCCGGCGTGTAAATAATGTGACACGACACGCTTCAATATCGGGCGTACAATCACCGGTTAAAAAATAGCAGCACTTATTCGGTTCAAGTTCGCTGCGAGCTTCATCGAAAAGCTTTCAATGCGTCTGCCGCAATTTTTTTCCCATTTATACGTTGGACGCGAATGTAGACTGGCGTCAAGAAACGTCGCGTATTACCATCTTTGGAAAAAAAAAATTCTTTTGCACGAACAAGTCTTACATATCATACAACCGAGGATATGTACTCACTTATGCATACCTACAGTGTGGTTGCCCAATAAGAATACCCAGGTATTCTATGTATAGATGTATACAAATCTTTCTCACAGCGTGTATCTCAATAAATCTGCGATATTCGCAGTTATTTTGGCCGATGGTAGCATTATACGACACTAGCTGTCACCCCTTTGCATCCTCATACCTCCACGCAGCAGCTGACCCTCTTTCGTATTAGCCATACGAAATTACGCCGACCTTTTATGCGAAAAATAAAACTGTCAAAAGTCCGGTGTGCTTTAAAAAAAAACAACACATATTCGGCCAGGCAATTTTTGTATCAAGCACGTTTTCAAATGTGAACAAAACGTATGGTAATCGGAATGATGGCAGACGAGTTTCATGAAATACTTTGACTTTTTGACGTCGTGGATCTTTGACAAAAGGTATATTGCTGAAAATGTGTGCTTGATTTTGATCGTACACGTACACCCGGTATGTTCACGAGGGTGACACTGATGTTCTGAGGGGATCGAGTGAGAACCACGGCACTCTTGAGCGAGAAATTTGCGTAAATAATTTCGCTCGCTTTCGCCGCGAGGGATGATTTGGCCGTCCGATACTCTGCCCTAGACTACAACGTGCGAACGAACAGAAGAATAAAAAAAACTTTGCAACGCCCGCAGATAACGCAGTTGATACTGCCATTTTTTTGCTCGTGACTTGAATCGTGACGATCTCGCGACGACATAATAAAGATCGATATTTTGTAATTGCCGGCCTCAGTCGTGTTTTTGCTTCAGAATATGAATGCAAATTTCAGTGGTCAATGAAACTTGATGATATCGGAACACTTATTATTACGGATTGTAAACGTGGACGTTCGAAAGAACAGAAACTAACGAAGTAGATATAGCATGTATGTAGGTATAGAATCGTCTGCGACAACCTTTATAGTTAGCAACTATATTCATCGTCTGTGCAGCAATGAAAAGGCCTTGGTAAGCTCGAACTCCCTTGATAATTAGCACAGTAATTACAGTGCTGAGAATTCCCAGACCTCGTACACGTAATCGGTGTCCTAAGTCCCAGGTAATCGTCAAAGTTATAAAATTCATTTGGAATAATACGTGTATAATCTCATTTCGACAACGCTGTGGGTTCACTTCGCTAAGAGGCTGCGCTATAAAGAAATTATCTGCATTTGCATATAAACTGCATCGCGCTTGGCACCCCTCGTATAGCTTCGCGTTTTCCTATATATTCTTTCTGTTTTCTTCACTCGCTCGCCTAGATATTCACAACGATTTTTATTCCTCATGTCTTCGTATTTATTCTAAACTCGGGTATTAGTATACAACTATGAAGGAATAGCTCCACTTTGAACCCTCAGCTCAAAATCGCTTCCGAAGTGGGCCACGCGAGTCTGCAGGGATCCAAAAAATCGATCGGACCTCCATGATGCAATTGTCATTTTGAAACACAGTCCCATTTGGATAGTTCCACAATATCGGAAGGATACGTACGTAATTCGATAGTCAGTAAGGTCTGCACTTTCGACGGATATCTATGAAGTTCAATAAATCTACTCCGGAGCACCGGTTCACTGGCACAGTTGTCGTTCGAAAACTTTTCCTGGGCTTTATTTAATTGGATAATCCGACCCAGTTTCATACTTTTCTTTTATCTTTTTCCCGCAGACGGTGATGCCGGCGGATGGGGACCCTGGAGTCAATGGACTCCCTGCAGCAGTTCGTGCGTCGGTGGCACAAGGCATCGGTACCGTTTTTGTGACACACCACCTCCAAGATACGGAGCGAAATTTTGTCAGGTTTGTGACGAGTCTTCTTTCGCTTCACTGGCATACCGCATCAATTCTTACCTCGTCACGTCGCATTGATTCGTTTCAATCGTTGCAGGGTCAGGCAGTTGAGACCGAGACATGCGGGGGTTCGAATCAATTGGACCTTCGTGAAAACTGGATTCCCGGCGACTGGGAATGTCGGCATGGAAAAGAATTGGCTGCCGAGAAACCGGAAGTAGCTGCTGAAGTTGGCACGAAATGTAGATGCGGTTGTCTCGTAGTCCTGGCGGCGAACAGGACGCGAAGAATCCTGGCAGCCAGTACCCAGGCTTGTCCCGGTAGATCCTTTTGGGTGGTTCAGGCCGAAGCTGATCATCAGGTCCGCCTTCACCTGGACCAAGCAAGATTTCCGTGCAAAGATCAGTACATCAGAATACGCGACGGGGACTCTCTGAGTGCCGGACTGTTGGCCGACGTTGCCTTCGACAAAAACGCCCCCGTTTCGGGTACAGTTGTCTCATCGGGGACAAACTTGCTGGTAGAGTTTTTCAGCGACGAAGAAGCAGCCGAGCATACATCCTGCATTGGCGGATTCCTAGCCCACGCCACGATGTTCGGTATGTAGCTCTGTCCCTCGGTCTTGGGTCTAACGTATTTAGTCTGTTATTGAGTCAATCTTCGAGCACCTGATTGAAACGAGATCAAAATCAATGAAACAAATGAGAATGAGAGATTTAATCCGATCTATCCCGAATTATAGCCAACGTTTTTTCGTACAACGGTACTATAACGGCGCCAGCAGATTTTCTCACCCCGAAAATAATGGCAGCAGCGGGAAGATGGGCTCTGTGGCTGACGCCCGCTCATATGGCCGCTGCAACCCTTCTCGTTCTCATGTTCCTGGTTTCTGTATTCTTGGCGTTGCAGTACGCTTTCAAGTACAGGAAATACGAGATAGCCGAGGATCTGGACAGTCTGACGGACAATTCTGGTGAGTTGTATTAATCCGATATTCGTACAGCCAAGCTAGTCACAGCCTTCCTCGCGAGCAAATCTAATTCGTAAATTTTCGAACTGCAGTTTCAATAAATTCCGAAGTTTACTTCATACAATTTGACTGACCAAGATTCTTGCCCAGTTTGTAGCGGATCCATGCAGGGCCTCGCAAGGAGGGCGCGGGCTCTGTCATCGGCAACTTTAATATCCGAAGTAGTTTCTCTCGTTCGACTTCCAAGGAGAGGCTCGCCAAAGCACGCGAGGCTAGACGAGGCGCCGGCTGATCTCGAAGACGGCTATGAAAGCACGGAGACGCAACCTGAGTAAGGGGGTCAAAGTCGAATGAAAAAAGAAAGAGAGAGAGAGAAAGAATAAAAAGCAAAAAAAAGAGCACACAACTTTGATTGATTGTTGTTTTGCGAAAATCTTCCTTATCGAAGTTTTAATCGGTATTCGGTATTTTTTGTTAACAGAGGCGACGACGACGAGGGTAGCGTGGGGTCTGGAACTTTGAAGAATAAAGATTTGGATAAAAATTCGCAGGATACGATAACAACGCCTAGCTGTGTCGGTACGCCAGTGAGGCGTGTGTCAAGTTTCAATACCTCGGCATCAGGACAACCCGAGGTCAAGTACGCCCGACCAGTTAAGTAAGTTCACCCTAGGCATGTCGCCTGTTAAGATTCCTCATTTCGCTATCTCATCGCCGAGATATATTCCACACAACCCTTATTATATTCCACGCTCTGTGCTGGATAGCATGGATATAACGTACACGGTATACCTAATATACGTATCGTAGAGAGTAGCGGTAGATCTCGATTATACGTAGTTCATTTTCCTTCACCTGGACGTGAGGCCTGACCGAAATCATCATTTGTCACAGGCTACGGACGGTTGTTGGCCCCATCAGTCCGGTTTCCGAAGAGCCTTCGACCTCGGACTGCAGCCGACGTTACAGCGTAACGAGCGCCTCGATCAGCCTGAATAACGTAAGAGTCCCTCACCCAAAACCATCCACCCTTCTGCAAGCCAAGGTACCTTGTCCACATATACATATATACATCAGTGTGTGTGTTTCGCTCCGCAAAAGATAAGAAGAAAATTGTGCTCTCCCATATCTTGATACATGAGACTCAAGTCACAATTGTGCCACTTGCGCGCCTTCCTTTCCAAATTTGTTCTAATCACTCGCTTGTGTGTGCTGTTCACTGTGAAAACTCACACGCCCGGATTGACTTAACGCTCTCTTTCTTTCCTTATCAATTTCCACAGGGTTTCTCCCCCGCCAGTACGTCATCGAATATATCGAACTTGCGATGCGGCAAGGAGTCTAAGGACAGACGCAACAGGGAGCGTCTCCTCCAAGGACCAGGCTCGGAATTCAGTCTGGCCAATCAAGACATGGACTTGGAACTGGACTACTACGATTACAATGTCGTTAACGCCGGGGCAGCACCCGGAAGTTACTTGGGAATGGATCCAGCATTTCTGGTCTGGATACCACCCCTGGATCCGGGTGAATCGGATATTTTACGCGCCATCGAAGAGGATCATCATTACGAGGAGATACCCGAGCGAAGAAGCAACCTTGGTTCACGCCTAAGGCTGGACACCGAAGGGGCCGCCTTAACACCGGGCGAATACAAACTGATAAGAGAGACCAAAGTCGAGACTTGTATCCCGAGTGCAGGGGGAGATGGTAGTTCTTTGTCTTGTCAGAATGAGATCCTGCCGAGGCGTATCGATCCCGGTGAAAGTCGTTTACACGACGAGATAATTAGCGAATACAAAGCCAGGCTTAGCGAAGGGATCCTACCGATTCACAGGATTCTAGAAGAGTCCAGGGTCAGGGTGAGCGACGAATCGTTGGCCAGGCACGTCCAGGACGATACCGAGGTACACGCCGATGTTATTCCGAACAGGTTGAACAACGAGGGTGAAAAATCTGAGTCGAGATTTGCCCCCAAGGCGAACAGGAATCGGCTACACGACGAACAGGAACGTGCCAGGACCCCGAAAAATTTCAGCGCCAAAATTACACGAAACTCGGACCTGAAGCGGGAAAAAAAGCCCGGCGACGAGGTTGATCGGTCCAAGACGCCGGGAAATCCGAGGAGCAGATTCTCGGATGACTTTGACAGTTCCAAGATCCAGGTCAGCCTGGGGATCAGAGGCCGCGCATCCGAGGAAATTGTCAAGAACAAAGCGTTTGACGAGAACGAATTGCCGAGGACGACCCCGAGCGGTATCAATGAACGAAGGCACAACTCTGGCGTGTCGAACTACCGCAAGGATTGCTCGAGAAGAAAGGGGACTGGAGATCTGGATCCGGATTACTGCGAGTCGTACGATCGCAATGATATTTCCCGAGACAACATGATTAGGTCGAACGTGGCGGAGCGGTGCAGGTACAAGGACGACGTCACCGAATTGAACACCGTCGGTGACATTAAAATTGGAGACGCTGTGAATATTCCCCTCAGGGAATTTCCCAGGGGTAGGATGACGGAATCACCCGCGAGAGTCCATTGCAGCCGGCCGAAGGACAACAGGAGGGAGACGAATCTTCAGAAGGAAATACCGAGCCCCGATTATGGGGTTGAAGTTGACATCAGGGAGGAATCCAAGGGATTCTACGAGCTAATTGGGGAAGGGGAAGACGGGTTAAAGTTTGCCGATGACGACGAGGACTATATCGACAACAAGGTGATGGCCTAGATGTTCTCGCCAGTCAAATTTACGGCAAGGTGTCTTTAGTCAGCTGGATTCGAGTGTACAAGGAAAGTATGGGCACGCGGTTTTGCGTGCGCTACACGTCAAGTTGGAATTAATCTGCCCTTGGGGCATTGCAGCTCGACGTATAACTATACCCACGTAATGTTGACGTATGGAACGCGGGTGTACGGGGTGAATGGTGGCGTTTGGCGAAGAGGCCACAGAGTCTACGAGAAATCGAGCTCCATATACTTCGGGCATTTTTGGTGCAATGTATTATGTAAAGAATCTTATATAGGTATAAGAGGTGCGGGAGGAACAAGACCAGACAAATCTGTAATTTACGGAAATTGTGTTTCTGTTTCCTCCCTATTCGTGAAAAATAATTATCAGACTAGAATCGTCTGGTTTTTATCCTCCGCTCCTCGTTAGTAGTCTCAGATATTTACAGTAGAGACAGTAAAACCTCGACCATCTGAACCGTGATTCACCCCCGCCACGAATCGCACTGGCAGGTCCTCATCAGTTCTTGGCGACGCGTGGGGGTGAAAAAAAAGTGAAAAAAAGTACGCTTTCTGGTGTTCCCCGTACATATTTTCCCCAAAAATTAACGGAATTTTTCTGGCAACCCGAACTAAGTAGGCCCGGACCCATACGGCTCGGGTAATCGAGGTCTTACTGTACTTGATAGTTGATAGTTGATAATTGATCATTGATCATTGATAATTGATAATTACCTAAACAGCCGTTAAAACAGTGTACTTGAAACTAGATATCTGATATGTATATCGTATCACAGAATTGAAATTGAAAATTGAACTAGAGGTAAAGCTATGAATAAAATAGGGTATACATATATATATATATATGAAATTGTCAACGTGCTATCCGCGATTACTATATAGATGTTTCGTCTCGATGACTATCGAGCAGAGAACACTTTACTCAATACCTAAGCCTAATGGTATGAATAGATATTCGAGGGAATCTGTATCCCATATTATGTCGAAAGTTGCGACGTGTATACTAGCGTATTGATACGGCGCATGTTCTTCGATTCTTGACATGTTCGTGAAATCCTCTCCAACACAGGTTGCGTTCAATAAATTATCCAGATATTCGCTCATTCATGTTTGGCTCGGAATAAAATCAACCTTGTACAGCTACTGCGTTTGCTGACGATTAGATGTCGAGACATTATACGTACTTCACGATGACTCGCGTTAATGTATTCATATCTTTATCTCGCGTAAAGAGAATATAGTAAGTAAGTAAGTAAGAGACTATTGGCCGTAGTATAATTGTGAGAGTGGGTACTGTAAACTGTTGACCGGATGTATGATACGTGTATTCATTCATTTATAATGACATTTATTTCTAGTCAATTATTTATTGTATAAAACATATGATATATTGATACACGCACGCACATATACCCCCCCCCCCCCCCCCCCCCCCCCCCCCTCCACACACACACACACACACACGCATACACACACACACAAATACAGTATATATGGGGCATCCCACGCCAACTCGACCTGGGTCTGACCCTTGGACCCTTGGATTTGGAAAAAATCTGAGAAAATTCAGCGTGCTTTCGAAAAATGGAACAACCGTATGAAAAATTACAAACAAAATCCAAGGGATCGAGGGTCGGACTCAGGTCTAGCTGGCATGGAATGCCCCATATATATATACACGTATATATATATATATATATATATATATATTATTATCTAATATAAATACATAAGCACACCAACACACGGAGAAGTTTTTTTCCTGGATTTGATTTCGGGCTTGAGGCTTTCCATGCCCCGGCAGAAATCAGACCGTATTTCAGAACTTGTCTAGGTGAGCTTGCATGTATGTATATTTATACATAGCGGGAGTATTCGTGGAAACGCTCTATAGGGAAGTGAAAACGCCTGCACACAGGGAACTCAGAAGTCAAGCGATTAGGTTTTATTTCGCATATTATACGTGCCTGTATGTAGCCGACCTATGAAGCATTTTCAGGAATATTCCCGGTATATCCTGAATGTTACTCGAGCAGTTACGTAGGATTGTAAGTTATAACACATTTGCGTACATTTTACTTGCTATACCGTTACATTGGCCCATGTAACAAAATATTGAAATGTATATTTTACGTTATTTGAGCACATTTACGAAATTCCGAAAATTCGACCACGAACTGATGATACAGGTCGAGATTCGAATTCACGAGATCACATTCCAGCTCTCCGATGTAAAGCTTAATCCATTTTTAACCACTGATCGTGAATTATCACACATACCAGGTGATTCCTCGCTTACATCTCACTAATGTGGGTAGCTGAGACGTAAGCGAGGAATCATCCGGTATATAGTAATAAACTTTTTATTGTCTAATTGATTTTTATTACATCGCCTGGTACGACTATTGCGTAACGTGTATTTTGTAGCTGTTGGTTAATAAAATATTTACTAGAAAATATATACCCAGACAACACAAAAATGAAAGTAGTCTTCGAGACGTCATATGGACGTCAAATGCGTCGATTTCTGACATCTTAAAGACGCCTCAAGTCTCAAAGACATCTTAGAGACGTGTTCATTGTTAAGACGTCTTTCAGACGTCTTTAAGACGTCAGAAATCGACAATTTTCAAAGCTTGTTAAAAACAAGTTAAATTGTATTCGATACTTTTCCGACAAATTTCACGCGTTTCGATTTTAATCCTTGAAGCAAGTAACCGTTGAACTGCTACCGGCAGACTTTGATTATAATTGCAGATATTGTTCGTTTTCAAGTATATTCTATGCATACCAGCGAATAAATGTGCGAAAATCTAGATTTCTCACGAACATGACCTCTCGGACCTGTTTTGAATACAAATATAATGCGCGAGAGAGTTTCGTTTGATAACTTCGCGATAATTATCCCATCATCCCATTATTATTATTGGCATATAATTCCGAGTCCCTCGCCCTGTAGCGTCGTTTGTTTTACAGGCATATTTCGCGACGAGTTTGAGTTGTTCTTTTAATTGTTCGTTCGTTCGTACACATCGCTAGTTGTGATACCACCTCCCGCAGCAACTACTCCATTGTCACATAGAGTGCGCTGGTCGCGCATGAATAGTGGTGCTGCACAAATATGCGGTTAAAAAATTACTACGTTTTCCGAGAAGCGCTCGTTTATGAATGAAAAGATAGTGGTGCTGCAGAAATATGCGGACAAAAAAACTACGAGCCTTTCTTTATATTCTTGGAGGCGTGGCCAATAGCTCATTGATAAAATTCTGAATAGCAGTAGAAAAACTACTAACTCTTCATTAGATTCATTGATACAATGAAAGATAGTGGCGCGTGGAAATGATGCGAAGAAGTTGAAAAGAATTACTGATATTTTATTGCATTTATGTTTGCATTATAGGTATGTCTGAACAAATAGAAATAAAGCAGTTGGAATAAATTCACAACTACCCAAATCACTGAGATGTAAGCCAGGAATCATCCGGTATTTTGAAATATTTCGATCAATGTTTATGTTATTGTTTCTTTTCGTCCCTGTTTTCTCTGTTCTTGATTAGTCACGCGTCACGCGTCACGCGTCTTCAATGGCTGGCTCGTGTTGTTTACGGATCTCAGCAAGCCTAATTCTTCGCAACACCACCCGTGTTTACCTCATAGCCGGCACCACGATTGACGTCAGTCTTCTCTCGGATCAGGCGCTGAGCGGACGTACCGCCGGTCGCAAGACCCGGTGTATAGCTCGACGTATTTATGCTCAACTTTTCGTACGTTTGTTAATAATACCAAACCGTAACTGCACTCGGGTTATACCGTGTTTCAACCGAAAACCCAATAATTTTAACTTGGTGCGGTAATTTTTTTAGTACACGGATGCAATAATGATGTATTTAGAACGATGGACCACGTGCTCCAGCTATAGCTGCCGCGCTGCATTGACAGTTTGACTACAACTACGGACTCTTGGACAGGCTGTTCTAGGGCACGTTCGAGGTATGGGATAGTTTTTTTTTTCTCTTTTTCCTTTTTATCGGTTTCTTCACTCGTCCTTAGATTTTATAGATCATACTTTCCACAGATAACTAACGAGCAGTCATTCACACCTCTGGTTCGAACAGTGCTGACCAGTCATTCATCTCGTACAACTATGAACTACTCCTATTCGATCTTTGTGTCGATATAATTGGACTACTGATTCGTTTGTAGGCACATACGTATTTCGGGAAGGAAGGCTGATATTTTTCGCGATGTATGTACTACGATCTGTGAGATACATGCCATCGCTACATCACATATTTTCTCACCGGTCAACTTTCGGGGATAAGATGCTACTCCACCTTATTAATATCAGGTAACGTGGCTTTTCCCCATTTTAATTGACAAATGAATTATCAATTTATCAAGTCTGTATACGTAACCGAAACTTAAATCCAGATTCGGATAAAGATAAAGAATACAAATACAATTGATATAAGAAGATCAATGAGATGTATGACATTAAAACTCGAGATTTCATCGAGTATCGCTTTAATAGTAATAATATCGAGTCCACTCAGATTTTAACACGAAGAAAAAATCAACTGTTAGTAGTGTCGATAACGCAATGCAAAGCCTACAAACGACGCTATATAAAATGACACGCCACGAACTAAAATAATATGAAACGAAATAACACAAACATAAACATAAACCAAAGAAAGAATAAAGTCGAAATGAAATCAGGCACAAGTGGATGTGACAAAAAAGATTGAAGAACGTGTCGCATGGACAACAGTGGCTCTGTTAAACCAGATTAAAGGAGCATGAGCCCCGAATACATTCGTAATACAAATATTATCACTCATGATCGACACGATATTATGTTAATTGTATTTTTTGGTTTTTGTTCCTCTGCAAATTAGCTTTTTATAAAAATATGAAATTGGTCCACAGGATGACATCGGGCGAGCCGGGGAATGGATTTCTTTACACACAGCGTCGAACACCCGGTAAAACTCTGAAGATTCTTCCAGAGGAAGGACCCAACATTTTCTTCAAGATGCCGCACCACAAGGACAGCGTGGGAATGTCGCCGGCTGCTTCAGCGAACTAGTTTAATTAGAGTATATGGTATATATTATATAGTATATGGTATACTATATAGTATATACAATACAGTATATGATGTGTATCTAGAATGTGACTACCATATAGTATATTTTTTATAGTTTATAGTTTATAGTTTATAGTTTATATAATTTTGTGCTCTCCGCACTGTCATGAATTAAATGTTATTGTACTTGACATAACATGTTATGTAAAGTATAATAAGATACGCAGAGTAATATCTAGATGATATTTACAATAGGCATAAATTCACATTATAGATACACATTAGACTCTGTGATTATGTAGTATAAGATTGTATGATGAATGTAATTAGTTTATAAAATAAAACTCCCGAAACGATAATTAAATTATTATGTTTTGCGTATGATACCTTCTGTACATACGGCGGTCTTGCCTCCCTGGAGGGGCGGCAGGAGGGGGTGGGGGTTTTTTTTTATCCCCCATCCCCTCCGCGCCCCTCTAGGGAGGCAAGACCGTTTTTTTTTGATCGCGGACGCGGCTTATGACTTTAGCTTTAATTATTATTATTATTATTATTATTATTACGTAGTCGTAGCTCGTATTTGTAAATATTTTGGATGTGTATTGATCTCGGAGGAAGGGGGAGGAAGTGGGAGGGTGGGTGGCCCCCCCCTTCCTCTTCCATCGCTCACATTGTTATTTCATCCGATATCATTACGTTTATAACTCGTAAGCTGTATTATTATTCTTGGAGGAAGGGGGAGGAAGTGGGAGGGTGGGTGGCCTCCTCCTTCCTCTTTTATTGCTGCCGTCGTTAGTTGAACCGTTATTATTGCGTTCATGAGTAGGAATGAATATTATTAATCTGTATTATCCATCTGTGCATATTGTAGCTGATCAATGAACATTTCATGACTTATGTTGTCTGTTTCAGGGAAGATAAGTCGTCGTAGGCTCATCTGACGGAAGGCCTTCTCGATTTTCACGTTTGGAAAGCCTCGAAATCTTCTTCTAGGCATCTTGAGGACGATCGATGGGCGTATGACTGTTCTCCACGTCAATTCAATAAAGACTGAGTCGTAACTCGATCTTGCATCGAGAGTTTTATTAATTTCGATGGCCAGTGAGCGTCGCAATTCAGTCATGTACATCCGGAGGCTGTACAATAGACGCTGAATGGTTCGTTTTGTCAATTTCACCAACAATCAGTCACTCTTACCTAGTTTTTCGCTAGTTTAACAAATTTTAATGATTGAAAAGCGTTAAAATCCAGTGACGATGTGTATTGTAGACCAATTATCAACGCCTAATAGTTTTTAAGGTGAATTTCAAACAAAGTAACTAAGAATTCCTTGATTTTTCAAAAGCATAGAAATATGAATGTATACATTTTTTAGCTGATAATTGAACGTTTAATGATTTTTGTTGTCTGTTTCAGGGAGGATGAGTCATCATAGGCTCATCTGACGAAAGGCTTTCTTGATTTTCACGTTTGGAAAACCTCAAAATCTTCCTCTAGACATCTTGAGGACAATCGATGGAGAGGTGACGGTTCTCCTTATCAATTTAAAGGAGGCCGACTCGCAATTCGATGTTGCATCGATAGTTTTAATAATTGTAATAATCAGTGAGTGTCGAAACCCAGTCATATACGTCTCGTGGCTGTAGAATAGTTGTTTCACAGATTCCATTATCGGGTTCACTAAGAACGAGTCATAATTTCTCAGTTCTTCGTTGCATCAGTCCATTATCACGATAAGAACGTTATAATTTTGTAATATACATATTGCACACGAACCAGAAATGCCCAATAGTTTTTGTGACGAATTTCGGAGAAAGTAAGTCACAATTCCCTGATTTCCCCATAGTTCTATCAATTTTGGTGATTCAAAGGCATTGAAATCTAATGAGTACGTTTTTTGGCTGGATAATAGATGTTCGCGGAATTCTTTTCCATCAATTCCTTGAAGACTAATCTAGATCTTATAATACTTCCATCAATAGTTTCCTCAATTCTAATTGTTGAAACTATAGAAATATGCATGTTTACATCTTGTAGCCTGATAATAGATGTTCAATTCTCTTTGTCTAATTACTATTGTTAACGAAATAACAATTAGAAATTCTCTGGTGGTTAGTTGAGAATGTTTGCTTGAAGAACACATAAACTTAATCTATCGAATGTGTACCCTATGTTTATCTAGTTTTTATCTTCAACAGGCGTTGTTCATCGAGGAAAACTAGTTCCTGCCTATCTTCAACAAAATCTCTTCAAAATTCATCAGGACAGGGGATTCACACCAGGGAGTGAAGCAGTCCAAGCACCGGGGGAATGACCGCAAGACTACTCTGCACCGTGGAGTATTAATAAAGTAGCATAAGCAAATAGTTCGTAATTACTGTTCTTTTTGAATCAGTTTTGGTAAAATCTGGCATCTAGTATAAGAATCGATTCCGTTTGAAACGTTGTACAGAAAACAAGCTGAGCTGGTTGCCACTAATTTTCAACCAACAGACTTTTTAATCCAGTTTATGTCTGATAAACAACTAAAAACCTATTTATAACAATTTGTACGATTAGTGACAACCACAAGCTTTTATATCAGAGCATCTGCTGCCCGCTCTATGTAACATTGAAATCAACGTCATACTCGAGACATGTCGAATACTAGTTTCAATATTCAACAACAACTTTCAAATCATTTTACAAATCGCTGTACAGATTATTCCAAATCAATTTAATTATAAAAGCTATAAGCGGCAATATAATAACTAAATTTTATACAGCTCGCTATACTTAAGCAGTTCATTCGGTCATATTATAATCGTACAAGGAAAAGACTACTAATATTACAGAATAGATGAGAGTTCGTGAGGATATATTATTAACAATATGTTCTCTCGCATGTATTATATTGTATTTAGCCCTTGGGCACTGATCCGGAGGTGTTGATGCTTTTTAGTTGTTTGAACTCGTTGTATTTGGGATAGAAAAGTGATATTGATTGGGAAAGTTGGGATTACCCATTACCGTACGAAATATTCCCAATAACTATTCAGGTGACAAATCATAATACATGCATATACGATATATATTTGTCAAGTATAATTCACTCTTTTGTAAAATTGTCCATAATGAATAAAGAGTAGACTATTCTCATTAGTATCTTTGAGAGAACAACTATATTTATAGAGTAATGAATTATTCTACCATTCTGGTGGCGAAATTACGTTGTTAAGGTATTATTGTTGACGAAAACTATGGGTAAAATGATGACTCTGTTCTCTATTCGTACAGTGATCTGGAAAATAAATATAAACAGCTCGCTGTTCTCAACGAGGCCGATATTAAAATTATCTGCTTCAAACATTGTACTTGGCATTCTGTAAAATATACCTTCGTACGTACATGTATGTATAATCGTCGCAACGATTAGTTTAGAGTATAATAATAGTTTTATTATAGCCCAATTATAGTTCTAGCTAATTTCCAAACTGGGATAGTGTCAAATATGTAGTTTCCAGTGATATACGTAATATATTATACGTATTACACGATCACATCTACAATTTTTCCAATCAAATATTCAGTGTTGTGAAAATTGTAATTCAATATTTCTCGAATACTCGTTACTTTCGTAATGTGTAATTGCATTTTTATCTAATTACACATTACTTTGGTAATGACTTGATTCAATTACACATCACCAGAGTAATGTGTAATTGAATCAAGTTCATTACCTTTAAATAACTTTATAATTACTCTTACTCTATAATTACTTTAAATTACTTCACTTTATAATTACTTTTACTAATTAAATCGAGTTCAATTACACATTACCAAAGTATTGGGTAGTTGAATAAGTAATTTCATTAAAAATGTAATTAGTGACTCGCAACACTGCAAATATCCATGTAATAATGAGATCGTTTATGCAATAAACATGTATTATTATAGTAAATTGGCGCATTCTTGAATAAATATCTCTTGAAATTGTAAATAATCGATCGTTGAATCATTTTCTTCTGTCCTTTCCTTGCCTATAAGTCGAAAATCATGAAAATCGCATGATTTCATAAAGCCCCGAACGATTTTTACAATAAATATTAATCCGCCTTGCCATATGCAACCCGCATGCCATTCGTGTAAATGACAGGGCCCATGTTAATGTTTGTTGCCTATTTGGTGTTTTCCGATTGCCTATATTCCACGTTTTACCACGTGTTTTACCGAAAAATTGTAGATTTGATCGCAATACGTATAATATATTACGTATATCACTGGAAACTACATATTTGACACTTTTCCAGTTTGGAAATTAGCTAGAACTATAATTGCGCTATAATAAAACTATTATTATACTCTAAACCCATCTGTTTGGTCGAAACGTAACATAGCGTTAAAGTTTAGGGTACTTCAACATTGAAAAATCGAATTTTGTTTTTCACATTTGCCTTAAAAACTAGATTGGACCCATTAACGAGATTAGTAGAGCAACTAAGACGAATTGAGGAGCAATTGATTGGTAGAAAAAAAATTTAAAAATATTGTGAGTCACGGGCCAACCTCTCATAGGTGTGCGAATGAATACTAATCGATTTCCACCAATGTGCATGGAATTTACCGACGCGGAGATTCGTACCGATTGCCGGCTGCTGCTTGTGGCAAAAGTATCTCGTGAATTGGCCAGAATATTAGTGGAGACGCCACATCCGTGACCACATGGTGGCGCCATCATCTATGAGAGAAATCAGTAGCAATGAAAATGGCTTGGAAGCTAGGCGTATGGTAAGTCGAAAACGCGTTGGATTTCTTTCATGTATGCATTAGTAGGGGGAAAACTTGGGATCGTATTTGGGGAGAATGCATTGCTCTTTTCGAATCGATTATCACAGCATTTTGCTGAGATGATCCGAAGCCCTCGTCCCTGTCAGATTATAGTTTCCAAAAAAGTGCAAAAATCGTCGGCATTAACATAAGCCGATTAGGGCTCGTGTCGCCGACAGCTGCTATCGATTGATCCAAAAACTATTTCTCCATCCATCATAGTTACATTCGCGCGCGGGTATTAATCCCATAAATGCAGAAATTATCGGGGGCAGGGCTATTACCTAGGATGTAGGTTTTACTTGAAAAACGGGAAAATTCACTACACACCCCTGCCAGGAGGGATTTGTTTAATAACCGGCGTATTGGAAGGGTACCAGCACAATGCATCCCACTGCAGCTACTCGCACATACATACCTATCTACCTGGCTTCGCGGAAACTCGTTCCGAGATATATGCCTATACCCACACGTACGGGTTGGTGGTAGCACGTCGCGAAAATAAAATTGCACACATCGTATATGACCCGTTTGTTGTGCGGAATACAAATAGATATCCATTGGCCTTTGAATTTCGTTACCTCGCACATGCCATTTCCCGCAGGGAATTCCGTACAGTTTTGTTTATACATCCATAGTCTCTGTTCCCTCGACGCATAATATCTTTAACGACGCCGAGCCTCTTCTTGTCCGCTTTCGTCGATAATATACTTATGCAAAGATAGGTATTATATATAGTTATGGTGTCGAATAACCGGGTGAAACCGGGTATATCGGAAGTGATATCTTGTATAACGTGTATATACAGCTATTTCCCACAAGGATAACATCATTATAAGTTGTAGCCAAGAACGAGAGAGCCCTGCCAGGTCGTCCACTAGGTGACTCGCGTTCGCGAGTCAGTTTGAGAAAGGAACTCCCGTAAGTCTGAGTTATGCAAGGCAATTTGTGAGAGATTACGCGTAACAAATTACAGCAATATATCGGAGGATTATACCGCACAAATCGGGAGTTGAAAGGCAGTCACACAAGCCTGAGCAAATATGGAGGAAAGTTTCGTGCCGCGACTGATCCGGTCAATGGATCTTGGGGTATACCTATAGCCCTGTGCAAAGGCACGCACACGCTATACACCCAGCTATATGGGTTAAATTTATATGAGCACTAGATATATATACATGTACAGGTAGCGCACGTACCCTCGCTAGGGACTCCGATGTCTCGATATACCTATATACCATCTTGAGGGTATTTATAGTCTAGGTTCCACCGCTCGATTGTCCTTCAAGCGAAATACAAACCGGAAAGCGAATTTCTGAACCCCTGAATTCCGGCGTAGCGTACGGCGCTAGCTTGCAATTCCTCCATGTATTCATCCCATCTGATTTTTAATTGGCTACGCGTTCAATGTACGCCGTTCAACTATAATTAATTGGTGTTGGAAGAGTCCGTGCGAGGCTATACCTATAGTCAACGCAAGGAAATCCCACCGGTATCGTGTGCTCCTGATCACGAAGCTGTGAATCGCTCTTCGAAAAAAAATCCACTACTACCCTGCAACAGTAACCCGTGTTTAATATCACTTTTCGGTTGTTCGATGATTCTCTATCAAAGAAAGCCTTCTTAAAATCTGAGCCCGTCAGCGATTGTTCGAAATCAGAGAAGAGGGTGGGTAATTAGCGCGGTCTTGAAATTATCAAGGAATCGATACTTTATAATCATCCTCTGGATGAATATGTAGCGAAGCGTTTCCCATACCTACAAACGAAAGCGAAACTTTGAAGATGAATTCCGTGTCTGACAATTCAAGGGAATCCTCTCTATACCTCGCGAGATGGAAAAACACCTACGAAATCAAATGAAGAATCAGCCGACCAACGATCGCCTTCAAAGATTCAACCCACCCTTGCGGCGTGGACGAAATAATCCTGTCCCATGTACGTGTGTGAGTATACATCACGTAAATACATATACGTATAGAGAGATGTAGACGTATTTCTCGCGTTTAAAAAGTTCTCACAACTTCGCTTGGAATCAGTCACTGCGGAGCGTCTACAATTGGCAATCACTGACAAAGAGCGCCGAGCGAACACCACTTTGGCAACCCTCAATTATTGCTAAATGCAATATTGTTGTCAGGGGCGGGGGAGGGGGGTCGCGGGACTTTCGTCTGTAGGCGAACAATCAAATAAACGAACAATACGTGATGAAACCCTACATCCTACCGACGGTGCGCTTAACCAGTTTATGATTTATATTACCTCGCGATATTATATTTCAGAAAAATATTTACGCTCGCACGCGACCATGCCAGGGCGCTGATACGCCCTACCCCACGTTGAATATGTTACAAGTATAGGTATACGTGATTCTCAACCTTCTCGAAACTTGTGAGAAATTTTCGAACCGTAAACTCAGAACCGACGCCGTGCCTGCCGTACCGTGCCGTGCCGTGGGAAATTGGTCATCTCCTCACTCGAGACTCGATCAAACTTTCTGCGTACGAAGCCGAAGATGAAATAATTCCACTAATCTCGAGTCGCAAAAATTTGACCACCATATTTTTCATCACCTGCAGGATACTTGCGCTGACAACTGCTGATTTCTACTACGCGACGTTCGTGAGATCACAGCTGTGAAATATCAGTATCCAAAGTTTGCGGCGCTTATTAATTGGGTGTAGGTAGGTATTACCTTTGAAACTGGTTTAACGAGATAAAAGATGGGCTGGGGGTATATTCCGCGTATAGCAGAGGACCCATATGGCGTTGGCTCTTGATTGCCGTCGTGTATCTTCGACCGTTTCTACACCATCCACCCTGCAGCCTTCCCAGGACTCTAGGAGTGATTTCAAATTGTATATCCACCAGCGGCCGTCGACTACAATATAATTTATCGTATAGAGGACTCCGGCGTAACTAAATTCCCGTGACTAATTTTGGCCCTACACAGTGCCAGGGCTCACTCGAGTACAATATCGAAATACTTGAGCAGAATGCCATCTTTGTGTCATCCTGGTTTATGCTCGGGGGGACTGCGATATTGTCAACCTTTCGAGCGATTCGTCGCGCGTTAACTGCCGCCGCGGAAAAACTCAAGTCGCAATGCTGAAAACTGCAGGCGAACCAGCTCGAACCGACAACTTTCGAAATAATTTTATCCGAGGTAAACGGATTTTGGTTCTCTATAACATTTGCCTCATATCGGAAGAAGGGTTCACGGTACATGTTCGTATATATAGCATATAGTACGAACCCATCACATCCATAGCAGGCATATATCTTCGCGTTGAATTTTAATCACGCGCGAACCCGACACCTTATTCAAAACTGCGCGAAATTCAGGCGAGGTAGGCAAACGTTGACGAAACGGAAACTGCGGTAGGTCTGGACTCCGAATTTATCTATGGTTATCGAAGTTTTGTCGCCTATCGCGAGGTAGGGTATATATATGTATAACTGACATATAACGGCATAGGTGTAAATTCATTAATTTTTCACGCCACATCGGCTATCATAAATAGAATGGTTTAACTTTGGGGAAAGAAAAAAACCGGATGTTTATACGGATTACATCTGCAGATGGTTGTAATTCACTTTATACAGCCTCCCTTCCTCTCTCTCGCTCTCGCCCTCGGCCCTCGCGAATTGAATTTTACTAATTTACGAAAAAGCTCTCGCTCTTATATATACCTACTATATACAGGGACGGCATATCCGAGAGTGGAGAGCCAGTTAATGTCCCAGAAGTAGATACATACATATCCACATAATCAAAGTCCGTCAAAGTCCATTGTGATAAACCGATAATAAATCTCGTTGAGTATCTTTTTTCCCATACTCTTCTGATCGAATGAACAATTTGTCAAACTCCCCAAGTCCGAATACATAGAGCGGCACTCCACCTTTAGGTAGGTATATATGAATACGATTTGCACATGGGTCATTGACCAACGAGAGGAACTCCATACCTACCTACATATTTTACCCGCGGACCACCGAAAATTCCAAGTTTTGGGCGGTGGTACTACTAAACAAATGAATAGCCACGTTGGCACCCAACTTGAACAAAAAGGACATCGCGCGGGTAGACCGTATAATATACAAGTATTATATCCTATGGTGTATACTGTATGGTATAATACAGAAGAAGGCGAGAATCCCAGATACTTGCCTAGAATATATACATTGCGAGGATCTGAAAGCGGGAATCTGCACCTGGACCCGGGATACCTCGTACCGGTAGTCATTCGGATGGAAAATTGCCGTAAAATTGCCGCAAAAGCGATATTTTATTCCTTTCAAACGCGCGAGCGCGCGCGCGCGCGACCGGCAACCCCAGTCTTTGGGGTGTTTATGTGATTTTATGGACTCGAGAGGTGGTTACCCCCCTTCGACCGAAGAATGGCCGGGGTATCGATACACCTGGTTCTTCCCGAAAAAATCGTCGTCACGATGCAAAGTAGGCATCGAAGTTGGACCTCGCTATCAGCTATCTCCGAGAAACTTCGTCATTTCTTATTCCTGAATGATTCTGAATACCTATAACATAATGACGATCAATGATAAAACACGAAAACTCTGTAGATGCGTCACCTTGCGTCACGTTTTAGAGTCGAGAAACGCTGTAAATATTTGACAATAGTTCCATGCGCGCGTATTGTAGTCGGGATTTTGGCAATAGGCCGTAAATTAGTGGGCGTCAATGAGTTTTAGCATCGGGACGCCCGATGCATTTTACGACACGCGACCGGACGCTATGCGCCCACGTTGTTGCAGGGGTCCACGTTGTATGCCGCGATTCGATTTTATTCCGACTGACGCCCACAGGGGAACCTCTGATTACCCTCGTCGCGGTAAGTAATGAGATTAGAACAGTCCTTATAATTATGAGGTATTGCAAGTTGAGGAATAAAAGCGAGGCAAGAGGACGCGATGTTGAAGAATGATCGTTAAACGACGACGCGTGTCTCCTACGTCTACCGATACAAACAATCGGCGAAGAATCAGGAGCTAGGGGGGTAAAGGAAAATTGGGTACATACACCCAGTGCATAGCCACCCAGACCGGGCATTGCAAAATGATACGAATATACATATTCAAGTTCGTAGAACCATCAGAAATAAAGGTAGGTATGCAGGCACCGAGTGACGCTCAGAGCGATTAGGGAGCTTAGTTCCTTATAAAGAAGTTTACGCCATTATCCGAGTGTCCGAAGAAAATACGCTTATACTCCTTAGAGGAATCATTTCATCGGGATACATTTATACAATGAGTAAGTCTGCCTTTTAAGTCGGCCAAGGTTTTACGGTTCAATCATTACATCCTATGATCTTCTCACGGCTAAACTTGGCGAGTTACCTACACACAGCGGGCATATTATAATAATACAGTTGATGCTGCTTGAAATTCATACCGAGTATGCGGACGGATGGATGGCCACGGTAGAAACTTGAGTTCCCGGTGATTCAGGGTGCCCAACAAGGCGTGGGGTATCCATATACCGCGTCTATCCGTTGGAAAGCTCTTCTGCGCGTGTCAAAACAAAAATTCTGTACATCGCGTCGGGCATAGGGATACGAGGGGTATGTATCTCGGCAGAGTGTACGTAACTGAGAAATTACCGAATCATGTACGGTTGGATGAGTTTAGTTGCCCGTTTCCAGTGGTAGGGGTAGGTGAAGGGAGAAGAGTGCCTGCCATTGTCGTGAACAATACGTGCGAAACAATACGCCGCTGCCGACAAAAGGGCATCGATGATCCTTGTAGCGATTTCCAAATTTCGTTGGAACGCGGGACTGGACTTCTGAGGGATGCAATTATCGGACGAAATATACCGCGTACATGCCGCGTATCGGAGCGTATAGTACTACATAGCGTTTTTTGAACGGGCACGTTCAGGTGGCTCTCTTCATCATCGGAACCCGTCGACATCTGTTGGCAAGCGGTACTCGGGAAAATTATTCGCGTCTTGTGAGATAGCCGGTGGTATATAATATCTGCCTGCCTACGTAGTTGGAAAAGTTTTATGCTTTGCTACGTGCGAGCGTATCCGACGAGAGTTCAAAATATACAGCGTGTTATAGGTATGGAAGTTTGACGCCCTTCTCACGGGCCGTAGTCACTTTAGTTCACCGTACAGGGATATGTGAGATGGAAAGTTCTTCACCCTGATTTCATCGTCTCGCAATCCTTTCTTCGGGATCGTCCTATTCTGGAAGTTTTTATCGATCGGCAGATACGAGGCAGGAGTTTGTGGAAAAAAAAGCAAAAAATCAGTCGAATGCGGTCGAGTGACATGTATTGAGATATAAAGATCTCTTCCTTGAAACGGGTTAAGCAGTTTCTCAAACCTTTCAAAACCGAAAATTGTTGCAACTGATGGCAGATATCCCCCATTGTCCGTCCGCCTTCGACAAAGGCTCCTGCACACGGCACCGGTGCGTGGTATAGGTAATCGGTACAAAGGATTTTCGCGAGTTCAATTCTTCAAAGACTTTCTCCATCATCCGTACATAGATCTGTTTTCTTTTAAATTATTTGCTTCGAGAGTTACCAAAGTGGTCGAAAATCGTATTTGCTATTCCCATGATTATTTATGGGATTTCATTTCACCCATTATGGATGTCCAATGGTGTGGGAGGGCGCTGAATGGAATGTTCTTTTGAAAGGATCCTTTTTTTTCTCCGAAAATTCACTCCCTGCGTACGGAGTGAAATGAGGCGGTATAAATTTCAACAATACAATTTTTGCCCGAAAAAAAAGGAGTACGACTTCCAGGCAGGATCAATCTCCACTCTTGAATTTCATCGGCCTTTAAACTTTTCATAAACCGAGGCACGGAATATACCATATACACGCGGATTGAAGCTTATCACCGTAATACGGAACACGCGTGCATCATATAAGATAAAACTAGGACACCTACCTAGGCCCTTCGCTCTCGAAACGATAGTTTCAATTCGCCCCAATCTCTACACAGGATCTCGAGGCACTTATTACAACGCGGCCTTGGACGTCCCGTAAAAACGATAGTACCGTGGTGCAGGACGCACGGTTATACCATATTCGCTCTGATTGCCTGCAGCTTTTCTATCTGGTACCGGGAGACCCCGATCGCATTAAAACTCATGGTAACACTATCCTATGGGTTTGTGAATAATAAAAAATGCATCTCAGCATATAACGTGTACCGGTTCGGAGGGGTAATTTTTCATGGGGATGCCCGAACAGTGCGGTGCTCGCAACTACCCATCTATTCTATTGTATTCCAAGCGAATCTCACGTCATTGCATACGAAGGATAATTTAATTTTTCAACAACCCCCGTGGAGGACGCGATTCTCATTGGCCGATATATTCTTCTAGGCGTTTCTGCTTAGTGGGGCTCCGGAATAGGGGTGCATAAGTTGTATCACAACCTCACACGAGTACGCGAGTGTATGTACTACATTGTGCATGTGGTATAAGTGAATATTTATGGGTGGATACATCGAGCACAGAGGAAAGTATATACTATGTATATGTATATAATAATGCTTCCACATCGGTACGTACAGCTCCGAATTTTCTATAACAACGTCATTGAGATTTTTTGCTACACCTATCCGGCAAGAAATCGATATTATACAAGAGCGAGTCACATATCATTATGCGTATACCTATAATAGACATAGGTATACCCGTCACCAACACTACGTATAGTTTTCTTGACAATTTGGTAATGTGCGTCGCGAATGATTGTTTTCATCTCTGTACTTGGTTCGGCGTTTATCATCGATATACACATTGACCTGCAGCCGCAGGTGTTGACAACACTCAAGTTCACACGGAGTACAACCCCGTGGTATAATATCATCGAAAAGCCAATGATAATATCATAATCATGGCGTGGTATATGTATATATAGTCTCTAACCCATTACCCCCCATTATGTGTAATATTACAGTCTATAATAGTTTAGGTCAAATGTTAATTTTCCGGTCTGTAAGTTTCCAGGGGTGTAGAGTTGTAGACCCTGTATATTATCTACTCGTATATATACGCATGCATGCCGCGCGTTATACCCGTACACCGTTAACCGTGTAAATAGAGTATATACACGCGCATACGTCTGTGCACGGGTGTACGTACTACGTGTCAATTTTTATACGCGGTATAGGTACCCGCGGGGATTCTGACAACGAAATATTGGTCGACGCAGAGTAGATATAACATATAGCTACGATGTGTATAATGTATATGCGTACATATTTCCCCGTATGAAATTTCATACTGACATCATATATACGCTAGCATATTATGACTCGTGAGCCTCGGTGCGTAGAATACGCTCACAACCCGCCACCGCGGCCGTGTTTTCGTTTAGGTTTGATGAAAATAAAATCGAATGATTGATTGCAGGTAGAAAGCGAGGATGTGCAAGCGACGTAGTGGTACGCGTATAGGAGAAGCTATAGCTGGTATTATAGTACAAACATGAGGCGGTATTTGAATAAACGGCACTGTGGACTCAAACTCCGGTGTATACGTTAGTCATTTTCAGTTTTTCTTGAGATAGGAATTCGAACGAAATGGGGCAATATTTTGGGTCGTCTAAAGAACACACCCTATCTCGTCGTGGCTTCTCTGGATCCAACATATCGCGTATGCCTACGCAGCCTACGTATATAGGATTATAAGGTATATATATTCGCATGTATAGGTATAGACGTTGGAAGACGAGTCCTCGATGGACGCACAGACGAATGGAACAATTTCAACTTTCGTCCAAGCTAGGTTATCCCATCAAAACTTTGCCGTCTTGGAAATCAAATCTTTCCACGTCATTCCTTCGTTTCAAAGTTATCAGTTACGAAACCGAGTTCCACGACCGACCACTGCATACATAGGCGGTATACCTATGTATACCTGTCACAGTGAATTCTCGCTTATTGGGTATAAAATAAAGTTATCCAAATAACGATCGTAACTGCCTATATTCTACTCACTAGGCGTCAGATATAGAAATTCGAGCGTGCAATGTATAACGTATGATTAATATCATTCACGCATTATCACGTATATACCGCGGTAGCAAGAAATGATCCTTTATTCACATCTAAAATTGGAGCTGACCGATCGATTTACCACTGCAGCATCCCGACCAGTCTCCCAGTCCAAGATCGATCGCCCTAGACATCGGAAGAAGTTCCAAGTCTTGGTCCAACGTCCGATCACCTCGTTGATAATATTGATGATAATATACCAATAATATATATATATATCATAGCCATACATATAGCATGTATATACCTACTGTTATATTTTGTCTCCCCAGAGAGGGGCCCTCGTGCCGATAGGGTGAGTGGTTCGGTACCCTCGTAAGGCGGGGCGCTCCATAGAAAAGGGCTCTTTTCTCCCCCAGGTGAACCAACCCCTGGGTGGAGTTGAGGCCTTGTATATATTGGGCCGCGGGCCCTAAGAAAAACATTACGTGCCCTGACCGTAGCCGAGGCAGACACGCGGCTCGCTACCGAATTCGTCAAAACTCATCCGCGTGCACAGAGCTTCACCCTGTAATGATCGCGAACGCCCGGTCAGGATAGACTTAGAGTCCAGCGAAACGGTCAAACGTGTCTCCCAGTATATAAAACGCGTCCGTGGCTGTTACGGAGGAAAGTGAAAGTTGACGATGTCTATGTGAAAGTGTACACCACCAAGGATTACACCAGGACCCCCGAATCCCCGAATCCCCGGAGTTTCAATTTTATGGCAATTAGTTATACGAGGACGTCGCGAAAGCCTGCCGAAACAATCTGCGGACGAAACTGTCCATACGTCTGATATATCGTCTATGCGGTAATGAAGTTGAGGGACAACTAACGGCCAGCGTCTCATCGAAACACCGTGAAAAAATGTCGCGAAGTTTTTTTGTCGACTCACTGATGGGCAATACTTCGCCACCCGCTTATCCCCTGCCGTACTATGGAAATCAACTGCCAAATTATATGCTCAACCTGTTCAATCTTGGACTGGGATATCAGCCGGTGAGACCAGTTCCTCGCCCGCCGCCAATTCCGCATCCGGGTACTCTCAGTCCTCCGGGAGTTGCAGTCGGTGTTCCTCATCCTCGACAGAGTCCCCCGTCACCGCTGCAGAATACTTCCGCCAGCAGGATATCAGGTATGCAGAACTATCATCCATATTGTACTATATCGTTAGTCCGTAATACCTGTACGCGCGGTGCACGTATAGGCTTCGGCATACGCGATTTTATAGCCCGGAATACGTATTCGAGTATATACCTATAGACGATCGTCAGTCAACGTGCGGATGCTAACTCAGCCGTTTGCTCTTTTCTCTTCAGATGTATCGGTGTCGAACGAGTCGACGTCCAGGAGTAGTACACCAACACCACCGCCGAAGTCGCCGAACTCTGCGAATAACAGCTCCAAGAGGATACGCACAGCGTTCACGAGCACGCAGCTCCTTGAACTCGAGAGAGAGTTCTCGTCGAACATGTACCTGTCACGGCTGCGGCGTATAGAGATAGCAACGAACCTCCGGCTTTCCGAGAAGCAGGTGAAAATCTGGTTCCAGAATAGACGCGTCAAGTACAAGAAGGAGGATTTGCCCTCGGGCCAGAACCAGAAGTGCTGCTGCCTACGAACTTGCGGTAAAAAGAAGGACGGATGCAGCGTCGGTGACGCTGAGAGAAAGTGCGACGAGGAGGAGACGCAAGAGCGTCACGAGGAGTCTCCGCACTCGGAAGGTACGAACGACGAGACGAAATCACAGCTCGAGGCACCGTCAAACGCGAGAGGTGTCAACGTAAAGGGCGGACGAGCCGGAGCTGGGGTCTTGGAAAACCTTCAAATTCCATCCGCGACGTTCCACCTTCACCACCACGATCTACAGGCCTCCGTTAACGAGGGCTGCGGTCTAAGAGGCTTGAATCATCAAAATTCTTATCACCGCAGCAGCCGTGGCTCCGCATCGCCCCACTTGACGACCCCCTACAATATATACCCACCGCAATTTGGGGATGTCCACGATCTCTCCCAGGGAATAAAGAGATTTCCCGCGTCTCCCGTCTCTCCAGCAGCTCCCGCCTCTCCCGCCTCTCCCGTCTCCACCGTCTCCACCGATACTCCTGATGCAAAGAGGCAGAAAATTGAGTCACCCTTCGCAAGTCCCGCGGAAGAAACAACCTTGGCGCCCGCGCCAGTCTTTCGATCTATGAACTGTACGAAGCACACGGTCGACCGGATCGTCAACTCCTAGATCCGAAAAGCCAATTGTTGACGGAACGATTGTTGTGTACCGAAATAATGGGTTCAGGAACGTGTTCGACATTTTCAAACGGACAACAAATCCTGGTACATGTATATTCATGCCGTTCCACGCGCAAGACATCGTAGTGAGTGCAGCATTCGAGTAAATTGTACATAGTGCATAAGCTTTCTCGAACGAAAATCAGTATTATTTTATCAGACACATATACCTACCTATATATGTATGGTACAGTTACGTGTCGTTAGTTATTTATTAATGATTGTATGGCTACGTGATTATGTGATTACATGAAGGGACCAAAGTGATTGTAAATATTTTCAACGAGTACGTATACATTTTAAGTATTAGGAATATGGCCCAGTGAAAATTTAACAAATTATCTCGACTGTAAATACTGTATATTTTTATAGAACAAGATTTTTCAGATACCTGTCTATCCATACGCATATAAATAAATATACCTATGATATACGTGTGAGAAGTTGAAAATACTGCCCAACCCATTATTGTCATTTTGTAGAACTGAAACTCGCTTTCAACGAAAAACACCCGGACATAATATAATTATTACTTAATACCCGCTGTAATAGTCGTGCAATCAACGTACTGCGGACGGCATTAGGATATGACGATAATCTCACGTCAGATTTATTGATTTCAACCCCTCATTGCGGCGCTCGGGACGGTCCTATTTATAGGTATAAATCCTATACCAAGGCAGGCTTATACGGTATAGTCAGTTGGTTAGTTGGTCGGCTCTCGGGGTTGTTGAAGTCAGTATAACCAGTCCAGATATTCTTAATTCTCGACTCTGATCGAGGTCTCATAGTCGCGAGTCTTCGTCGTGGTAACAATTCAAAGCTGATCATGTACCGCAAAGCCAAGTTTGAGGTCGTCCCTCGCTCGCTCTTCGCTCGTTGGAAACGTCGTTGGCCCCGCAGTATTTATCTATAACGTTTCACAAGCCCGTCCCGAAACGTGACCGTTGAATCGTGTGCCGTTCCTGTTACCTCAACCGAATTATGCATAATCTCGTTTCACTCGCGAACGGATCACTCCGCGTTCGCACAAATTATTACGAAACCGAATGGTACTCGTGTATAGGGGTACAGCCCCGGAGCTCCGACGATAAAGCATGACGGAACAGGCACGAATATACGTATGCATACATGCCTATACCTTCGTACGTTTACCTATATAATCTAATTATATGACAATAACGGTGAACCTTTCCGAACCGAGCCAACCTCAGGCAAACCAAAGTTCAATCAACTTTCAATCCAATATATGCGTTTGCAAATAGCTGCATGGCGTATACGCATAGATAGATACACGTACCTATACATTGATCGATTGTCGACAGTTCGCGGAAGAGAAAGATCGCCCACGGCCGTCGCATTCGTGATTCGTAATCGAAATTTTCTACCCAATAGATGTCGGTGTGCAGCTTCGCTCTGGGCATTATTACGTTCTACTCTGCGACGTGTGCACGATATTAGTATATTACGATACGAGTACGCCTTCGTCTCGTGCTGCAACCTCACACGAGATCAGAATAAGTTCTTTCGTCGAGTATTGTACAAAATTTGACTTCATGAGGTGTGAAAATGGGGGCCTTGCCAACTTAAACATATATTGCCTTACTATACAGCTAGGTGTCGGTGTGGGTGGATGCCAAGTAAAATTGTCGGGGTGCATTACCTATATTTGAGTGGAGACGGTAAGAAAAAGTCCCGAAAATCGAATAGTATCCCCTTGGATCTTTCGATGGTGCTGGCGGTTGAATGGGATAGGTTTGCAGTACATACATAGCTATCCATAGTATAACCATCGTATATTCGGCGACGCGTTGAGACGAGCGGAACCGAAGGAGCCGGGGCCATTATTCGGGTCAAACCGTTTGGAAAGTCATAAATCGTTGAAAATTTGTCAAGAGGTACCAACCACGGGCCCCCACTTTGGGTTAAATTAAAGGTAAAACGTTGTTAATGGTGTTAAGGATCAGCTGACAATGTGCGTCTCTCCAGTTCCGACAATGGCGAACACTTGCGTAGTAAAGGCCCGGCGGGCGGTCATCCGCGGTTGATGTCTTTTCGGCAGGGCGACCGATTCTGAGGACCGACGATGAGGCCCATTCACGCCAAAGTTCGCCTCGTCCATTCATGCTGCCTCCGATCAATGGGCTCTAGCAAAGTCGTGCGTATATATACCTGGCTATACCTATACGATAGGCACAATCGGAGATCGGCATAGCGGTGGTGCTTTCTGACTCGCACCGAGTCATATTACACAATATTGAATATATCTGTGCATGTGCGCATACGTGTGTGTGTATATATATAGATAATTCTAATATTTGTGTTGTACAACATATGTTGTCACGAAAGGGGCGGCACTCTCCGATTGCCTCTTAAAGAGCGTTTAGCGATTTGAATGGCGCGAGGTGTGCTAGGCAGCAGACACCGATTGCCAGAATGTCGATCCTCCGGAGGAAGAGAATTCAATGAGGAATTTTCCAAGCGCAGGCGGTTCTTGGATGTTGGAATTCTTTTCAAAATTTCTATCATTTTAGCTTGCAAAGATTCATAGTGAGTATTATAGTAGTATAGTGTATAGGTATGCTTCATCGGGGGCCGTATAATGTTTAAACGTTGCCAAGTCGGTGTTCGCACGGTCGGTGAATTTCTAAGGATTCAATTTCACTCTCTGATAGACATTCATTTTTTCGAGAAAAACGAAAAAAGAAAATCGTCCACGAGCTCGCATTTTTTCTTACGAAGTTGTATAATCAAAGAGCTCGGGCGTATCTTTCGAACAATTTTTTCTGACAACATAATATTATGTCGGTGAACAAATTTTGGTTGGAGGAAAAATCCCATTTCCTGGAGACCAAGAACTGAACGAGTAAATATTTGTCGGTGTGGTATGTAACTGTACATATATATATATACTACCTAGGGACGGGTTGTGCGGAGAATTTCAACCGCGATCAGGAAATGTACTTGGCGTATAAATATTTCGTCGAAATGATCAAAGTACATTTTTTGATAGCCGCCCGTGGTTCAGGCTATACAGGCCTATTCCATCATTTGGCTCCTTGTATTTTCATACCACCCGAATTCGACGTGGTAATTAATTCACGTATAGCTACCGCAGATTAGTATCGGTCCAGAAAACTCACGAATCCCTCGAGAATTCCATACTGGCTTCGTACCTATACCATACACCGCCAGTTTTATATATATATATATATGTATAACTTTCAAATTCGCCTACACATTTGTCGAGCCTTCGGTGTGTTGGGATATAACCCATATACGGGTACGGGTATACGGTCTACTGCACACCTCCTACGTCACGTCAGGCAGTGAACTGCTGATATTATTATTACAGCTCCGTACAACGATCGTGGTTTTATCCAAACAGCCGGGAATCCGAAAAATGACCGAGGAACTCTCGATTCCAATTTTGACAAGGATCAACCCCTCAAGAGAATCGTCACGAATTCCGAATCACCCAGCTGTATAGCTGCGTACGCCGAGCTCGGAACGGAGTACGAAACTAATAGAGCAAGAGCCCGCGACGGCCAGGCCTTAGTTAAATAATAAAACGTAAAAGTTTCTCTGTGTATGTCCACTATACAGGTAAGAACGATCCCAGGATATGAAACTTGGGTCGCGGTGGCTTTGGCAGGTAACAGGTAGTAAAGGTGTGTAAAATTGTGTCTCAAAGTTGGTATAGTATAAAGCTTAGTTTTCATATATTTTATTAGTGATAATCTTAGAAATCACCTCGTCCACAGCCAGGCACTTAGTACAGTTCCAACCCCCTGCCAGGCACCCTTGAAGTAGGGTTAATTTTATTTATACTTTAGTTATAGTATAAAAGCTGAATTTTATATATGTTACTTGGAGAACTATAAAATGATGTTTCCTCAGTAGCCAGGCAGTTTAGATGGTTCCCCCATATTGCCAGACACATTAAAGATCTATTGTTGGTGCGACCGCGAGGGATATATGCGTAGCGGGTGCGAGTGAGATAGTGCGTTCGGCCCACGGCGATCTTTTATTGAGCATCAGCTGTCTTTTATTCTGTATTCTGTGGTAAACAATTTTAGATTTATCAAGAAAATTCAATATATAAAATTATCAGAGACTAAAAATTAAGTTTTCAAAAAATTATTTAGTAAAATTTTACGCAAATAAATCTTTAAATCAACAATTCAAAAATGTAATAAATTACGTTTCAGAGTTTTGTAAGCTTCATTAAATATTCAATTCAATAAAAATTTCAATATTTTGCAAAAAATTTTTTTAACATAAGGAGGGAATAATTATTGTGATAGTAAAACATTTAATGAAAGAGGAGTTTAATTTTAATTATAGCCATTGTATACAAAGTAAAAAAAATAATATTTCAAACATTTTATTATTTTTATTAAATTCAAAAAAATTTTCAATTATTTTCATCGTTCTCGTCGATATCTTCATCATCCTCATCACTGCTACTTCTGTCTGTGGTGTGGTCATCGTCAATATCTCCTTCTTCGTCATTTTCTGTAATAATTAAACCAAGTTGAGGTGGTTCTTCCCCTACAGTCCCACCAAACGTGGGTTTCAGACGAGATTTTGAATACTTCTCGATGGGGACAGAATCTGAAAAAAATCAAGCATGTAGGAGATCCTCGGGAGATTGATTTTGCATAATAATAATTCAAAAACCTTATTAACAAATCGATGGAAAAAAAAACTGTTCAAGAATTTAGCCGGTGACCCAACTTTTTTTCAGGTGAAAATGACTTGTCAATTTTACTGAATACGTATGAATTTTTTGAGATTTTTGGTAACTTTTTGAAAATTGCGTTTTTTTATACCTGACAAACCTCAATTTTCAAAAAGTTACCAAAATTCTCAAAAAATTCATACGTATTCAGTAGGATTGACAAATCATCTTCACCTGAAAAAAAAGTTGGGTCACCGGCTAATTTCTTGAACAGTTTTTTTTTCCATCGATTTGTTAATAACTTTTTTGAATAATTACTATGCAAAATCAATCTCCCGAGGATCTCCTACATGCTTTATTTTTTTCAGATTCTTTCCCCATCGAGAAGTATTCAAAATCTTGTCTGAAACCCACGTTTGGTGGGACTGTAGGGGAAGAACCACCTCAACTTGGTTTAATTATTACAGAAAATGACGAAGAAGGAGATATTGACGATGACCACACCACAGACAGAAGTAGCAGTGATGAGGATGATGAAGATATCGACGAGAACGATGAAAATAATTGAAAATTTTTTTGAATTTAATAAAAATAATAAAATGTTTGAAATATTATTTTTTTTACTTTGTATACAATGGCTATAATTAAAATTAAACTCCTTTTTCATTAAATGTTTTACTATCACAATAATTATTCCCTCCTTATGTTAAAAAAATTTTTTGCAAAATATTGAAATTTTTATTGAATTGAATATTTAATGAAGCTTACAAAACTCTGAAACGTAATTTATTACATTTTTGAATTGTTGATTTAAAGATTTATTTGCGTAAAATTTTACTAAATAATTTTTTGAAAACTTAATTTTTAGTCTCTGATAATTTTATATATTGAATTTTCTTGATAAATCTAAAATTGTTTACCACAGAATACAGAATAAAAGACAGCTGATGCTCAATAAAAGATCGCCGTGGGCCGAACGCACTATCTCACTCGCACCCGCTACGCATATATCCCTCGCGGTCGCACCAACAATAGATCTTTAATGTGTCTGGCAATATGGGGGAACCATCTAAACTGCCTGGCTACTGAGGAAACATCATTTTATAGTTCTCCAAGTAACATATATAAAATTCAGCTTTTATACTATAACTAAAGTATAAATAAAATTAACCCTACTTCAAGGGTGCCTGGCAGGGGGTTGGAACTGTACTAAGTGCCTGGCTGTGGACGAGGTGATTTCTAAGATTATCACTAATAAAATATATGAAAACTAAGCTTTATACTATACCAACTTTGAGACACAATTTTACACACCTTTACTACCTGTTACCTGCCAAAGCCACCGCGACCCAAGATTCATATCCTGGGATCGTTCTTACCTGTATAGTGGACATACACAGAGAAACTTTTACGTTTTATTATTTAACTAAGGCCTGGCCGTCGCGGGCTCTTAGACTATAATATACATACGTATAATACACCAACACCATTTCGGGCGTTTGCCTTCGCTCGTACCGTATCTCGGCTAATGCGCCCGGACGTTGAGAGAATCTGCGGAATATAGTTTCCCGGACAAGACACTATATTGAAAATGCGAGTTGACAGTTTTAATTTGAATTTCCTACACCGAATCTTGTTGTACACCGCGGGTGTTGTAAGGTTTACGTATTACTACCGAATAATCACGATAAGAATTTCGGAATATTTTAAAATCCAATTTTCCCCAAGGTATCATTTAATACTGCCCGCATTTATCACCCTCTCTCCTTCTCCAACCGCCCTATATATATATGCAGACCGTTAGCCTCCAAAATATTTACCCGTTTTGATTGAAATTTTAATGCTGCGACCCACGGCACGCCTTCATTCGCGCATATTTCATGAATTTCACCCTTAATTTAGGCGACAACCTCTCGTCTTTTTCTTCTATTTCTTCCGCCTTCACCTTCGTACCTTCAAGTTTTTATCACAACCCCCCGGGTACATATAAACTTTTCACATCCCTGGTAGAAATTTATCTAGAACTGCTAGTCTGCAATGTAGGCCTGTCTAGATTTTTCTAGATTTGCCGGATTTGCTAGATTTTCTAGATTTGCAATACAGACCTGCCTAGATTTGTTTAGATTTGCTAGATTCGCTAGGTTTTCTAGATTTGCAATATAGACCTGTCTAGATTTTTCTAGATTTGTTAGATTCGAGATTGCTAGATTTGTAATATAGACCTGTCTAGATTTTTCTAGATTTTCTAGATTTTTCGCATAGGCCTCAGCTATTTCATGGATTGACATAACCAAAAATAATAGAATCGTAATCATTGACAGACGTTCGTTCATCGACATCAGCCTCATTAGTCATTACGATCGCGTGCGCATTTATGCAATTTCTTTTGTATCGGGATGAATAGCACAAGCAAGTGGCGTGTAAAAAAACACCGTTCGAAGAAAAAATTACATGAAATTCTGCAGAACATTGCTAACGAGCATGAAAGAAGATTGGTGGCTGAGGCAATTAGTGATGAAAGTGCAGTTCAAACCGAAGAAAACTCAACCACGGGTAGTGATTGTGACGATGCCCAGCAGGAAGACCAAGATGCAGATGATGACACTGAGACTAGTTTGCATGAGTCTACCGATGAATCTGATGGAGAATCTACTGACGAGCCTGAGGAAGAAGCGAATGAAGACAGCGATGATGGAAATGAAGACCATGTTGGGAATGTAGAGCTTGAAGAGAATAATATACTTGATCGATATAATATATATTTACAAGATGACATGGAAACGTCCGAAATACGCAACTGGATTGTCAATTCTAAAATCCCTCACAACCATTCTGACCTACTACTCAAAATTCTAAGGCGCCGACTGCTGCCAAACTTACCACAGTCGACAAAAACTCTCCTCGGCACAGACTCTGCAGACTATGTGGTAAAAGAAATGGATGACTCAGATGGTTCGAAAGGTGAATACGCGTACTTGGGGATACAAAAAGGCTTGCGAGATTGTGTGAACCCAGATTTACATGAGTCGAATGATCTCGAATTGATGGTCAATGTGGATGGCATAAAACTTTTCAAGTCAAGTACAAAAACTTTTTGGCCCATATTATGCAAGGTACATTTCGACCCCTGCATATACGAACCATTTGCAGTTGCTCTTTATTCCGGAAATTGTAAGCCGAAAGAAGTTTTGATTTACCTGCAAGATTTTATTAGAGAAATCAATCAGCTGCAAACGTTAGGAATGATTATTGATGGTAGAAATTTCAAAGTTAAAATAAAATGTTTTATATGTGACACTCCGGCTCGAGCACTTTTAAAATGTGTCAAAGGTCACACCGCTTTCAATGGCTGTGAGCGATGCTTAGTTCATGGAGAGAAAGTGAATGGGGTTACAGTTTTTCTATCCAGTGATGAGACCAAACGGACAAACGAGTCATTTCGAAATTTTACCAGCCCTGAACACCATTTGGGGGTGTCACCACTTATTTTCATTCAACCACCTATTGACATGGTTGATGACTTCATATTGGACTCTATGCATCTCAACTCCTTGGGAGTTATGAAGAGGCTGATTGAAGCATTTATGGGCACGGATTTGAATACTAGACTAAGTCAAGAAATGAAGATTGAACTTACTAGGAGAACAATATTCTTAAAAAAAGACATTCCGGATGAATTCCCAAGAAAATTAAGACCCATGAATGCATATGGAAAATTCAAAGCAACCGAGTTTAAATTCATCTTGTGTTATTGTGGACCGATCATATTCAAGAAGATTTTAAATACAGACAGATACAAGCATTTTTTGTTATTATATGTTGCATTCCGGTTATTGTCAGACAAATCTGCTTCAAACCATGTGAATTCTGCGAAACGCTATTTGAATGCTTTTGTCGAAGCTGCAAAGGAGTTATACGGCCCTGAATTTCTAGTTATGAATGTGCATAACTTGACTCATTTAGTTGATGATGTAGTTAATACAAACTGTAACTTGAATGAAATTAGTGCATACCAGTTTGAGAGCCATCTTGGTAAGATAAAACATTTCCTGCGTTCACCAAATAAAACTCTGGCCCAGTACTGTAGAAGACTCCATGAGAAAAACTCTTGTTACAGAAATCGGGTCCAGATACCTGCCAAGCTAATTATCCTTAAAGTGGATACAAATGGAAACATTATGAAATTGAAGTTCAATCAATTCATTCTGACAAGTAAATCACCCAATAACACGGTGATCTTGAATGATCAAAAGATTGTCGAAATAAGGTCAATGTACTTTGATAACGAACGCATTATGCTTGACGTGAGAGGAATGATCATCAAGAAATGTTTGTACGAATACCCTCTTGAATCTCGGTTTCTAAGTTCGTGGGAAATAGAAAGAAATTTCAATGAACAAATTTTGACCATTCCGATTGACAGTATTGCTAAAAAGTTGATAAAAATTAATATGAATTTTGAGGTCGGAGGCGAAGTAAGAAGTTTTGTAATGCCTCTTTTACATTGATGACTACAAGGTTTTAAAAGTTCTCAAGGCATGTGAGTTTCAACCTTGTCGACACAAATTCAAAACAACCTGATCAGAATCGGTCAGAGAATCGGATCATAAAAAAAGAAAAAAAGAAATAAACTTGTTGTTATTTTGTTACCATGGTGGTGCCTTGTTGTCTCTTAACGTTACATATCTATAAAAAAATATAAAAAATAAAAAATATGGACAGTTCTGAAGACAGACCATTTACACTCGTGCAATTCTTATTGAGAGGTAGGCAACAAAGGTCTATAGAAATTGTCCCATGGAGATGGGTATCATGGGATGAAAATCGTCGTAAGTGTATCGCGAAATATAAAAATCCTCCATACACTCCAGAGGATTTCAAACAAATTCAGCTATTGACTGAAAATCTCTCTGAGGCTCCAGACGATTGGCCAACCTTCAATGTCCGTTTAAAAGGTTCTGCATGTAAGTAAGACAACAATTATTTAAGGTGCTTCCCTACCTAATTCCACGAGACCTGAAAACATTGGAAAAAAAAGGTGCTATTAAACGGAATATCTCTGATGTTTTAGGTACATATTCAGATGCTTTAGTAAAACTGCGGACTCTTGAAACACACAGTCACGCTTTTACTTCAGATGAAAGCAGTATTGAAAAAGAGAAAAGACTTGAAAACTCATTGCGCCAGAAAAAATTACAGACGGATGAGGCCAAACTGAGAAAAATCCTGGATACTGCTGCTTTAGATTCTCAAATTGATTTTTCTGCTGTCAATAGTCTCAGCAAAAAAAGGAAAGTGGCTTCCGAGAATGGAGAAGGACCGAAGAAAATACTTGCCACCTATGAACCTCCTGCCAAATCTCCTCTTCAAGACAGCTCAATTAAAAAAAGGAAAGTGGTATCCAGAAATGGAGAAAAACTGATGAAAATACTTGCCACCTATGAACCTCCTGCCAAATCTCCTCTTCAAGACAGCTCAAATAAAAAAAGAAAAGTGGTATCCACCTATAAACCTCCTACCGAATCTTCTAGCGTAAGTCAAACAAGAAAAGTGGTCTCCGATGAGGCAAGACTGAAGAAAACACTTGCCACCTACGAACCTCCTGCCAAATCTTCTTTTCATGACGGCTCACATAAAAAGAGGAAAGTGGTCACCGAGAATGTAACAAAGATGAGAAAAATATTGGACGACGCTGTTTTAAAAGATCCTGCTGAATTATCTGATGAAATATTACCTGTTCCGTCAACCAGTCGCGTAAGAGATGAGTGCAGGGAATTTATAGCGCGGAAGCAAAAGCCTATACAACAAGCTACAACTACTAAAGGTATGATTCTATAGATATTCCAAAGTAAAATTTTTTGTTCATGCATACGTTTTGTAGATGATGTACACCAGAAATTAATGGAGAGGGTAAACGTTCTGCAAAGTCAGAAACCGACTGATGAATGTGAGTGAACAATTATTCAATTTTGTATGTGGTGTCATTTTATGTGTCAATATTTGTTTTTATTCGCAGATGCTACGGTGTTGACACTTTGCCAAACTATATTGTTAATGCTCGATGGAGTAAAAAGCGATATACAAGCCATCAAGCAAAATCAGAAAACTGCAATAGGTGTCGGAGCTTCTACTTATGATGTAGCCAAGCACATTGGATTTAGCGAAAAATTCCAAGTAGCTTTACCATTTAAAAGCCCAGAAGAATTCTTAAACTTTGATGATCGGCTCGGATTGCATGAATCTCTACATGAAAGTTTTGTATGTATAAATTTCATAAACATTTATAATATAATTAATTGCTAATTAATTAATCAAACATCATCATTTTCAAATTATTTCTAGGTCCAATACTTAGCCATACACATTTGTGTCGATCAAGGACTATCTAAGAACATCACCACGATTTTGAAACTAATTTTCACTAGAGATGTCGCAATGCAATTTACAGTGGTGAAGAGAATTAAGGAGAAATATCTGATGAAAGGAACGATATTCGCGTTGTGCTTTTATGGTGAGTCCTATGGTTAATGTAGCACATTATCGTCATATTTGTTAGTTCCAGTATGACTCTCAATTATTTCTACTTTATATTCCATAGATACGATACGCAAGCAGCGGAATCAACATAAAATAGAGACATCGGAGAAAGAATTTTACTCCATACTGGGAATTCAACTAACAAATTCAAAGGATTGGGATGGCCACCGCAGTCAACGGAAAGCAGTAATTAGGAAAAAGCCTATAATTACTAATCCACTACACGAACGTACTGAACATGATGGTATCGATGAACATTCTGAAGTTGCCAAAGAGGTTGATGCATATGACGCCGAAGATGCTGAGTATATTGGAAATGATGATAGAGAAAATGAAGAACATGATGAAAATGATGAGTATTTCGGAAATGATGATAGAGAAAATGAAGAAGATGATGAAAATGATGAGTATTTCGGAAATGATGATAGAGAAAATGAAGAAGATGATGAAAATGATGAGTATATTGAAAATGATGATAGAGAAATGGAAGAAGCTGATTTGTACGACATCATTGAGAAACCTTTATAGTTCAGAAATACTGTAATTGTTATATTGGATATTAAAAACGTGCATTTAAAAAAAAATTTGTTTGTCATTATCATCGTTTTCATAAAATAACCTAAGTTTTCTAATAAAACCTGCTCAAGGACACGTTAGTGCTGCTCCGAACTGTACAGATGTAATCTAGCGCTACTAGATACTGCTAGATAGCATCGCTAGATAGCGTCTAGAAGGGACAAGTGTTACATTTCTGTCCGGGCGTCTGTACAGTTTTACTAGATAGGCCTGGATCGCAGTCTCGCGGATCTAGCTAGGCCTTGACAGATTACGGGAAAAATTTCTACCAGGGATACACCAGATATATAGTAGCTACATCTAAAATTCTATTATTCTACATAATTTGCCACCGTTGCTGTACAGCTATACACTTATCGCAATTTTACGGAGCCGCAAGGGTTTTTACTTTTCTACGTTTATACCGAATGTTCATGTTCACGTTCATGTTCATGGTTTGAATGAATACAATATCGACCGCGGACTTCCGGGCGGTTTACGTTCAGAGAACTGCTCTTTAATTCAACCGTTACTTAAAGCTCGACGTATAATGCTTTGGCCGCATTTTATACGGCGTGAATCGAGTTTGTTTCACCCGTCTGTCTATCGGTAGTGCTCGCGTATATAGGTACATTATATATATTGTGTTCGGCTCGGTTAGCTGAAGAGGCGCTCGATCAAACCGTGTAAAAGCGACGGTGACAAACTGACAATCGACCTACTCGAAAATCTTGTGCGGTATACTGAAGGTAGAAATATATGGTCCTGCCCATGTATTGGTATATACCATATACCAATACATCAGGACAACACGAGAACCCCCTGCTGACATTTTGGCCGGTCGCTCTCGGGATCCGTTAAAACACTCACTGCTTACAGCTCTCGCTCGCTTTCGCCTATACCACAATTATCACCCGATTTCCGTTAAAAGTTCAATCTTGCACCGGGGATTCAATGATGATAATAATAATAATAATAACATCGTGATAACGCGACGATGCGGTAATATTGAAAATATGTCGACATTTTTCAGTTCAAGCATCATCGTGCTACGAACCAGTCCTGAAACCCGTTTTTTCCAAGCGGTACACGCATAGTCAAACGTATTGGTCGTATCAGGTTCTTGACAATGAAAAGTATCAACGACCCAAATGCTATGATATTGTCGCCCCGTAGCGCGTTGTCGAGTCTAACGATGCATCAAACGTGACATAATGCCGTTACATGCATGCGAGACCAATCGACTGCAGGTAATGCACGGAACCGCCTACAATATAACGAATTGTGGCCCGGGACACGAAAGCTATACACTTTTACCCGAGAGTTTAGCAACGTGTGCCGATGAAAGATGCGATAGGTATACTCATATTGTTCGGGAGGTTCAAAGCGGCGGAAGGCAAAGGTGGAGGAAAAAAAGAAGCCGATGCACTTTCCATACCCTGCAGACTGCGGAGGATTGAGGCCCTTCGGTTGCTCGCAGCTCGCGAATTTTGAGTAATTCAAAAGATTTACATTATATACCTTTACCTAGAAATCGGATTCAGGTACCTAATGCGTACTCGCACGTGTCACATCTCCCAACACCTTTCAATTATATCACCAGGATAACCGGAATAACAGAGCGGTGGGAAATGAGATTAAATTCGAAAGAAAAGTAACGGCCTCGGAAATCCACTAGTCATCGGACGGTCGTTACCCGCGTACATACATTATGGTGAAGTAGTAGGCGTCCATCTAGGTGGGACAGGTGTAAGGACGCGCTCCCCCCTTTATTGTCTCCATCGCGTCCACCTTTGTCGAAGTGTTCGATATTTGATCTGCGTTACACCGTGAAATACTCACATTAAAAGCACCTGTACACTGGCACCCCCGATCGGCGACGGTCGCATATGCGTATATGTGCAGCGTGTATGCATAGAACATACCTGAACGTAAAAGTATAGGCGAGCCAGGAAATTGCTTCTGAACTGGACAATAACTGAAAATGCGCCCAAGCGTATGGCGTAGTACCTAATGTGTTTTAACTTCACCCGTCAGAGCAACGGTCAAATATCATTAACAATTATACCTTGCATGTGGTAGAGAGAAGTTAAGGCTCGGGGGAAACGGCTATCGGTCCGTCTGACGATGAAACACATGCATGCGCGACTGGTGTAAGATACATTTATTTTCTCACTTCTCGCGAGATAAATACACTGTTATCAATGACCGAATGATTTTTGATAGAATTCGCACGGGAGACGCGATTCTCGATGAGAAATTGAGAAATTGCGAAAGAAAAAAAGTAAAAAAAACTGGGCTCAGCCGGGATTTGAACCCGGGACCTCTCGCACCCAAAGCGAGAATCATACCCCTAGACCACTGAGCCGCTTGTATATGTACACGCTGTGTTACCGTCCCAGACTTTCACGTCCGATCCATTTCAGTTGGCGATTTTCAAAATCGCTGTGACAACTTGTTATCACGGTAGCATGGTATGCATACCATTCACAGTACCGGACCAGATTCAATTCTCGTCCCCCCAATACGTGGGTATGGGTATACTCTTGCAGAAGACCAGGCGAAGGAGCGATGAAAAACGAGAGGAGAATCGACGAGATTTTTTCCATTTTGAAATTATCTCTGGCACGCGGATACCTGTGTCCGAAATCTCGATTACAGTATAGCGTGGTGCAAACGTGACAAAATGATGGAGTAAACGATGAACAAGGAGGGACCAGCTCTCGTTGGCAAATTATCGCGATTATCGCAAGGATCGGATAAGAAGCGAAGTTATGGTTCAACCTGTCACTCCGCAGTCTCTCTTTCTGTTCTCGGTCAGACACACTGACTCGACTGTTATGTGTCCTCCGGCTTCGTCCGCGTAGACCCGCAGAGTCATGCTGCTGACAATGAGTGCTAATCCTCATTCAACCCGGGTCTATCTGCGATCGAACTTGACGGGATTAACTTAACAGTTCGCCGCCCCAATACGATAGATATAGCCATATAGGCGGGTATATATAGTCGGTAGATCGGTAGATGTCATACAGTCGGCAGGTACGAGACGGTACGTCGCACTTTAAAAATCGTGTCATCCGATCGCATATCTTCTTATCGTGAAATGATCGCGTAGAAAGTTGTCAGTCTTCGTGGAAAGCTTCACAAGGTTCCAAAGCTTTGTAATGGAAATTAATAGCATTTTCGACTGGGCTACACCGAGCTACCCTGGTGTAGTTTAGAGCTATCTTCATCCTCTTGCTTTTTTGTCAGGAAGAGAGAGAGACAGAGATGGCTACACTGGACAAGTGTAGCTCGGTCTAGCCCCAGTCGAAAATGCTATAAGTCGGGGTGAAAACAGATGAGAGAACCGCGGCACACGTATGGGCATAGAGATAATACGCCTCGAATAGAAGAACCTATGGTATAGCAGGTGCCTCGAATTTGAACGATTCCTCTTTTCCGTCCTCATTCGTGGCTTTGCCTGCAGTTGGCTGTGGATTTGTGAATTCTTGTCCGACTATACATTATAGCTATACATACCTGTACAGATATTGATCATATTTCTATTGTTAGAAGTGTTGAAATGTTGAAATGTTGTAATTACAGCGAGACAGGATTGGAGTTGGGAAACTGCTGCGTTCATACCCTTCTGCCGAGCGGTTATTTTATGTTCAGAACTATAATGGGAAATTTGCATAATAATCTTGGAGCCCCTCCGTAGCCTCGCAAGAATTAATTCACACCTTCTGTGGGCCCGTTGCCGGGACAATGAACCACTCGTCGTGAAACCAGTTGCTAACTGATCATAAAAAATCGCGCCTACTTATGTTTATGCTAATTTAATGTCGCCCCGAGACCAATCACGCCACTAAATCAGCATCAGCCCATGAAAAAGGTTAATAACTAATTATCCTTGATTATCCTTTGTCTGCTGTCGCCCTGCTGTTCCAAAATGAAAAATAAATGACAAGGGAAACGCGGATTTTTCCTCTAATTAAAATTTATTCTCCCCCTCGAGTGGGTATACCTATGTATACTACGCTATATACCTGCCTGTGTAGGGGAAGTATAAGGAAATTAACTGGAATGAAATTAGTACAGGTATATGATTAATATGGCCACCTGGCTTGTATAGCTGCCGAATATACTGCACGAGAACAATAATTTCTGGACCACGGTGAGCAGAGGAAAGTTTTCGGAGCCAGCATAAAGAATTAACGAAATTCGAACTGAAGGGAAAATCGCGATACTATTCGGTAACAGAATTCCGAGACATGTTAGCGTCAGAACCGATGATAGATGCGATGTTGTAGCTAGCAGAGGCATGTGGTATCGCGATACAAACCGTGTATACGTATACCTACATGGTAACGTGCGGGTCGTTTCTGAATTCAGATCAATAGGCACGCGTAGCGGTCGCAATTATACCCATACAGAATCGATTATCCTTCTTGGGACGTTTTTTATTCGGTTATTAACCACCAGTCGCCGATGTACGACCGCTGTGTCTTAATACCCTCCACTTGACGTCGCGCGCTTTCAATTACGTTTACATCGAGGTCAAGTACATTTATAATTAATTTCCAGCAAAATTATACGGCTCAGAGAGATCGTATACCTACGGGAGGTGTATTTAAATGCCGCATAGCGAGAAAGGACTGCCACGTCTTTCGCTGCCGAACTTTCTCTCGTTGTACGAACCACCGGATTCGTATGACCGTTATATAACATACATATGGGTGTCCCTTATTTTCATCATTTTTCGCAATTTCCGAATCGATCTAGGGGGCGTGCTCTGAAATTGCGGAAAATGATGAAAATAAGGGACACCCTAATACATATAGCTATAAGATTACAGGATTCAGAAGCCAAATCTATATAACCTACCGCCAATAGATTACGTTTCCAATCCATAATCACCTATTGCGAACTCTGTGTTGCCGTATCGCGACGCCGGTAGGTATATATACATACCTATATGTATAAGTAGCGATATGCGTGTAGGCGCACATATGTGTATACCTAACAAGTATGGGGTACAGATGGCTATGAAATAGCTGCGGTGAGACGTGGGACAATGTGAAATGAACCATACAACCGTATATATGAACCCAAGTAGGTATAATATGTATTCGAGCTACGTACAATTATTTATCCGCTAGCCGATTGATAAGCTACTTGCCTGACGGCAGATCTATGTAATTCCGTGAAAAGAATACCGATAAAGTCGGAGCGCGAAGATGAAACTGATTTTGGACGACGAGTTTGTGAATTTCGCAAAGAGAAGACATTGAGTGCCACTACTCGGATAAGCGGGCCTCACCTCCCAGCGAAACGGCCTCTGGTACAATTTTCGCGAAATTCTTCATTCGTCTCGCCATAAATTATTCTTCCACTTTATCACGGGTTGACGCTTATACAGATTCAGGCACAGATATAGCTTCAGTCATAGCTACGTTATACGCAGGCAATTTGCCCACTCACTCTGTACGGTACATTATATGCCCGGTAGGTATCTATATTATATACAACTCGCTAATGCAATAGTGCTCTGGCAGAGTAACCTCTCGCTCTGCGATACGGTTTTATCGTCTTTCGTGTCTGCAAGTTCAAGGTCGTTACCGCTATCTCTCCGCGAACGAATAGTATACTCGCCTACAGAGTTCCGGGCCGGAGCCCGCGTTCGGCAGCACCGCAAGACGTGACAAAGAACCGCGCGAGTGCCAGCCTTGATCGAGAAGGAAGATTTATGCCATTTGTAGAGAGGCTACTAGGAGCCGCGACCCGCGTTACGCCGCCTATGCGATAGATAAGATATCGCAGGTCGGACGTGAGATCAAATAAAATGGAATTATGGTAGTGATAATATACGGAGTCCCCGGCCGTCGCCCGCCTGCGGCGCGGGTCGATGAAGAGTCAGACTCCTTCGTTATACCACTCGCGACCCGGTTGCGTCCTATGCTCCGCCACGCAATCGTCTTCTCTATTATTATACCGCGGCAAACCCTCGCTATTCAATGGAAAATACTTGTCAGCTTCTTAGGATGATACGCAGAGGAATTAAGCCGCGGAACCCGAGACATTAATCCCCGGGGGCTCATTTCTTCCATGTCTCATTAACTTACGCGACCTATCGAATATAATCACCCGCCAATCCAGAATTCATGTAGCCTCGATTATTCTTCGGATTTCCGAATCGAGCCGATCGTGAGAAGAGAGGAAATTTCGGCGCGTGCAAGACGTCGCGAAGTTATAAATCTGTGAGAGTCACAGTTCGCGTCTCGCGACACGCACAAAGTAATCCTCTCGCCGTTCAATGCTCCTCGTCCCTCTCTGCAATTTGCCTTCACAAAGTTCAGCCTCTGCCATTGTCGTTTGTCGTCCCGTACAATAAAGATCCACTCAAGTATACCCACTCTGTATACTCATGTATACACGTATATAAGCAGACGTCGGCCCTATGTAACGGCACTTAGAGATCAGGGGGAATCTGTATACATACATAGATGGATGTATACATACCCGTGTATACCTACAGGGAGCGGAGAGCAGAGAGTTGCGATTAAATACAGAGACGGAGCCGGAGACGGAGGCGAGCAATAGGAGTCTATGAGAGGCCCTCTCAGGGCTGTAACTCTGATAGGGAACTTTGTTTTTTCTTTCTTTTCAGTTTCCGGCCAAAGTTCTCGACCAATTAACCGTGAGGTAGTATTAGCCCCCCGGCTATTGTTCACCTACCGCAAGTTAATCCGAAACTAAGACCGACTAAATTTCAACCATGCCCAGATAAAAACAAAAACAAATTGACGGCCTATTGTAGCCTGTGCCTGTTATATATAGTTCGCTGCAGTTCTGAGGACCTGCGACCGGACCGATCGTCTCTCTTCAATTTTATAGTTCGGTATTCAGCCATGTAGTATGACAACATGCATTGCATTGGTACCTACTACCTCCGCGGCGAAAGCCGAAAGGTATTATAGCCAAACGGTATTATAGGTTCTTTCGAATGGGCATGGCAACTATAGGTATATATAGGTACAAACCACTTGCACTCTTCTCCAAAATGACAATTCATTCCGCACCCGTGCAACCCGAGCATGTGTAATAATCTGATTACAAAATCAGTTCGAAATCCTTACGTGAAAATCGATCCGTCTGTATACTTACTATATAATTACGTTTTCTCCAACAGAACTCGACTTGAATTAGTAAATTTTTTACCACGCCCTGCAGTAACTCTCCAGCTACCTCGGTATATACGCTTGTGGACTTAGAGTTTCATTATGCAAAGCTTTTCAAGCCCGCGCAGACCGGGGTTGTGTGAGTTCGAAATTACTATTTGCTGAAAGTATACTTTCAGAGTTTAGCTCGCATTACCGATGAGTAGAAAGGAAACGAGAACTAATTCGCTGGTTGACCGCGCTGATGAACAATGTCAATTATCTATCGCGTCCTTTTGCGCGACCCGCACGTATTATACGCGGCTTTAATAGATTACAGTTGCTGGGGAGGGGGAGGGGGATTACGGTCAGAAGAGTATCTTTGCCAAGGTTTAATCTGATCCATAATGTTTGGTCGTCGCTTCAGGCGAGATAATGTCGAAAGGGGTAGGCGTTTGTGCGCCCAGCCGTTTGGGCTGTTCCCATTTCAATCGTGCGCGTTCTCGTGCTCGCGTTTTACATCAGAGAGCTCGGATGTGTTTACCTTGGTTTGGTGTGTATTTCGCCATTGTCGTCGCCGGTAACTACATATATGTATGTATGTATGTATATACAGAGACATGTAGGTACAACATATACACGGGTATAGCTGTTTATTTGGTTTTCCGTCCGCGTCGCGTTTTATTTGTTGCGTGCAACAAAGCCGGTTCACCTCAAGTCCCACGAAGCGGTATAGGTGTATATCTACCAACCTACATGTAGGTAGTACATATACCCACCAGGTGAACGACAAATAATCGCATCAGGGATGGGAGATGGATAGATAGATACGTGTGTTTTTGGCCATAACAATGTTGGGAAAAGAAAGAAAAGAAAAGACAGTAAAGTATAAAGTGAGCAGAAGTCACAAGACTAACTTAATGAAAACGCAACTTAAGACTAGCCTGACGAAAAATAGGGTGCTCGAGAAAGCTCGTTATCAAACTAAAATTGCCGAAGAGAGTGCCTAGAGATCGAGTACGCGCGGATTTGGCGAAGGCCGAGAGCAAGCGAGTGCCACACGTGGAGGGCAGAGACCGCGAAGGATTTTCTATGAGCCTCCGTACAGAAACGGGGAATCAGAAAGTCACCCCTATGCCGCCGAGACAGTGCAGCGGAAGACTCTGGACGCGCGTGAAAGCGGGCCCGCGGGTAGTCAGGGAGATAAGAGAAAGCAAGAGGGAAAAGAGGGAGATAGGTGTAGGAAAATCCAAGCTACAAGACCAAGCCAAATGAAAGCTTACAAGTTCCACTTGCCAGGAGATGTGCATGTATAGTATGTATATATATATATACTGTATGTGCTGAAAGGAAAACACCGAGGACCGTTTGTTTCCGGGCAAACGTCAAGAGTTGAATCTTGCCCGAGATAATGTATATTCCACCCGCAATTATCCTTACGTGTCGGGTCTCACCATTCAACGCCCCGGTATATGCTCGACTTCTACGCTACCGAAGTCAACGGTCTTGCATGCTGAATCGCCGACCCATATTTCCCTCGCTGGAACATGGGTAGGTATATACCTACTTTGAATTGATCGTTATCCATTTAATGGTTCAATAAACGGAACCACCGCGCCGCCCAGCGACAATATAGATACTGCATACCGTGAGGCTACGCGGAAAGAGCCGGTTCGAAGCGCGCAGGCGCCGATTTATTCGAATATTATGAGGTACGCCAATTTGATCAGGTACGCCAATTTCAAAATTGAAACCAGCTCTTTCCACGCAACCTCACGGTATATACGCACACTATACCTATGGATGGATCCGCACCTTTAAACCTCTAAAGGCGATGTATTTCAGGCAGACACTTGTATAAATAGGTGCCCATACGTCGTTACCCTACCTCGTTATTATAGTATTATAGTCGAAATGAAAATATATTCCCTATGCCCGAGGCTACTAAATTATGGTTAGGTAGGTATGGTTACTTGTAATATTTCACGGATTTCCGTGCCTCCTTATATATTACCCACTGTGCCTACATAATAATATGTTGCGTACATATCCGCGTAATGCGTAGACTGTTGTGCGGAGAGGCCTAAGTAAACGGAAGTTGGAATCGCGCGCGTAAGTGCAAGGTATAAGCATGCAGGCCGTACTAATAAAACGTTGGTATAACACTATAATAACCGTTCTATTATACGTGTAGAATCTGTCTATGCACGCCTGTATAATGCTGCAATATGCGTATAGTATACGTATCCCATGTAACACATGTAGTACGCATACGAGTTAGATAAGTTTTTGCCGAGTTTCGCCGTGCCCCGTAGTACTGCTCAGGTCAGAGATGGTTTGGGAATAAGCCACGCTCGATCCTGAACACTGCATGTGTTTGATCAAAGCTTTTGTGCCAGATAATACAACAATAGTTGCCGATCGAAGTGAATTTCTGGGGTGCCGGTGGCTATTGTAAGCTCCTGCTTATAACGTGTACCCACCTATACCTATATAACCGATGTGTGTGCCCAACTACTTAACGCAATAAAGCAATATAAAGATACCGTCAGGGGTTTTGAACTTTCTGCCCTAGCTGTAAGGTATGGCACACCTATGCGATGCCCACGAACCCGGATCGACGTTGCAGGGAGATATCCGTGAGGCTTGCGGCGTAGATCCGCTTCTCGTTATACACCCTTCTATATTAAAAATTAGCAGCCAATTTCAACGAGTTTCACACAATTCGTTTCCAATTGTCATCCCTTGCGTCTCGGCGGTGCAGTTTTACATGCCACCGCACGGGTATTCGCTACACATGCGCGTATACGGTACGGGCATGTCTTGAAAGTATACGTAACTCCTTGTCGGATATCAATTCACCGTAAAATTTTGTAGCGGTTTACAATACAACGGCCGACCGACGTATGGGCGGTGATGGAGTTTCTTGAAACATCTGCTCGTTGAAATTTCACAGAAATATTCGGACAAATAGGTATACTTACACGTATAGACGTGCATGTACATATATTTATACCTGCAGGCGTGCATAGATTTCTCACCGTTGACAGGCCTATACAGCGTCTAGTATACACGTCACGGTGGATGTTTGCTGGTTCTATTTAGTGAACCGAGTCATAAGGACTCGGGGACGCACGAAATTCAGTCGAGAGGCCGTGTAACCCATAAGAGAGGCGTGAAATCACGGCGGTCTCCCTGTACCTCACATCGGAGTCTTTCGATAATTCGCGTGCCGAATTCATACGGGCTCACTGTGTTTGCCTTCTCTTACGGCTGACAAATTGTTTTCTCGAGAAAAGGTGCCGCGGGAACAAGGACTAGAGAGGCGAGACGTGCAGCTGCTGGTCCTGCGGTTCTCGTCAAGTCGCAAGTGTGACTTACAGATGGCCGCAATTCCGTGGGGCGGTGGTCTTCGGCCGCGAAGAAGGACGGCAGTCGCACCTGATCGCGATTGAAAATTTGCACACGCGTACAAGGAGTTGGGAATCGACTGGAGTGAATTGAAGGTAACGGAATACCGAGTACATGCCTCGGGCATTCTTCGCCACGTGCTGCAATTATCATGGTCAGCAGAATCACTGTGCACAGTAATTTGCCAAGGACCTTCGCGAAATGAAAATTTTCATGTACATATAAGGCCGAGGTGCCTCGAGGAGAACGAACGAGGAGGATGGTATTACGGGGTAAGGCGAAAAATAAAAGAACCTGCCATACCTCTATAGGTATAGGTATACAAAGCCGGAAAAGAAACGAACACCTGGCAAGAACCGAGCTTCAAGTAACCATATCTTCACAGCTGGAGTTTCTTATGGTTTTCATCTCAGAAGCTTATTACCGCGCACTGTTTTGAAATTTGATATTCACCCACCGCGTGTCTCGAAATTCCAAATAACTTACACCCCTCGCCGAACAGATATATTCCGAGCATCCTTTCGCAGTTGCAATATGCTTTCCACGCGGCCACGCCCTGAGAATCTCACCATCTAACTAAGTAAGTTTCTCCGTCATCCGCGCTAGCTGCCACGAGACATGGGTATGTGTATAAAAATTCAGCAACGTATGTTATACAGGGATCTGGGATACTATAATCAATCGGGATTAATAACGACCGGCGAAGCGTTTCGCGCTTCAAACTTTCAACGGGCTACGAAACTCTCCTCGAAAGAGTTATGGGGTGAAAAAGTGACACCTTTATTCTTCCCAAAAATTAGCCGACTCGATAAATATTTTTATTTCAGTCTGAAGTAGTCACGCGCCGTCCTCGCTCACGTGGACATTATGCAGCTCCTCATTGACGCGCGGCTCGCAGTATCCCCAATTCGAAATCAATTCCAATAACTTTTATACCCCTACTTTGAAGCAATTTTCCACTCTCAAGGGAAACACGTGTTAAACCCGACCCCAATGTCCTTCATAAAATCTCCACCGTAAAGTTTAGGGCCTCGAGAATTGACCAACAATGATCCCAGTCCTTCGGGTGTGAGATGAACCGTCCGTCCAGATGTTGCACCGTCTTCTACCAGCTCCCTCTCTTTCTTCCTCTCTTTCACCTGGTAACCGTAGTATGGATTTCATTCATAAAGTCAATACTATAGCCGAGGGCGTATTGTAGCTCGAGTACCTGTAACCTAGCCCGGGCTCTCGTCTCGAGAACGTAAAATTCAAATTTCTCGGCCCAGGTTATAACGTTGCAGTTATTTGGTAAGCGGGAGGAACAACAACGGGAGAAAGGCTCGCAGATATATATCCCCAAAGTGGCTTGCTACATTGCCCGGCCGTAGGACCTTCTCCGAGTCCATTGAGCCAAAGTTTAGTGCGGATATACACACCTACACCTAGCTACTGGATGTACACGTACAGGTACACCTATAGCTCTGCCCGTACCCGCGCGTTGTACGGGTAATTTTCTTAAATCGCAAGACTGGCCGGTGAAAAAGTCTGAATGAAGGTCGTGTCTCGCTTCGTACTCGCGGAGGACAACCCGCATAATGCGCACGTATAGTTGAATGGACGAGCGCAACGGTACTCGTGGGCGTTAGCGCAAACGATACTAGAAGAACCGCAGGGTGCCCCTGTGGCTTTGCAAGGACACTTTTGAAAAAGGCTTGGTTCTCCCGGTCTCTCAGATCCGTGTCCTCTTCAGAAACTGTGGCAGCCAGAGTACTTGGTCATCGATACAGGATCCTCCCGTTTGGTAGTGATATCCTATGTATACTGTAGTATATATACATGAATGCGTCGCGGACGAAACGAAAGAATTAGATTTTTCAAAGGAATTGTCACAGGCATCGTAGTATTTTGAATGACCACTTTTCAGCGGACAAAGAGACATCTATTACTTGTGACAATAAGGTTGAAAAATGTTTATCAGCAAAATACGTATTAGCCCCGAAATTTCGATCATGAGCAGAATCGTATCGCGGATCGATCCTAATTAACGTCGAGCGCTAACAGCTGTCGGCTATACGAATGTTTGTCAACTCGAGGTAAAGTCGCGCAGCGATCGTGCCTTAGCGAAGAACGTGTATGATAACAATATGTTTGTATATACCCGCTGTGTGCCGTGCAAGGGGACCGTATACCCAAATACATATTATATCTGTATACCTATGCTGTGCCGCAGTGTAGGGTATCAGGTACAGCTACAGGTCTGCGGAGGGCAATGCTAGTTCCGACTTGGAATAATTGATCTTCGCCCTGAGCTTTCCCACTCGTAAATCTTTATTTGTCCAAGTCTCTTAAGCTCTACGGGGCTACGAGGCTGCGGGGTTTTCCGGCTGTCTGTCCGGCCTGCGGCAAGTGTTGAGATCCTTGGAGCGAGGCAAGCGATTGTCGAGAGTCGGCCAGGACTCTGAATGAACTTCCATAATGTCCAAGCGTACAATGCGCGATGGTGGAACGGTTTGAAAAAAGTCACGAACACCTACCTGTACTCGAATAACATTCAAAACCATTTGTAAACCTGATTCCAATACATATCCCGACCTGAGTCGAATTTTTTTAGGGAATCGATCATCCCGGAATACACACCGAGGTAGGTCGTCGTTATAAGTAGTGCTATAGTGTATATTATATGGAATGAAATTCCATGGTACACCACGATCTGTGGCTGCCCTAAACAGCCAAGAGCCTGGCAACGAAGTTATTATGAAAAACAAAGTACGGAGGAGTCTTGAGGCAGTCAAGAGCGAGAACGACAAAGGACAGTGTTGGTCGATTCTCCTGGCGGATTTAAAAATACAGTCGCCATGAGTGCTATTCAAACTCTGTTGCTCCTAATTATCAATAAAGTTCTGATCAAAGTCCTGTTTTCTATGATACATATCACACTATGTGTATGTGCGCAGCAGTATTATTGGTATACTGCGGGCTCCCCCCAAGGCATTGCGAGGAAACAATAATGACGGCATAGATCACGCGACATCACCAGGTTAATCTCGGGCATGTTTAAATTAAACATTCCGGAAGGCCCCTCCGTCATTTTAAACTTTCAATAAAAATGTTAGAGCGTCATTCCATTCGCGTAATAGGCATACGCTCGTCAAACGACAACCCTAGACCTACCGCAATACCCCCCTGCGCCGGGTGATGGGACGATTAAATTATTGAATTAGGGGTTGGTGGCTGGAGGGACACCTAGACACGGAGCGGCGTATATGTTCAATATACAACCGGCTCGCCGACAACGAAGCTTCTCGAGGGGTCCCACAACATCTGGATATCGCTCGATATCCTCTGTCTGCTCACGATCATGTTTCAACGTCTACTATAGGTATTACATTATAATTACATACATTATAGCTCTTGGCGAATGTTTTACACACACATTACCTACTTATATGTACCAGGATTGTTTCAATGATATGCGAACATCTCGTTTGCCATTCGTCTTGATGCAATGAACCGGTCAATTTTTCTATCCTGAAAAAAATGTACCTGCCATTTGAAAAAATCAACTTTGTGTTCGTATCTCCGGAGCAGTGATAGTTACAACTGATCTGATATCACCAGTTTGCGTCCCCCTGGGAAACCGAACATTTTTCAACAGCAGCTCCAGGCTCAGAGACATTCTAACGCGTAATTTCAAATGGGACACCCTGTATATACATATACCTATATATACACATCGCGGCAGAAGAGGCGCGAATATTCGCGGCGAATTAATGAAATATATATTAATATTTCCACTAACTTTCGGTGCGCGTGTGAACCGGCATACGAGCCGGTTGGGGTCGGAGTGGCTAACAAGGTGCTCGAAATATGACAATCGAACTGCCTCGTAACGCTGGAAGTGTTGCGTCATACTCACGTTAATTAAAGGTGTGAAATTCTAAGAGGAGATTAATGCGCGGTGCATTACCGCAGCCCGTTGCATACGAAACGACTATTTATATGATCGTAATAAAATTGTAACGTCATCGAAAAGTGGCAGACCCTCATTCATTCGGAACCGATGAATTCCAACCGCTTCTTCATTTTCCTCATCCTCCTCACATCAGCGACATTATTTCTTATCGTGTCTGTTCTAAACAACGAATATTATACCGAGGATATGCGGCGGTTGTGAATTCAGTTATTGGCAAATTTTTCGTCCATTATCAGTCTCGTACTCTCATTGCTGTATATATACTACACTACGTATGAGATATATAACTACGGTCGCAATGTCAGCACCTGCGGCGATATCACCCCAATGCCGAGCAAACGAGCCAGAATCCCTTCAATATTAAACTGCACGGTGCACATATGGAAAACAAATACATACGCATGTATATAGTATGTATACTAGGTATGCCTGGGCATACATATACGCAATCACCGCACACTCGTCCCTCTTTGCGCGACAACATTCGCTCGACCCTTAACTATCGAATTAAAAAGGACAGCATCGCTAATTCATAGCGAAACGGTCACTGCACTGGCGCAGTTACGGACAAGAGCCATCCCCCTCAACCTGAATTCATTCTACAAATTGCCCCAGCGCAGTTCGCTATACTGCTTCCGTATACACACATATCGTGTGACCAACGCGAAAAGGTCGTATATGATATCTCTCTTCTATTTGCGCGAAAAAAACTTGAAAAATATAGGTTTGTAGACAGAAACATTGGGATTCAATAATTGATCAATTAATTAACAGCAGAGATTATACGACTTCGTGGTATGAATTCGCATTTTCGGCGCCTGCCGACTATATGCAGCTTTAGTCACGAGCTATACAAAATGATTCGGAATTCGCGATGAATCCCCTAGGGCTTGATCGTTGTCAAAATTGGAATCGAAAGTTCCTCAGCCATTTTTCCGGAACTTCAGTTCTTTTCCTGGAATTTTTTTTCCCCCCCGACAAGCAAATGCTCTCCTTCAATTTTTTCATCCGGGCATCAGCAGAGAAGAAGAAGAAAAAGTTATAAGACCACAAGCCAAACTTTTATATCAATTTACCTTCGATAATTAATTAGAAGTCGGAATTGGGATGCCAATAACGAACCCTCGTAATTGAAAACTGGTACATTTCCCGCAAGCTGGGATCATCTTGATTTCAAACTGACGCCCTGATGGGTAAGCAATTCGTTTGCCTCAAAAACTGACGACCTATCCACCGGTATCTAATATGTCTATGACCGATGTCCACAGCTACGCTGATACCTATAATATAATTCGTAAGAGCGATAAGTCGTAAAAGGAAGAGAGAGACCTATAATATAATATAAGATATCAGTAGATAGGTCGTCAGTTTGAAGAAAGAAACGAACTGCCTTACTATCAGGAAAACCACTTTCCTCGGAATCGCTTTGTATATATGTATATACATATGTTTGTAGCGCATCTCACCCCCTAGCTTATATTCCGACCGCACGTGCGCACGTGCGCGTGGTCTCTCCGTATGTAGCCCGGTTCGTCATGCCTGCGACAAATACATATTGCACATTATGCACGCTGACAAGCGTGAATATCAGTTTTACACCTATCAAAGCATGCTCGTAATTCTACAACAGTTTGATATATAATCAAACAAGCTGATTAGTTAAGGACTAATTTATTGTTATGTATGTCACAATAACCTGCACCGATATTGCCACCGATTTCACGAGCTTCAGTTTGATCTATCAACTTTCATCAGCTGCGGGGGGGGGGGGGGGGGATCTCTTCCAACAAGGCATCTCGCCAATCGAATACAAAATCATATATTTACCATATCTACCTACCCACTCGTTTGGAATCGATTGAAATCATTTTTATTCCTGTAACGTCAATTCAAAGTAAAGAAATTAATGATCATCTATAAATGGACATAATCGTTTATACGTGCAGGTACGTTATACTTTGCGAGAAGTGACTGAGGGTGCTGGCGTGAGGGGTAATTGCTATAGAACGTGATGGAATAATGCGCATGTTTATTTATATAATATATAATATATATGTTGTCGACTGAAATGAAAATAATTATAACGAGATCACTAAGCATTTCCGGAAAAAACCGGCTGAGGAAATGTCGATCCCGTTTTTGATCAAGATTTACCACGTAAATTCCTCGTCACGAATTCTGGCTCATCCTGTATATTATATGGGCGTGTGTGAATTTAAATAACTATTTATTCAATCGAGAAGAGTAAACTCTGGGGGAATGTAGTACGCATGTGGACGGATAATGTTGTCGCGATGATTGATCCAGCATAAACGCGCGGGAGCCGGAAGATGGGGAGTGAGCTTGATGAAAGAAAAAGCGGAAAAACTATGTCCCGACCCCACATCACACGAATCGAGCAATGAATACAAATGTGCCCGAAAGACGGAGGAGGAAACGGTAGAAGAAAAAAAGAGAGAAAAAAAATGTTTCATTACCAACGAAAATAGAAACATGCTGGAAATCGGAAATGGAGCTGTCATCGATTTCATTATATACTTGGTCGAATGACAAATTCGTATTAATGACAGGCAAGTTTCCTTCTCTTTCTTCCTTTCTTCTTCATTCCTGTTCCTTTTTTTTTTCTTTTCTCTTCCTCCTTCAAACTTTTGCCGAGTCATGCGCGCACAATGACGTAACAGTTGGTACGTTTTGCTCGACCAAATGCATTTCTCGCTTTGTAGATTCGAAATTCACAATTGGTTTGGTCATATGTTGAATCGGCAGTCGGCACCAGGCGGTACATCACGGTTGTCATGCATATTCTGCAAGATGTTTCCATCATCGCGGGTGCACATTAACTATTAACTATATAAGTGCAGGTATATGTCTATATTAGGGTGATTCAAAAACAACAACAAAAATCTTTCTCTTTCTCTCACTAACTGCAGGCTCGAAAGTTTCATTTAGGTCGAAAAGTATGCCTGTTGAAATATAAGTTCTTAATGTTATTATTAAGATTGCGCGCATCGCACTTTTCGATTTTCCATAAGAATAACACGGGATAGATCATTTTTGCTTCTTCTGATTTTTATAACTAGCAAATGACACGTCACACAGAGAATGTACAGACATGATTTTGTAGAGAATTGAACGCTCTACAAGAAAGTTCTGGGTCATTTTCTAATAAGTCCACTTGTTCAAAAGTTATACAAGGTCATAAGGTACCTTTAGGCGCGTGATTTTCCGCAGAAAAGGAAAATCAACATAAGCCAGCAGAAATGGCATCCGTCGTTAATTAACTATAAGGGTGACGAGCAGGTGTGCAGATAGGTGACCATCAAACTCTTCGTATAATCCGCTCGTCAATATTCCGGCAAGTCATCCACTCATTCCTCATCGGTCATCGGTCACCGCAGTTCATCTCCGGGCGTATAGCATAATGTATAAAAGAAAGAGCGAAGAATAAGCCTCCGTATAATTTTTTTTTTTTTTTTCCAATTTCTTCCTTTCGAACGAAGAAATAACATGCAGATAATGTACGTATATTCTGTAGGTATGGGTATACATGACACGGGTACCCACAACAGTGCAGTATAGCTGGTATAGGTATAAGGTATTACAGGGTATAGGCATATAGATAGATTTCTATATCGTGCTCTAGAAATTATATACGAAATCATACGCAACGGTGACTTCCCATTGACAATATGCTACTTGTTTGCCAAATCAGTGGGCGCTCATTTAACGGTATACTGCTTGGAAATAATAACACACCGACTGATACCCCGCACACAAGTATAACGTCGAGAGACACTTGATTGTGCATGGCCGGGTTAATTTGAATCGCGCGTGTACCAAACGTGGCTTACCCGGGCTTTGTTTGAAGTGTATCCCACGGGAGAACCAGCCGCCCAGGTTAGCAGGCCTGGCGGTAAATAATCCGAGCCCACCGACAAACCAAATATAAGAATTAATGACGCCAGTCATGGATTAGTGAACAGAGAAGTTGCCCGTTTATAATGGAGAGCGCGCGGGACACGTTCATTTGAAAAAACCTCAGGACTCTATACTACGTGGCCGGCGGGAATTCGCGTGCAAAACCGCCAACGTAGAAGATCTGTTATAGCTTAATGTTAGTCTGCTGCCGGCCGATTGGCTGGACTCCCGTCATTTATCCGCAGCCAAGAAGTCATTTGTAAAGTTGATAGTGCAACGCAGTCGCTGACCCTTGATTTGGAAGGAATATTGGACGAATGGCAGGGCGATACTACAGAAATTCGAAGAAAATTTTAATTTTCATCATCGGATGCTATAGCTCGGAGTTTGGTTGTATCTGATGTAGGTATGTATGTACATGTACTTTGCACGGACTTGAATATACTTAGGAAACTGACTCCATCTCCGCACAGCATATTCTACCCATAAACTCAAAGTGTAAGTAGGTAGGTATATTTGAATTATATTCGCTTGCGAAATTCTACCCTGGGATTAGGCAACTATTCGCCGCTCGTAATTTCATCTGAGTAACACGGGTCTAACAGAGTGGGGCCGGTTCAGCTAAAATCTAGGAACATATCTTCCGGTGAACGCCCATGAAACATATACGAGGGTGAAATTTCATGAAACAACACATGTAAACGGGCACGCTACTAGATTCGCGTATAGGTATGAATATATAAAAAGGAGCAGAAAAACGATATATGAAAGCGATAATCAATTGATGTTTGGCTATGAAATGAATATACTCGTAGTTTGTACGCACGTGCAGCATCTTGCATCGCGCATTCGGGATCTTGCCAATTGTTGTATAAAATACGCGCGTATACGTGTAGGTGGATGAGCGAAAATAAAACGCGTACTGTAAATACTCTCCACTCATCTACCCGCACATGACTAAGTATATGGTCCTTTCAGTTCTTCTATACCCAGAGTTGGGCACGTGTGCTTCGTACGCGGCCTGTAATCCTATAATATTATATATATATGTATAGCACAGGTATATACGTCGTTCCACTGTGTCACCACATATATCATGATTCCGGCACCGAGCGAGTATCTGGATATAAAGTGGGTGAGGTTCGCCTCGTATCACGTCTAACGTACCCAACAGTTGGCTCGGCGAGTCTTCTCATCCTCGCAGATGTCAGAAATTCTGGGGAACTCTTGACTCGAGTGATCGTTTAAATTCTTCTTCGCGGGAACTTTGTTGGACGTACTACCGCTGTAGCAATCGATACTTGCCTAATGGAATTGCCTTCGATTCGGAACAAGTTGTCCGCGCAGGTATATTTGAACGAGTTCTTAGCTTGATGAAAAATCTCTCCCCGCAACTTTGACACACCTAATCCACGGCAAACATCGGGCTTCGGCAATTGCGGGATGATAGCTCAGAAGTCCTAGTAGTAATAGAATTCAACTTGTCCGTTCGAAACCTCGGAGCCGTCAGCTGGATATTGCTAGGCTTCCGTTAGAATTAAGGTTATAATTGGGAAAATAATCTTCGCCAGCCTCCGTATCCATTACGCCTCTCTAATTGGGTTTGTGTAATATCTATTAATTCCAAGTCCCTGCCGCGGAAACAGCGCTTTGTCATCTACCCGGGATCAAATAATTTCATTAGAATTTCAACCGAAGAGGAACAGTATAGCTGAGTATAGCTGAGCTCTTTCCTTCCTCAATCACCACCCGCAGATCCCATCAAATATATATTATAGTATATACCTACCTCGGACTATTGGACACTTGAGAAAGCAAGATGAGAAAGATGAGAAAGATGAGAAAGATGAGAGATTTTCACCAAATTATAGAATTAATACCTGTGCCGATACCTATAATCCGGCTGTGACCATCTGCCTGTGATGTAATTCAAGTCCGTTGTGGATTCCCGAATACGACATCAAAAAGTATTACAGGCATTGGAAGACTAAATATTTAGACCAATATAGTTTTCCAACCTGGTTGACTAATTTTTTAAATCAAAAGAACCGCCCGCTCAAAGGTGTCGATCTGCGGTTCACTCGAGGCAATCGACGAGACGAGAAGGTACCGCTTCTAATAAGTCGTTATAGCGAGTGGGCGAGGGTAACCCCCGCGGCACCAATATCGTAGGGAGTAGGGACACTAAAGGGGAATAAAGGGAACTAATGTCGAATGATAGCTCTCCACTCTTCACTTCACCGCTTCAACCCCTCGACGGGTTGAGGGTCTCTGAATCAATAAAGCCTATCCGCTGACTGGGGCTAGGTATAGTTTTTGGCGAAGCGTGGCGCTCCTATCCTCCCCGCACTCCCTTTCACTTTTTCTATACCAAATACCAATTCACGCACCCAGATCCACACACGTGTGTGTAGGTATTACACACATGCCCGCGTGTGTTCCATTCTCAGCCTCCTCGTCCGCTATATTCATTCTATCCTTCTCTATCTTAATTTCACTCCGCGAACACCCTACGCTCGCGCGTGTGTGCGTTTGTTTGTTATTGGATTACCTGTGATTATGATTACTTGCGGCGCAAGTACTCTCACGCCACACCGACCAGCGAGATAGAGTGGTGACTATTGAAGAAAGATCCGCGTGTACATATACCGAGAGTTTTCTGTAACACCGGTGACCCCCTTCCTACGGCAGACCCAACACAGGTACATGCCGCGTGCGTGGGTCTCCGGCGGGGGAGGACGGACTGTAAGTAGCATTGCCTATCCCGTGCCCAACGAGCCTCACGGACGCGGCATCTACCTAGTGTATCGGTTTTTATTACCCGAAGGAAGGGGGTGTCCTGTAATCGTTCCTGGTACGAGTGATGGATGTATCGTGATACACTGTCGAATTCGTGATCAAGCATTGCTACCCCATCCCCGGCTGAATAGGCGTGCCTTCGCCGCAACTAAGTTTCACCCGTTTTAGACCTTTGAAAAGACTCACCCTGTATACCGGGAGTATTCGTGGATACGATTGATAGGACACCTGCGTACAGGCAACTCAAAGATCAAGCGATCAGGTTCTGTTCCCACGTGGCCAATGGGCACCGAATGGGCGAAATAAAACCTAATCGCTTGACTTTTGAGTTGCTTGTATGCTGCACTCAGACAGATTCTAGGGATATGTTCAAGGCAAATCTGAAGTTGGCATCCCTCGTAATATTCGAATAAATCAGCGCCTGCGTGCCTGGAACCTGCAATTTGCACATAATCGCACGGCACACCTGTATATATACTTATACCTATAGGCATACGTTTACGTATAACCCGGGATTGGGGACAAGCCAGATTATCTGGTCTTCTTCCGCAGGCATCCGCGGTCGTGGGGTTTGCCGTAAGACCGCAGGGATGACTCATTGTGGCCATAGTGAATTACATCTTCACCCCGACACGACGCGTGTACGCTTTTACGGTGTACCATACCTCCGTAGGCATGGCCATAACGTTATATTTGAACGGTTGAAAGCCGACGAATTAACGCGTTGTACTGCCCGACAATTAAAACGCACATTTCACCACCGCTAATTATATCCGACTCTGAAAAGTGGAAGGTGAAGGAAAGATTTATGAGGCGATTGTCATGAGTCCGCCATTACCCACTCGTTAATGACTCGCGTTAATTATCGTGTCCAAACGTCGTACGTATAGGTACAGCTCATTGGGCGTGCACTGCAATAAGGTTATGCCACTATAGTATGTATACTTACTTATAGATTCAGAAGCAGAAAAATGAGGTATATACAGGGTGAACCAGAATGCGGTACTTTCCTTACACCGGTGGATTCCTCGTGAAAATCTAAGACCAAAATTATTTATCCTATGGATCACCCTGTATGTATTAGGGTGGTCCTTATTTACGGTGTTATTGAAATTTACCGCGGACCAGGTGAGAAAAATTTGGCAGATACATTTAAAAAAAAGTACGCGGAAACTTGGAGTCCGTAGGTCAACTCAAAGTACTGCCTACAAGGCAGCAAATTTTACCATCCGATTTATATGGAAATTGGGGCCCACTGCATTATTGTTTTTTCCCCTTTGCCTTAATAGTGGTCCGGAAAATCCGAAATTCGGTATATGTCTTTCCTATAGTCATAGGTATTCCACAAAAATTGGGAGATGTTTTGGAGAAAAAAAATCTCTATCCCTGTAGGGAAGACGTATGCGAAATTTCACTACCTTGTAGCTGCAGTACTTTGAGTTGACCTACAGACTCCAAGTTTCGCGTACTTTTTTTCAAATGTATTTGCAAACTCTTTCCTGCACCTTGTCCGCAGGATCTTTCGAAAACACCCCAAATAAGGACCACCCTAGTATGAATATTATGTATAATTGTATACAGTTATGATGCAGTTTTGTGCTTGGTAAAACATCCAACATTATGAATCCTATCTAAGATCTTGTTTTGATCCGCATATGGAGTAGAGTTTGGACAGTCGTGCGAGAACTATTGAACGCTATAATTTGCTTTGACAGCGCAGTTAACCATCCTCATTTCTCCCTGCATTATATGATTTCGAAGGGTTCCCTCTATATTATTTTGTACCTGAATCAAACCGTTGTATACATCTACTTGTAGGTATGGCTATCCATACGACAGATGCTCGATGCTGAGATAAATTCGCCTCCTCCCCCCTGCCGTACCCTTCGCCCATTTCAAAATGATATTAATATACCTATACGATACTGGAACGGGAGAGAGAGCTAAGCTCACTCCTATTACTCCTGCTGTAAATCTGTACGGTACAAAGAACAGATACCTATTAATATACCGTATAAGTGTACCGAAACACTCATTCCTCCAGAGAAATTGGTGCAGGTAATTTTTCGTTCCAAAGAACTTTAGGAAAAGTGACGTTTTGTTCGTCCATCGAGTTGATAATTGAGCGTTCTTCCCCCTGAGCCTTGCGTGGGGGGAAACAACATTTTTCGTTTTATATACATGCTTATCGTAATGAACCCTAATTGGCAGTTTGAGATTGGAAAGTAGTGTTTATATTCCATAGTTTATGCTTGATATCATCGGAAATTCAGATGAAAAGCTTTCTAAAATGCGTGTGATTCAATTTCGAAGCTGTTATTACATGATACGACCCAGCTGCTCGCTGCTAAGCCGTGTACAAGATGTTGGTAATCCATGAGTACGGGTGCAGCGATTGTCCTCTGATCTTATTTGCAGCATATGACTGGATCCGGTCGGTATTTCGTATCTAATTAGCGAACTAATATAGGTACACGATTCGTATACTATTATAAAACCGATGAAATCTCACTGCCGGATCGCCGGGCATCTAATGACGAGGTCGAAGTCCGGTTAATTGCTCCCGTAAGGATCTTGATTCGATTTTCAGATGGCGGCTGATTGATGACCGAGAGAGGTCCTGATGTGAGGAATATACCTCGGCAACTCGAACGATATTCCGCTTAAAGAACAATGCCTGAGAACGAGTGGAACGAAATCTTAGCTATTCTTGTATCTCCGTCATGAAACATCCGTGAAACGGTCACATTCTACGTTCAGTGAATATGCAATCAACACTGGTTCCTGATTGCGAGTGAAAGCTGCGCAAATATTTTTCTGAATCCGTACTTGCATTGTCACGGAACGAACTCGGGCATAATTGTCATATGTACCGGTAGATGTGTAGATTATACCCTCGTTCTCTCATACCTGTATAATTGTATCTCTGAATGATAATCGTATAATATACCTATCGGTTCGGCTAACGGCATACCGTCCGATTATACGACTCGACGCGACATTCCCACAACACTCGAGGATAATCTAACGCATTTAGATGCCAATTGTCGCGCAAGGTTTAGTATTTCATACGACGCTGTCACAACGCGCCGTTCCAGAACAATTATCAAAGCTCTCCACCTCTCGGTTGCGTCTCTTTTGATCGCAACCCTTCTGACATCGACTGCGCCCTCGTCACCGCTCAACTCACATTACTATTATAATACTGACTGGCCCAGCTCATAGTGTAGAATTGCATTGGCTTGAAGCAATGAAACGAGAACGACGCACGGTAACTTATTGCCATATCAGGCTCTTGTTCCGTATCCGCATCTCATGTTTGCCCCCATACCTATACCTCTATGCAATATGCGACGATGTAGCGACGAGCTAATAGACAAAGCTGAACACGACATCCACGCATAGCATCGGCGAACGAAATTCCCCATCTTGGCACATCCGCATTACGTGGGACGATCCGAATTGAAATTTTTTCGACACTGCACCTACTCCCATACTCTTGTGCCCCTCTGGACATATATTATGGCGTCATTGGGATTGGATTGTATGGAAATGAAACTTGGAAAACTTCTTGTTAGCTCTGTAACATCTGCGGAGCTCAGACGTCAGGTGGGGTCTCGCCGTTTGGTAGTTTTTAAACTCTCACGACCTCGGGACACGTATACCGCGTGCGGTTTGAGCACGATTATTACCATTCTTGATCCCGGAATATTTCACTATGTGGGCAAGCCTATAGCCGATGCAGCAGCTGTGTGGAAAATTCAACGTGGCTGAAGTTCGGAAATTTGAAGAAAACAGAAACTTTGAATTATATATTACAATAGGGGCCCGGCGAGGTGTCTTCGGTCGACGATCGGGATTAGCATATAAATTGAAAGCCGGATTTTTTGTAAGGCAGCCAGCAGCCTGCGTGAAGGTCCTAACAGTCTGCACAGTTACCCAATCGTACAAAGCTGATCATTCACAATTATTTTTACCGTCTTGGAAAGCGATCGCCAATACTAATTCCGAAATTTTGACGATATGCAGATTTTTTTTCTATCGCACCAACCTATACCTGTACCTGAAGCTATACCGATCGTTCCCACGTATAGTATATCCACTGTACGTTGTAGAATTATTATGTAGGTATACGAAGGGTTCAGTGCCAGAGTAGCCTAACCCACATCGTCGATGAGGCCTATTTTAAACGGCTGATGACTGTTGAAATGAGCTTCATCGACAATGTGGGTTAGGCTACTCAGCACTCAAAGAAATTTACATGGAACTCAACAATGATTCTGGTCATATTAGCTAGAATGTGACAGCCAGATAGATAGCTGCAATATACCTATACGATTGCCGTTTCAAAAATCTATTGCATTGCAATGCCCATACTGTTCGATACCCATACCCCATACGATACGATCAGTCGTTTTGAAAATATATTTTCTTCGCTTCAGCAAGAAATCGCAACCAGAGATATATTGCTGTCCAACCATAGCAATTTCTTTCAGTGTGGCACTGAACCCTCCATATATACTATATAATACACGTTTGGTGAGTTTGTTAAATAATATTTCTCGCCAAATATCCGGCCTTCGACAGCGAACGTATCGACGTTTTATTCAAATTCGCCGAGCAGATTGAATTGTGTGAAAATTTTATCTGTCACGATTAATTACGATTAATTAGGACCTCAGCGAACCGGCGTGGCGATCGCGTGGCTGCAGTGCGTATATCTATATACCTATACCTATACCTTAGTTATTAATAATGTAGTTTCATAAAAGGGGATGCAAGTCGAGAGGTTCAAAGGAGCATATTGTATGTATATGTCTGTTCGGTGTTCGGCAGCTTGCAGACGGGTGAAATGTTGAGGGTTGAAAGAGAGGTGGAAATCATAGGTATATATATATGTGTGTCTATTTATACGTAACAAGGATAATAAATATTTTCATTTTATTGTATTCAACATATTTGGGTATATGTTGCATTTCATACGTAATACAAATATGTCACAATGTGACGGTAGTTGTGATTTTCCATCATCCTATACACATATAGTTCTTCGTTGATTATTTATTACTACTACTATTTCCAGATACATGTATAACGCACATATATACATTATACATACAGTATACCCATCACCTGATCTTATATAGTACCCATCCCCGTTTAGGATGTATATTCAATTAGCGTATTACACGGAAGCGTACCGAAAGTTGGCGTTCAATAAATTTCGATACGCCTCCCACCTGCAGCGCGCTACGCGATTCCAATCCGTTTACATATTATTCGACAGTGTTTCATCCTTCGATAAGATTACAGGTATACATGTAGTATATATGTGTGCGTGCATGTGTGTATATATTATACATAATACATACTATATATGCTGCATGGTCGAATGGTTTGTTATGGTACTTGAACAGTTGGTCTTAAACCACGTCACTTAAATTACGTCTATATATATAATCATGTGAGTATCGTATAATAATACATACGCACGCTCGTTTCGTTAAAATTCTCCTAATTATCCATTATACATATTATATACTACATATAATAAATCGAAACTCCGGTTATATCAAATGACGGGAATTCATATATCAATCTCATATACCTATTTATCGAATAGAAATCTGATTTTTGGGCAAATACTATGAATTTCGCATATAGCCGCGGCATATTCGACTGCAGTGTATGTATCTGATGAAAAGTCCCGTTGTGTAAAACGAATTTGAAATGATCGATTCTTGGCATCGAGGAATCGATCAACGCGTATTGGAAAATAGAAGAATTATAAAATGAAGACAATGAAATGAAATTATTTTTACAGCCGACTGCACCGTCCGGTCCCCTCTGCCATACATATACCTAATATATTATTGTGGCCGTGAAATATGATAGAATTGCTATGTCACGCGAACATCTATGATTCATTGATTTTCCGACGCGCCCTATACACCCGAAGCCTGGACCGCGATTCGCGACTTGGCGCGTGCCAGATCTCCACGACTAGTGCAGATCAATAATTCTTGTCGCGTTTATCTGTTTTTCTTGGCGTCGTTTCAATGTTCGACCTCAATTTGAGTCTTGGAATTACTTTACAACGGCATACCAAGTCTTTTCTGTAACCTATCGGTGTACGTGTTCGGAGTCGCACACAGAATTACGCGACGTATTATTTTGTTTCATTGATTTCGGTGCCCAGCCAGAGATATTCCGTTTAATAACACCTCCCGCACGCGTTTATCCCAATGTTTTCAGGTCTGGTGGAATTGGTTAGGGAAGCGCCTTAATAACGCAAACAATCAATCGCGTTAGTTAGCCCAACATATTGTCACTGACAATATGTTCAATCTTATGTCGGACTAGAAAACAATCTTTTGCGAAATTTCCTATTTTTCTGAATTTTTTAGCTCCCGTATACGAATTTGTCTTTGATCTTGCTATCGGCTGCTCACAACCAAAACATGTGTACCCTAGCTAAAATCCGAAGTTACTTGCGAAATCTCATAACTGGCGAGATCCACAAGTCAACGCACATTAGCATTATCTTTTCCCCTCGAAACCCTTCAAGTTTAGTACCTATATGAAAATTTTTCTCGTATAACTGTTAGTTTTTTAGATATGGAAATGGGCTACCCCATATACATATCTTCGAAATGCGTTATTCTGTTCATTTAATAATACTATTACCACCATATTCCAATCACCATATATATTTGTATATATACACCGTCCACGAATGGGAGGAGGATTCGAGAAAAAATCGATAATATAATAAATAGTATAACTATAGTATATAGTCATATAATTGTTATTCTCCTACTTCTAAGTTATATAGGTGTATATTGATTATGTAGACGGTTTGGTCCGATCCCCGCTAGAATTTTCTTCACTTGACTACATAGCAATACCTATATCTAATATATATATATTTATATATATCTATATATACCAGCTCATATGTTACACAGTTTCACGAGTATTTCACAACTCATAATAGTCATTTACCACAAAATCCACTCTGTATATCGATGATACGCATGCATGATACATACATGATATATTACATATACAAGGTACCTATACAGACATACTACATACTACATACCTATACAGTGAGTTAGGTGAGCGTATGCGGGTCACTCCCGGTTCACTCGATTCAGCTCGACGGAGATATTTGCATGGTATAAATTATAGTCATTATACAAAGATTACTTTAATTGACTCTTTTTTGTTCGACAGACATATATATATATATACATGTGCATTGGGCATGTATACTCATTTCACCTACTCTACACGGTTTCACAGATCCTATGCAAAAATAACTTATACAATCTCTATTTTGATAATGCATGTAGTTATGTATTGGCATTGTAGGGGTATAAAGATCACCCTCTCGTCCTACATCGTCAAACCAATTCATTATCGTCGATCTGATAATATAATCGATGGCGCAGGAATCTGTCGCTCCGTATTCTGTTACCTTGATGCGGGGCTGAGTCTTTGCCATCGTGGACGTCGATGACGTCGATACGTGTGAGAAGCACTGCAGTTTCCCCTTGCAATTCATTATCCCATATGTCTGAGCACTCGGCTAAAATCAAACAGTTTTGACAGGATGGCAATTTGCCGTACAAATTTATCACGTCGTTGGTTGCCTGGAGTATATTCCTTTTCCGAATTGACCCTTGTTTTTGGGGGATGGTGGCTGCACGGGCGGCATTCGTTGGCCTATATGCTTACTTAGTTCCATAGATATTTGAAGACGGAAACGGATGACACCGACGATTTGATTATGAAGATGTGGGATGAATATTATTTCTCTATACATATATGAACCGAAAGGCCCTCGACTGTTCACCGTGTTGATTTTTTTGTTTCTCCAATATTTCCAGCTCGCGGACATTTTGCAGAGACTCGTACATATTTTGCTCTCGTACAATCCGCGTCAATTTTTATACAATACAAAATTATTCATTCCCCTAACAGTCATACACCCGCGCCTATACGGTGTGCGTAATTGTGTGCGCTTATCGGACTACGTACTACATATTCGGATGTTTGTCGATGTACAGTGAATAAGTATGTATAATACAGGTATTGAATAAAACTTGGACTCCCAGATTTTCCTGAGGAACGTTCGGACACAATTCTTATTCGGTATTCATTTATATCATCATCTATATCTTCTAAATAATTACTTGTTTGCACTATATTCTTACCCCGAGTATTTGTCTATAATATAGGCATAAACTTATCAAAAAAAAACTTTTATCAAGTTGGTAGACTACGAGCATTCATCGATATATTGGATATATTACCGATGACTGTCATCTATTATGTAACATTACCTATAAATTATGATTCAAACTGCAGGGTACTAATCGGGAATACTCAAGTTATCCGTAGGGTTTGCGCTCCGATATCGATACTATCACCCCCAGCCCTCGGCTGACGGAGCGATACGAAATAATATTCCGAGCAACAATTTTTCTTTCTATTTTTCTCTTCCCATTTTTCCTCCGACTTTTTCTTTTTTTCTTTCCCTATCGTTTGCGAATCAGAATAAATGTGCACCAGAACTCAGTATACTCACTCTGCCAGCCTTCGTCCACATATTAGCTACCCGGTGTGTTACTTACCACCGAAGGACTCTCAATTGCCGATTCGAATCACGCCCGAAACTTTTCAAAGCTCAATTATGTCTGGCGCCCGGAACTGGACCTTACTCGAGAATTTGACCTCCTGAACGATCTCGGTACCCGCTCCTTCATCTTCCCCAGCGCCCTTCGTCGCCCCGGTCCCAGCCCCAACCCCAACCCCTTCGCCGTCCTCCTCTTCTTCTTCGACCTCTTCCAGCGTTTCTCTGTTGATGAAGTTTTGTGCCTGTTTCCTGCCACCACCCGCAGCGTTCACTCCCCGAACCTCCCTTAAGCGCAGGGATCCCCTAGGTTATTTGTACCTGAATACCAACAAGACAAAAGAAAAGAAGGAATCTATACCTTATGGACGAGGAACAACACATGTCGGGATGTCGAATTTTTCAGCGCCCCCCGCGAACGAGCATATAAAATCTGACCAGGGACGGTTGAAATATAAATGAATAACGATAGATATATCGCGAAATGTCGCGAGAGGCTGATCGTTTATGCTGATCCGCCGCTAAGTTTGGGAAAGTAACTTGTATCCATAATGTATTTTGTTAACAGTGTTGAAAGCTCTCGCGAGTAAAAGTAGTCGTCACCGACCACCGTATACACGGGTATAATGCAAAGTGAAAGCTTATATTCAGCCAGCTGCAGGTGTGAGCCCTGCACGCGCGGAAGACTTTTCAGGATAACACTCGCGATATAACGTTCAATTCTGACACCACGTGGCACGTTGGCAGACTATGTATAAAAACCGCGTGAGACTCTCGTACTTTCGATCGTGTTCAAAGTTAGTATACAAATTTCGTCCAAAGTATAAAATTAATCTGCACCCTGCAGCTATACGCCCCCATAATATCGCCGTGGCCGAAAAGAGTTGATCGGATTCCGGCAAAAGTTGACACTATAATCCTGAATGTGTCGTGCGTGAATTTCTAGGGAGGGATTTGTGATAATGGGATTTTCCCGTAGGGGAACGCATAATGGGGTTGCCGACATCTGCAAGCGACGCCGAGCACTAATGCAGGTATATCGCGAACAGTATATAGTAGCCAGTACAGTAATGCAATTCCCCTCCCCTTAGTCTACACGTAAGAGAAGAAACAGTGAAATTCACAGGGCGCATTACACTGATATGTATGTATTCACAATACGAACTGCAGTGAATAAACTGGCCGTGTACACTGGTTCACTGACAGTTCGGTAGTGCCAATACACAGGTGCAATGCGCTCGAGTCCAACGCGAACTTTGTGGCCCTGTGAATTTCACTGTTTCTTTTTTTCCGTGTATTACGTGCAAAGTCTGACGTTGTCCGTCGTTATTATTGTACCGATTAAATATACCGTTCGGAAATAAGGTACTTACCTATCAGGCCATGGACAGGCGAGAATTCGACAAAGGGCTAAAGCCATGGCGGCCAAGAGGCTCGCTGCCAGGGATGCGTAGACGATGCACAGATGAACCAGTGAGAATATGTAGAGAGTCTTGTGGCACCAGCGATTCGGCTCGAACAATGTCGGAGCGTAATCTGGCCACTTGATATTTAAAATCCAAAAATTCCCTGCAACACGTAGGCGCCGATGTCAAAGACCGACGCGTTGTACGGAGAAGGAGGTGGGCGAATGGGGTGGGATTGAAAGACGATATAGAAACTGCGGATAACTGAATGAATAAAAAAAAGGAACGCCAAAGTTCAAGTCTGTAGGTCAACTCGAAGCACTGCCCACGGGGCAGTGAATTTTCTTATTTAATTTACATAGGAACTCGGGCTCAATGCATTATTTTTATTTTTCTCCCTGCCTTAATAGTGCTTCGAAAAATCTGAAATTTGGCATACTGCCCTATAATCATAGGTATTCCACAAAAAAATTGGGTGATCTTCAGCGATAAAAGTTCCCAAGTTCCAGAACGTAAGAACGGGGATGTTAGACTTCGAGACATGAAATTATGACATTAGCAAATTCGGCGATCTACGGGAGTCATAATTTATCGGACCATCTTTATTTTCTGTTCCGCAGCTGACCGCATAAAAAGGTTTACGCTCTATAACTGGTGTAGGTAAGTATACCTATACGTATATGTTTCGCATTGTCAGATCATATCTCACCCAAGACAAACCATCCGGCCAAGAAACAAGACAACGCCAAAGAAGCCAGCCGCGTTGGTGACATGTGCGATCTACTTCCAGGAACACTGAGGACTTCCGGTCTCCGGGAACGTATCTGTGCGTAGAGAGCCCATAGCATACGGAAACCCCCCAAGGTACCGCCGACGACCATGTACACCGGGATGTGAGGTTCTTTCGGACAGTCCCGTATAAACTGCAGCCCTGCGCAGCACGAAATTTCAAATTTCGTAGGGGTGACTCAATGTTCGGATCTTAAATGCAGTTCGCAGAAATACTGCGCAGAGACAGCGAATTCTGACAAGATCACGGGGGATCGATTATGATTGCCGGATGTCGTTAATGACATGATAACAAGTTTTGTTATATTATTGTGGGATTATAACACCCGCGGGTATACTTCGGGTTACTCCTGAGAGGTGTGGGCCTACGTGAGATTGTGTCGAACGACATGGATCACTCGCCGCAGATAACTAGTAAATATGATCAACGACGCCGCGCCTTTCATCCAAGACCATTGCAATTATTGTCCGTATGATGGAATTCATTTCAACGGGTATGAAGGCATACAGGCAGTCGTGGCGGTTGGCTGTACGAGCGGGTGAGCAACGAGCAAGCGAACCTAGGACAATCTCACTATACTCACCTGGAATACCCGGATGATGTTGATTCGGTATAGTTGACCGCTCAACTTACCCATAATCAACATGAGCAGGGGCATAGCCGTTAGACACGCGAGACAAATGGTGACGACCAGCGTCTTGCTGACGACGCCCAGAGCTCTCAAAACAAAATCACAGGTGCCACTGGCCTCCAGGTGAGCGTCCTTCAGCTGGAAGGCCAGGGAACCGTACGTCGCGACGGTAAGCGTATTGCTGCCGACTCCACCCTTCTCCGCCAGGCTGGAAGTACCGCCGCAAAGACGGCGCGATTCATCTCCAGAAAACTGAAACACACAACACACCACAGACGAGGATGATATTCGATAACTAGATGCGACTGAGCCAACTGTTGCCGTTCGGAATCGGTTTTCGGGATATGATACAAATTTACAGACGTCTACATACTATTAAGTATTTGTGTCAGGCGATACGGTAAAATTGAAGTTGATTCTGTTATCGCGGTAGGTATACAAACGTATATGTATGTGTGTATGTACATACACCGTGCATTTTCGCGGAAGCGTGACATGCCTAGATCCGAAGATAGCCGAACTTGAGTCTTGACGGTGAGCTGTCAGATATAAACAAGTTGGGCGCACAAAGTAAGCTATAGACCCTCGGACTTGCTCTGTCGCAAAGAATCAGATCGAACTGCAATCCGAACAGGTATATAGAATTTACTTCCAATTGCGCGCGTTAAATTAACGATGATAATGAATAGAGTAATCACGAAGAGAGCCCGGACAACCGAGAATCACATGTTAAGAAATATATGGTTGAGCTACCTGAGACACCGAGCTACTCGCTCTTCGGGAATCTGCCCATGCATTCGTTCCATAACCCAGATTCACTTGGGCCCCGTGATTGCCGGTATGTCTGACGCCACCGCCAGCGCTTGCTTGAGCTTCCCTCTCACGTTGCCGATATGGTGATGTGCTTCTGGTTCGCGAGCTTCCTGTAATTAGTGGTCAAATAATCAGCCCGTTTTCGCCGGATTCACCGGATTTCGGAACATTTTCTCTCTTTTCTCCTTTCCTATTCCGCTTTCTCTCCTTCTTGCCACAACTTATACATTGCCGCCTATTGAGTTATCAATTATGTATTAGAAATTTATCGGAGACAGCCCGGTGTAGGTAAACCGCTATACCTATACATGATTGCATTTTGTATACATCTCGTATTTACGTACGTATAACTGGATATTATATTAACCAGATAACGGGCGAATCATTGTCACGTGAAGTGAATGCAATACGTATACCTATATAATATACCTTGATCGGCCGAAGCCCTCCGGGGTTCTTGGAAGGTCAGACTGCCTCTGGGACTGCGGCGATCCTGGGTACCACCGAGGCTACCTCGTGGACTTCTGTCAATATCCTGGGGTCCTATGCTCCCCCTTGGACTTCTGTTCTCGCAGTCGCCGGTAGCTGTCGTGCCTCTTTGATTCCTGTCTGGCTCTCCAATGGTGATGCTACCTCTCGGGGACCTGTTCAACTCGTGGGGACCGACGATAGATCCTCTCGGGCTGCGGTTCAATTCAGGGCAAATCGACCCCCTCGGAGACCGGGGACTTGGTTCCAGAACTATCGATCCGCGTGGGCTCCGATTCATATCCGAGGGCGGCACAATGCTGCCCCTTGGTGTTCGCGATACCTCCGGGCATATCGAGCTTCGTGGACTTCTGTCGTACTCGATATTCGCCACACTGCCCCGGGGACTTCGCGGATTCTCGGAGACCAGGGAATGCCTGGAACCTCGGTTACAGGCACCGTTCATCTCTGGCATCAGTGAATTCCTCGTACCCGCCGCCAAGCCCTCCGGTGGCATGGCATTGCGTTGGCCGCGACCTGCGTCGGGGATAAGGCTGTTTCTCGGACTTCTACAGTTATACGACCCGGCGGCATCCGGGACAAGAGAGTTCCTCGAGCCCAGAGCCGCGTCCGGTACGAGGGAGTGTCTTGGGCTCCTGACCGCCGCGTCGGGGACCAAACTGTTCCTTGGCGATCGGTTTATTTCCGGCGTGAGGCTGTTCCTCGGGCTACGACTGGTCTCTGGGATCAAAGAGCCCCGAGGACTTCTGCAGTGGTCTTCGGGTATCAAGGAATTTCTAGGACTCCGATTTTGGTCTGGCTGCAGACTAATGCGCAATGAATTCTCCAAATCGATATCCGGCAGCATTCGCTTACAAATTGTCTGGAAATACCATACGTACGTGGTCGCATTTTCATCAAAATCAGTTAAAGGGCGAAAATTCCTCAGCGAACAGAGTTCATCTACTTATGTGTATTATCTATAATCAATATGCATGTAGGTAGGGGGGGGGGGGGGGGGGGGGGGAGAGAGCGAAATGGACATCGCTCAAAAATTTCCCGTACTTTTTCCAAAATGATGAACGTTTTGAATTTCATTATTCACTTTGCTTTAACAAACTTCGAACATCGAATCAACTGTATATATATATATAGCTTGACAACTTAGGGAGAAGCGGTCGAAATGGGGGAAATGTTTTTTTTCCAAACGTCGAGAAGTCAAAAGTATTCTAAATGAAATAAACGTAATGAAATAAAAATCTGGAAAAATTAGGGAATTTTTGTGAAAATTGTTCGGAGCTCATTTGAGGGGATGCAACCCCATTTATTTTTTATTTTTCCTTCACCCCATATGAGGACCACCCTAATGTGTACAAACAATAGTAACCTATGACAACGGGCTCTCCAATGACGAGTCCGAGGATGAGTCCCCACTAAAATTATCTACATACAATATGTAATACATACATACGTATATTGAACAAAGAATAATGTACATGGAGAACGCGGGCGTGTATGTATGATGTGTTGTGCATACATGTAGAATATACATGCATACCAACACCCGCGCGATCGGACAAGTTATCTATATCGTAGGCGGGTCAAGAGTCAGCGCGGATGAGCTCAGTAAATTATCACGAGCCGGTCGATTCCTCCGTCCTGTCGAGCGGGCTAGGTGACTCGCATTTTTCCAATTATCTACTAGCGGATTCGATTATCGGAGTTCACAAAGGGAGCGAAACATGTCGTCGAGTCGCCTACGTCGCCTACGTCGCCTTCGTGCACTCTCCAACTCCCACACCGATACTTTCCAATCTAACGATAAGGGCGAACATCGCCGGAGAGTCAGCCTGTATCCTTTGTTGAATGCATGCGAGCCCTGCGTAAGGTTATGACCCAGACGGACCTTTTTCTAGTTATTTTATACTCGCGCGTTGTCGTGCGGTATATCTAGATATACATGTTTTTCACTCGCGGCCCCCTGAACTGAAATTATTCTCTAGCCTGACCTCTTCGGTTCCTCCGTCGACGTCGTCATTATCAAGGGCAATATCGGGTACGATACTCCCTCTGGGTGATCTCTCCTGCGAATTGACGTTCCCCGACAGTGAAGCAAGAGCCGTCGGCCTCTCAGCCGCAACCGAGGCACGACGTCCTCTGGCTCCGAGCGACGCCGAGGCTGGATTACCCTGGGGCGAGTTCGCAGCGCTACGCGACGCTCGGCGTCTTCTCGACGATGTACTACGGTGCAGCATTACGCCACCATCTCTTATTTAAACCTGGAACATACGGCAAAGGGTAAAGACGACTGGCCGAAAACGAGAACCTCATCGAGAGAGCTCATCGTTATACAATCGGCAAGTGTATAAAATTATGTAACGGATCTGATAACGTTGCAATTGCAAGTGACAAGCCGTTTGTCTGTAGGGTGGTCGTTAAAAAAAAAATGTTATCTCGGATGGCCTTCAATCGGCTCCAAATGTGAAAAGAATAATTCTCTAATTTTTTCAGTTTTTCATTTTGACTCCCTACGGGGCCCTATTTTCACACGAAATTTGCTTGATTCGTAAAAAAAACCATTGCACAAATCCGTGTTAAATATTTAACACTGTCGTGTGTTAATTCAAACAATGGTTCAGTGTTGTTTTTGAACGGATTTTCTTGAAATAACACAAATTTTGTGTGAAAAAAGTGGTTGACGCAAACTTTTGTGTTTTTCTTTTACCTGACAAAAACATGTTTACTATGTGTATATCGCGTGTAACTGGACTTGGGTACAAGTTATTCAGTCAGAGGCTGAGACTATAGGTGAGATCAATATTGCGGCGCGAAGATTACCCTACGGCTGCAGGTACTGAATGCAAATAGGACGATCACTGCACTCAGGTAGCTCGGTATTACGCCGCGCTCTGTTATAACCACGTTATACACACAACGTGCCTACTACGTATGGCATATTAACTGTTCAATCCCGCCGAAAGGAAACCCTGAGGTATACATTTGTACATCCCTTTAGATAGCCAGATCGGCGCGGTGATATTCAACCCAATTGAAAATTCTCCTCTGGCCACCGATAACAGCAACCCTCTTTCGCCATGTTGCGAAATTCGTAGATCCCAACGTCGGACTTCTAGCTCATTGTCAGCCCAATTCATTTATAGAGCGATGGGGTGACAATCTTGTCGGAGTGCAAGATTATCAATTCACAGCGGGCGAGACTTTGGGCTCCCGAAAACAGCGGATCGTCAATTCTCGTGTGAAAATTATTCTCAACCGCGGGAGAATCGAATTGATTCGTATGGGTATAATGAGGGGATCGGTAAAATGTATAATACAACGGTGACCATGTCTCTCACCTAAATTCAGTTACCTGCGCGCTTTCATTCGCGTTGGACCAGTTGTTGTTGAAAATCTCGTTGTATGTTCCATTAGACCGTTTATCCGATAATAGGGTTGGGGCTTCTTTGCTAAAGCACATACAGTCTCCTTCAGATTTCTTTGAAAATATCGCTTCTGGCCGGGACCTTGATTATCGGGGCGCATTAACCACTTGCCTATGTACAGATGCCTGATGCCTGATGCCTGATGCCTCAAGGTGAAGGGATTACCTATACGTCTATAAGTACACGATCCGATGGATCGAACGTTTCGTCCGTCTCTAACATCCCCGCGCTTCTCTCGGGATTTATAGCCCATCAACTACCGAGATTATCGTTGTTGGAACGAAGTTTCACGATCGTGCCATTCCCCTCCTTTTTTGCGCCCCACAAGACACTCCATACCCACCCTACTCCGCAGGATCAATGCCAGCGAAATACTTTGCGTGGAAATAACAGCTATCCATACGACTCGCGGGATTAGGCGGGGTAAAATTCCTCACTTTCGTCAACATCCATAAAAATTTCGCAACAAAAATGATAATAATAATAATTGATATTATAATAATGATTATACCGTCTACTGATTTAATATCATTTAATGACTACGGCATAATAATGTCATCCGTGTTCAATAGGGTGTGCGAAAAAAATAATTCAAACGCACGCGAAGATTCCGGTAGAACACTTTGAATAGAATATCTCATTGTCAGTGAAATATGAGCTCTTAATATTTATATTCAGAACTGCCTATTTCAGTAACTAAAATTAGTAACTCAAGTTAGTAACTAAAATAGGCAGTCCTAAATATCAATACCAAGAGCTCATATTCGGCTGGAGATATTCTATTTGAGATGCTCTACCGGAATGTTTTTGTTTTTTTCGTCTGCACACCCTAGTGTAAAATATGCATTGCGTATCTAGACACACGCGTTGCGGTCGCACAGCTGCGGTACGTGTGCGAAATGGACAATGGAAATGGTGGTTGCGAAGGGCAGTTTGATGGAGGAGTGCTAAATAGCGAACCTCGTCCAGAAGAGTATAGGTATCATACCTCGCGCAATTTGTATCAATTTTTGTCCGCACACGTTCGGGCTGGCGGAACCGTGCCAAAAGGCTCAAAGAGGTCACGGGAGGCAGAAATGGAGGTGGGAATTGAGTGAGTGGTCAAATGGAAGATCGCGGGCCGAGTATAATTGAGGCGCGTGACGAGAGGAGAGAAAGTATTTCTAACGACTCTTTCACAAACCTGCGAAGTCTGAACGATCGGAAAAGATGCTCGTCAACTCCGGAAACTTGAATTTTCGTCTCCTCGGAACAGCAAGGACCTCCAGATGAGATGTTTCTCGTGTTTTATAACTTTGTGCTCCTCCTCGGGCGAGAGAAAAAAGTCGAGCAATCAATTTCTGTGATTCATTCGACAAATTTTCCCAATTCAAAGTCACGTTAATTTCTCTAGACTATAAGGTCAATCGAGCATGACACTCTAGTTTGAAGGAATATTTGAAACACTACGCGAATCGCTCGGAAAGTTGTGCGTAGCACGGCGCGGTCTTATTGATTTTAAGTGAAACAAGAGACAGCGCGTCACGGTATACCGAATGATATAACGAATCCTCTCCCGTTGGGACGTGCCCTCCAAAGACGTCCCAGGAAATTAGAGTACACGAATTTACGAGGCTGAAACGCGAATGGTTTCGTATTTTAATGCGCACCAATTCTGTACGTATTAGACGATATTGCGACCCCGTTTCTGAGCGGTGGTATGTATATCATGTATGCATGCGCGAACCACGATCAACTATGCCCTTTGCGCAAAAATTTTGGCACTCGTTTGCAGTCGCGGTCGGAGATCGGACTACTTCGTATAGTTTATTGAGAATAGTTGAGATTTCTGAAGGCAAATCCACGCAGTCCCGTGACACGCACACGGGTCTCAATTAATTTTCAGCTCCGCAGTTGTTTCTCCCGTACGGGATGTATCGCGAGGTATGTTCGGGTATAGACTGCTGGATCTGTATCCGCAGCTTCGGTATGACAGGCGAGGGGATCGTCCGTATCCAATAGGCGACAGCTCAAAGAGTTCATAATTTGCCGCGGTCTTCGAAGAATTATCTCACCTCGTTTATCAAACACCCTATGCGGGCGCCTTCCAACGAGGCATCCTGGCTCCTATATAGGTACAGAGATCCGGCGTGAGCGCGTGCTCGGCACGCTGATGAATGGTAGAGATTGAAAATCAAACGTATGTATGCATTAGCTGGTATACCGAGAGTTTTCGGTGAAACTGCCGACCCCCTTTCTCCCTGCGGCGAAACCAATACAGACACGTACCGCGTGTGTGAGGCTCCGCTAAGTGCTATCCCCCTCCCGGCCTAGCCTCACGCACGCGGTACGTGTCTGTGTTGGCTTTGCCGCAGGTAGGGGGTCACCAGTTTCACCGCAAACTCTCGGTATAAATTACTCACGGCTCTACCTACCTATGCCTCTACTCGCTTCTATACAAATTCATACATACCTTACACCTGTCGTCGTCCACTTGACTATATAGCTCGAGAGTGATCGACGACATCGGCGAGAGCGTAACCGTACATACCCGCAGCGCGGGTTTTCTTGATTCATCGATATAATTATCTGCGGCTGAAAACTATCTGCTTCCGAGACGTCGTAAGGAATGGGGTGTAATTCTTCCTATACAATCGCTCTGTATACTATACACGAGTCCTGTCACATGTGAGCAGGGAAATCGGGGCTGCTTCCGGTAGGGACAATCGAGGGCCTTTCGCACGTACCGAAGCCAGCTTAACGGCATCTACACGCGTGTCGGTATAATATAGGTATATACCGATATATCTCATGTACCATTTCAACTTGCTTCTCACGGACGGGTAGTCCTATCCGCTGATTATGACGAATGCGAGTGGTGAAAACGAATATGATCTTCGATCGCACGTACTTGTACGGGTAGTGCCAGAGTAGCCTAACCCACATTGTCGATGAGGCCTATTCTAAATGGCTGATGATAGTTGAAATGAGCCTTATCGACGATGTGGATCGTGTCACCCCAGTCTGCCCCACCGTGGCTACGCCGTTGCCTAACGTGCCGCCTAACACCTATGTCTGATTGTCTTCCTCTATGCATATTGCGTCCGTCCGTACGTATGGGTATATTCGGTATACAGTACACCGCATATCGTTGGCACGTATAACAATATAGACATACATCTGTATTCTGTGCCTATCCTTATATACCTATATGTGTGCCTGACCCACAGTCGTGATTTCAAGAGGTTTCAAAAGCTCGGTGCTCGAATCACGCGGTTGGGATCGAGTCGACAGAAGGACTAAGCACTTGTGCTGGCTCTTAGCACTCGGTGTGATTAACCCTCTCACCGAGTGCTTCGAACGGATCTCGACTCTGGTCTTCGCTGTTCCAAGAACCAAAAATATATTTTCGACTCGAAATCTCGTGACCCCAATCGCGAAGGACAAAGTCAGCCGGAGATAAAGAGTTCATTGTGGGATAGGGGAGATCAGTGATCGCAGATCGTGAATCGAACTGAATAATCCATGCTCCCCGTGATCCCCGTGAATTGTGAATTGGGTTCACCCCTGTACCTGAAGAATCCCCATGACGGCCAGTATGACAAATGATCATTTTTCCGAAGACATTCTTCTTTACCGCAAGATACACCGCGGTGGCGTCGTCTCTCGACAAGTAATTAGGAGATTTTTTCTCGGATAGGCGCGCAAAGAACTGAGAACTATTATTCCGTACCAGTGTACCATATTACATATAAGGACGATATACCGTGAGAATCAAGTGAAACGGCGGACCCTTGCGCGGGGGTAATTGCTTCCGAATGAAATGATATTCATTGAATTCACTGAACCCGTTGGACTCATCGAATCTCATTTCATTTAGTTTGATGACCTTAATTTTTGTTCTCCAAGTACACACCCATGGTGAGTAGATCCGAGTATAAGGAACCACACACGGAAAGAATTTTTATGCTAAATACTACTATCGCATTATTGTAAGAATACTAGAACCGATTTCAATGATAGCGATGATTGAATTCACCACTTTGATGGTAATCGTTATCATCTCTTATGTTGATATGAAGCATGCCGAACCATACCATACCATACAATTCTAGTACTATCGTACACGCCGTCGTAAAATTCTCCCCGTGCACCCTCTAGCTGCGGCAGCTTTATCTTTCCATTCATTCCAATTTCAATCACACGTCACATTATTAGGTGTTCCATGTGTATCGGCATTACGATGCTACTTTCATTCGCTATCGCGTATATATATATGGGTATGCTGACGGAATTTCCGTTGAAATTATTTATCGCTTTGAGCGGTAGTCGATGGGCGGTATACTCTGTAACCCAGTTTTGCTAACCTTGTATAGAATTCTCAAATAGACTCTGTAATCCCGAGAGTCAAGACGAATCCACATGCCTCGAGGGTTACGGGATTGACTTGCGTAGAAAGTGGCGAAACTCACTTTGGCGAATTTCATTTGTTTTCGTTACGCAACGACGACGGTATAGAAAACCCCGCGGAATCCCGATACTGCGGGTATGGTAGCTGTATGATTTATTTCCATAATTATTGTCAATATAGAACCGTGGAATTCACACTCACCCTCTATTGAAAGCAATTATTGACCACAATACGTCTCAATCGCTCGTTCATCTTCCACCGCAGCGCTGATGTAAACAGGTATATTCTGAAACAATGGTCGAACAAAAATCACGATCCACGCGTATTCACTCAGCTCGAACGATACCAAGAAAGAACGCGCCTCCGTCGTTGAGACAACCCTACGATGAAATTTCGATCGTCATTCAAGTCTCCTATAACATGCGTGTGTATAAGCGCCGGGACGGATATCTGCGACTTGGAAATATTTGTGTATAGCGCGTATTGTACTATACTGCAGCTGGGAAGGTGAATTTATAAGACTGTAGAGACAGAGATGCGATTTGCCAGAGGTATATAATCACACGGCTGTAGAACAGCAAATGCCTTTATTTATTGTCTCAAGTTTGTATATATATAGGTATACGTGTGTGACGCCGCGCCGAACTGGAGACGCTCCTCTGCGGATTGTATACAGCTCGAATCGTATCCGCGCGACGCCGCGTTCAAGTCGGAAAATATTTTCGCCAACAACCAACCCCAATGATGGTTCAGCCCTCACTGGCCCTCACTGAGGCCTGGAGCGGACGCGAGGGAGCGCCTGACTCGACTCGAGCCGATATATACTTGAGTAGGTATATATTACATATGCCTATACATAGGTAGACATATACATACCTATATACCGAATCCTATACGTAGATATACCACCCCGATCCTGCAGCCTATATCTGAAGGAATTCAAAGCTGTCCGATCCGAGACTTGAATCTTATTGTTGCCCTCGTTGTTGCCTTTACATTTCATACGAAATATCAAGTATAAATCATCTTTTTAACATCCTATTTTCCGTTCTCCCTTTCTCCCTTGCCTCTCCGATTGCCCATCCGTACCATATATAGTATAGGTCCCTCTTGGAATCTCTTCCCGGACCCCGGTGATCGGGTTACGTGCAATCGGGTGAGCAGAATTACTCAGCGATTGGCGATCGAATGAGTTGAAAATTATCGCATCAGAAATTCACAAATGACAAGTCACAAAGCAGAATGCGTCTGGCGTTGGTCTGAGAAATTCACGCCGCATATTGAGAGTGTCGTGAATCGTGATGTTCCGGTATAGCACAGGTAGACGTCTGCAGGTTCACAGTCATCGAGTATCCCAGTATGTGGTATACCTATACCTATACCTATAAAATACACCTGTACCTATATGTATGCGCGAGCTACTCTAATTTGGCCGATTCTCGAGAAATGTGAGCTCTTAACAAATTCTCGACGTCACGTGAGCTCGGAAATCTCGCGTGCAAGACATCTGTCACAATTTGTTTCGCGAGTAAGAGGCGTATACCTCGCTAAATCCACCGACGATGTAGCATTTCTGGAAAAGATACCAACGGCAGGGCACTAAAATGAATTGCTCCAAATGTATTGCACTGCCGTATAGCGTGGGTACACGCGCATGAACGCACACCCATGTTCTGTTATAGTATACCTATATATATACTGCAAAGCTTTCATTCAGCCCGCAGTAGCGTTGCGGTACACCGACTCAAGCTCTTCCGAAAGTGAAGATACCCGTTTTGCATATACCTACTATACCTGTATGTATAATACTGTATAATATAATATGTGTACTTATATGTATACACATTATGCACCGGATTGCGGAAAGAATGGAGAGATTCCCGGGGCAACAGAGTGATAGAAATTTCAGAAAATGACATCAAATGCTCCGTTCCGGAAGCAGATATCTATGCTGCAGGCGCGGTGAAAGTCATCATTCTCATCTCCTGCCCCCACCTCCTCCTCCTCCTCCTCCTCTTTCGATTTTGAGACTCGTTAACACCTCTTCAGGTACGAACCGGTGTAAAACACCCGATCCTCAACGAAATGTATTCCCTCGTTTACCATATACCTATAATACATAGCATAAGCATCCCGCACCCGGTAGAAGCACCCCATTGATTTCACACCTCCAGCGCCGGATCAAGATCACAGGTGGCCCGGGGCTAAGGAGCCCTAAGGGGCCTCCGAGGGTCCCTATCTTCGAATTGTTAGTGTACAAAATTCAGAAATTTGCCGCCCCCTCAGGTTACGGGGCCCGGGGGCTACAGCCCCCTTAGTCCCCCGACCCAATCCAGTGCTGCACCCCTCTATACCCCCACATCATCGCGATCAGTGCCATAATATCTTGGAATTATACATCGTTATAGGTATCCACACATGACATGTGTATACCTAATTAAAAATTTTCTACAACGCGCCAATTCGAAGACAAACATACAAGTTGTCAAATGCTACCGTACCGAGTTCCGTCCGTTGTATAGAACAATTATTATCTCCCTCCAACCGTCAGAATTGGATTTCTTATGCGTGTTAATCAAATGCGGCGAAAACGAAATCTCGATGCGCCACCGCTTAAAAAAATCGCACGGCGATTTCCTTTCGCGAGCTTCAATATATTATGTTAGAAACTATGATATTATGAAGCTGGAGATCGAAAACAAAAATGAAGTTTTTTTTTTTTTGGAGGCAATCTCATGTATACTATAATTATATGGATGATATTATAAATATATAAACGAGCACTTCGACAAACTTCCGACTCCGACGCTGGTGCGTGATTATAATAATTAAGGCTTCGTGTTTATATCGAAGATCTGTGTAGGTACTACATCTATATACCTGGGTATTAGGGTGGCGCAAAAAAACCGACTGTTTTTTTTTTTTGAGTCTCTTATGAAAAAAAAGTAATTCATCCCGTTTTAAGAGCCCCCTCCAAAAATCAGCTCAGAAAAAAATTTTTTGGGGGTCGCTCACGATTTTTTAAAATTCCAAAAATAGTCAAAATTCGATTTTTTTTTATTTTTTTATTTTTTTTCTCGTTAGGGTAAAATTTTGTAGACGAAAAAAAAATAACTTTCTCAAATTTTTAGCTCAAAATATTTATTTTTAAAGGTCGCTCATGATTTTTTTTAATTTGTGAATGCATTGCTTTTGATGTTTTCGAGCGACCTTTAAATATTCATATTACTACTTAATCCAATGTTTTTCTGCTAATTACTAAGGTTATCGATAAAAATAGACCACGAGATGGATAAGAAAATCAAACACTTAGTAATTAAAAGAAAAATATTGGATTCAGTGTTAATATAAATATTTAAAGTTCGCTCGAAAACCTCGAAAGCAATGCATTCACAAATTAAAAAAAATCATGAGTGACCTTTAAAGATGAATATTTTGAGCTAAAAATTTGAGAAACTTATTTTTTTCTCCTCTACAAAATTTTACGGTAACGAGAAAAAAAATAAAAAAATAAAAAAAAAATCGAATTTTGACTATTTTTGGAATTTTCAAAAATCGTGAGCGACCCCCAAAAAATTTTTTTTTGAGCTGATTTTTGGAGGGGGCTCTTAAAACGTGATGAATTAACTTTTTTTTATAAGAGACTCGAAAAAAAAAAATAGTCGGTTTTTTTGCGCCACCCTACTGGGTATAGTATACACAATCGTGGGTATAAGGAACAACCCTTGGGCTTGTACATCGTTTGAGGTATACCGGCGGGTGGCTATATGCAATTCTCCCGGCTTCGTAAGTCGTAACCATAGTCACGCGCGAGCAAAACAAAATCAGATAGCCTAGGGCCGAGTGAGTGTGTTATGCCCATAATTAAGTGTCAACAGGGCCGCGGGTCTAGAGAGTGCATCAACGGCGCGGCCTAGAGGCCTACACCTATATAACATAGTCGGCGAGACCATATTATACTCACGGAGGTCGGAAATAAAACTTGCAATGGGAAAAGGAGTTGAGCGATAAACGCAAGAGGGAGGAGAAGGGAGGGCGAGTGGAAAATGGAAAATGGAAATAGAAAATGGCGAGAGGTGAGAAAAAATCGAGGGGATAGGACACCCCGAGGTGACGGGCACAGAACTGATATGACATGACTTCTGGTCGAGTGAGACACCACCTCGCATTTTTTCTCACTGCCCTCCTTCATCGAGGCTTCTTATTTCATATAACCACTTCGATTTTTGATGTGGGAGATTAGAAAAAGAGAAAAAGTTTATTGTGAAAGTGATGCATGATGGATTTTACAAATGCGTTAATTTATCATTTTTATAAGACCTTGAACGACCTGCGTCATGGGTCGTTGACCTCGTCTTAATAGTATATATCTTACATTTTCTACAATACTTGCCCACTGCCGCTGCGTACATCGAAGAAGACGCGAGATCTCGAATGTCCTGCAGTCCACATGGTTCTAATGATAAACGAAATACGACGATTAATTCCCAGATCCGTATAATCGTTGTCGTTTTGATTGATTTCACTCGAAATGACATGTATACCTGCAGTGTATACTTATATATACTGGGTATAATCGGAAGATTCGGGTTCAATATTAAGTCCCGAAGTCGCCAACGCAAAGAGTTTTCCTACAGATTTATAAGTGCCTGACCAATAACGTGAGGAAACGTGGAAATAAGAGATGGTTCCGAGCGATAATTCCCGCTATAGTCGATACAACACAACGCAAAGAAAACTATATTTGATACAACTGCTCATAGTGCTGGGTACGTACGTAAAAACCAATAGGAGGAGAGTTTTTACTGGAACGATCGTTAGTATAGACTTACCGCTATCATATATATAGTTCACCGAACCGTTTAAGAATTGTGACTTGAACGATAAACGTATGTGGTAGCCATGATTAACAATTTATACGGTGAAATTGACTATATTTTTGGTCATTGAGAATAACTATTCTGTTTGTTTATTTCAATCACATATTTATAGCAGCATTGACAAAAAGAAGCTTGCATTTGACATAAATATGGTTGAGTGAACTGATAAAATTTAACTTGACAAAATTTCACCATACAAGTACTATATATTTTTCTCTCGTCGTCAGTGCAGGTATATTATAGGCACCTAGATGTAAGCATACCGCAGGTGTATATCGTATCCGAGGAAAAAGGCTGTAAGCCATATAATAGAAAGTTACATGATATACGGATACGAAATTGTTACAGGTAGAGATATTTGTTAGACTTGAATGAAAGACACCGCGGCGCGAACTTGCCCACGCAACTCTCTAACCCCGACTGAACCCCTTTACCAGGGGCTGTGGGTCGCGTGCGCAATACTATAATGTAAGTATATATATATACAGGGTGTTATCCCGAGTACGCCGCAGGAAGGCAGGTCTCGGAACGTCAGGCGGGTGATATGAACATGTGCGCGAAATTATCAGGTCCGCCGCCCGACTATATTAGATTATTAGATGGGTGTAGGTATGGGTATAATCGAAATTCTGTCAAGGCGATCGTGGCCACAGATCGTAGTCGTAGATTTCAATGGCGCTCTTGGCTATAGTGTAGTGAATGTGTCATATTATTATATCCGAGACCTGCATTCCTGCGGCGTATCCGGAATAACATTACCCTGTATAGATCCATACATATATCGATACATAGCTGGTATCATACCTCTTCATAGGTATACGTATACAGTTGATGGACCCGTTATATTATATGGACGACGTGTATACGTACTCGTCTAGCCGTACAGAATGAAGAGCAGCTGAGTTCTTCTCAATATTTATCTCTCTCAGATATGGGCGTTTTTATCGATAATGTCATTTTTGTGTCCCTCGAGGTTTTTAACCCGTGCCGAGGTATGAATTCAAATTCCTATAGCACGAGCTGTTACATATGAGTGTAATGTACCCGGAAAACGATTTTTCATAATAATTTTTCGATACGTTACCTTACAGAGTCTCCTGAAAAGACGTATTATCCTTGGAGATTCTAAATAATGAATCGTCGAATCATTTCCCTCTGTATAGTTTCTTTGCCTATAGAGATCGAAAATCATCGAAATTGCATGCTTTCATGAGTTTCAAATCATAAAGTAGGCGTACGGGGTGACACGGTATCGCCATCTCGCGATATGCAATCGCCATTTATTGATCACAGCAATGACACGCGGGTTGCGTACTACAAGCGATACCGACGTTATCGACACATGATCTGGTTGGCACGCGACGTTATCGGCAGAAAATAGTTAGTTCTTTCACTCGCCAACAATCGTTTCCGTTGTGCTGTCAACTCTTTTCGGCATTTTCACTCGAATATTATTTACGATTATAAGTAGCAAACAATTGTATGGGCCTCTAGTATTGTGGAGATATTGCTAGCGGTCGCGCAGGGCGTTCTGAGCTAGAAACTTCCTGGTGTGGTCCTCGACGTGAGGGATCCAGATTATTTTGCAATAAAATAAACTTTCAAACTACTTTTGTGTTGCTTAGTATTGTTGATAGACTAACAAATTGCTGAAATATCGTCAAACGTCTGGAGGGGTCGATGTCGCGCTTTATTATTATTATACACAACCCCCGGATCATATTATTATTATAATACTTTTTTTCGTTTCTTTCCCCTCAGTTACATCATACTCTTCCTAGTACCATAATTTCTCACCCGACTGCGTCACCATCGCAGACTCACTTTCGCTCTCACACTCACTTTTACTTTTCATTTTCAGTGGCCGTCGTGACGTCATCGAGTGGACATGTGTCCCGGCGCTACGCTGCTCATTTTTTTTTTTTTTCCTTTGGCTTATCTCCTACTCTGCTCATCCAATGAGATAGAGCAACCCTAAGTCCCATATACATAGTATGTCGCCACATTCGCTACCCAAGGGTCCGATATACACAGGATATCGTACTTTCCGCAACTTAAAAATCGATCTTTGTTCAAAAACTCTCGATCAGATACTAGAGGCTATTCAAGCTAAAAATGAGCTCTAATTATCCACTAACCCAGCGCATAAAGTTGGCTAGTATTCCAATCGAGTGTATAATTCAAAATAATAGAATTCAACAATTTGTTTTCAGCTTCTGTAATTTAATTGGTTTCTCAAAATTGACTAAACATTCAATTGACTCATGTATCTTACGCGTAAGACGGTATGTTATTGTTTTTTTCTTCCCTTTTTTTCTTTGTTCTTGATTGAGTCACGCGTCACACGTCTTCGATGGCTGGCTCGTGTTGTTTACGGATCTCAGCAAGCCTAATTTTTCCCCCCCACGCCACACGTGTTTACCTCGTTGCCGGCACTACGACTGACGTCAGTCTTCTCTCGGACCAGGCGCTGAGCGGACGTACCGCCGGTCGCAAGCTCGACGTATTTACGCTCACCTTTTCGTACATTCGTTAATAATATCAAACCGTAACTGCACTCGAGTTATGCCGTGTTTCCACCGAAAACCCAATAGTTTTAACTTGGTGCGGTCATTTTTTTAGTACACGGATGCAAATATGACGTATTTAGAACGATGGGCCACGTGCTCCATAGCTATAGCTGCCGCGCTGCATTGACAGTTTGACTACAACTACGGACTCTTCGTACAGGCTGTTCTAGGGCACGTTCGAGGTATGGTATAGTTTTTTTTGGATTTATTCTTTTCATCATACTTTCCACAGATAACTAACGATCAGTCATTCATCTCGTATAACTATGAACTACTCCTATTCGATCTTAATGTCGATATAATTGGACTACTGATTCGTTCGTAGGCACATACGTATTTCGAGAAGGGACGCTGATATACTTCGCGATGTATGTACTACGATCTGTGAGATACATGCCATCGCTACATCACATATTTTTTCACCGGTCAATTTTCGGGGATAAGATGCTACTCCGCCTTATTGAAATCAGGTAACGTGTCTTTTCCCCATTTTAATTCACAACTGATTTATCAATTTATGAAGTCCGTATATATGTAACCGGAACTTGAATCCAGATTCAGATGAAGATGAAGAATACAAATACAAATGATATTGGAAGATCAATATGATGTATAACATTAAAACTCGAGAATTCATCGAGTATCCCTTTAATAGTAATAATATCGAGTCCACTCAGATTTTAACACGAAAAAAAAATCAACTGTCAGTAGTGTCGACAAAGCAATGCAAAGCCTACAAACAACGCTGTATAAAATGACACGCCACGAATTAAAATAATATGAAACGAAATAACACAAACATAAACATGAACGAAAGAAAGAATAAAGTCGAAATGAAATCAGACTCAAGTGAATGAAAAAAAAAAGATTGAAAAACGTGTCGCATGGACAACAGTGGCTCTGTTAAAGCGGTTTAAAGGAGTATGAGCCCCGAATACATTCGTAATACAAATATTATCGCTCATGATCGATACGATATTATATTAATTGTATTTTATGGTCTTTATCCTCTGCAAACTAGCTTTGTATAAAAATATGAAATTGGTCCGCAGGATGATATCGGGCGAGCCGGGGAATGGATTTTTTCACACACAGCGTCGAACGCCCGGAAAGACTCTGAAGATTCTTCCAGAGGAAGGACCCAACATTTTCTTCAAGATGCCGCACCACAAGGACAGCGTGGGAATGTCGCCGGCTGCTTCAGCGAACTAGTTTAATTAGAGTATATGGTATATACTATATAGTATATGGTATACTATATAGTATATACAATACAGTATATGATGTGTATCTAGAATGTGACTACCATATAGTATATTTTTTATAGTTTATAGTTTATAGTTTATAGTTTATAGTTTATATAATTTTGTGCTCTCCGCACTGTCATGAGTTTGATGTTATTGTACTTGACATAACATGTTATGTGAAGTATAATACGACACGCAGAGTAATATCTAGATGATATTTACAATAGGCATAAATTCACATTATAGATACACATTAGACTCTGTGATTATGTAGTATAAGATTGTATGATGAATGTAATTAGCTTATAAAATAAAACTCCCGAAACGATAATTAAATTATTATGTTTTGCGTATGATACCTTCTGTACATACGACGGTCTTGCCTCCCTGGAGGGGCGGCAGGAGGGGGTGGGGGGTTTTTTTTATCCCCCATCCCCTCCGCGCCCCTCTAGGGAGGCAAGACCGTTTTTTTTTGATCGCGGACGCGGCTTATGACTTTAGCTTTAATTATTATTATTACGTAGTCGTAGCTCGTATTTGTAAGTATTTTGGATCTGTATTGATCCCGGCGGAAGGGGAGGAAGTGGAAGGGTGGGTGGCCCCCCCCCCCCCTTCCTCTTCTATCGCTCACATTGTTATTTCATCCGATATCATTAGGTTTATAACTCGTAAGCTGTATTATTATTCTTGGTGGAAGGGGGAGGAAGTGGGAGGGTGGGTGGCCTCCTCCTTCCTCTTTTATTCCTGCCATCGTTAGTTGAACCGTTATTATTGCGTTTATGAGTAGAAATGAATATTATTAATCTGTATTATCGATCTGTGCATCTTGTAGCTGATTAATGAACATTTGATGGTTTATGTTGTGTGTTACGTGTACGTGTACGTTACGTGAGTGCTACGCGTAATATATTACACGTATGACGATCGCATGTACAATTGTTTGAATTGAATAATCATGTTTATCCAATAAAAATGTATCATTATAGAAAATTGGCTCATAATCTTCAATTACTATCCTTCGAGATTCTAAATAATATTAATACTAAATAATGATATTTATTCAACAGTACGCAATGTTTCATTACTTTAGTACGTTCCCACGATTAGAAATCAAATTTTGGCAGAAAAGTATGAAAACAGCTGTCGTTATATCGCTATTATCTTCATTTTCTACAGTGAGGAATCAATCTCCTCGAGATGAGCCGATGGCACCGGAGATTGAGATGCGGATCCGAAGAAATCACACAACAATACACTATACGAAGTAAGCATGCGAGGAAAGTGTTGGCGCAGAGGATACTGGAGTTGTACGACGGAAAGAATTGGATGCAGACATTCTGGAGTCAAACGTGAGTTCAAGAGACATCATTATTATACTCTCTAAGATATTTATTGAAAATCTGGAAACATTTCGACTGTAAGCGTCAATCCACAGCATCTTCTTATAGACCTAGAAATCGGACAGGTCATCATTTGATTTGGGACGGTAAAATTGATATTTCAACTCTTTTATGCACGATTAATTAGAAATCATATAATATCGCATATTTTCTTTGACAAATGAAAATCTATAAACTCTGAAATATTTTTTTTTTTTTTTTCCTTGGGCTCATCTCCTGAATACTCTGAAATATTGAGAAAATCGAAAATTTGTGAAGGCCGGTCTACATCCACTTCCCCGCGGAAGCCTTTTTTTTGGAGCCTTTTTTTTTTAATCAAATTTCCCTTCTATTTATACAAATATTTTATTCGCTCATGGGCCATGACCAGGAAAATATAGTAAGTTGGTAAACTGCTGCTAACTAGTTTCGGGTTGATATCCCTGAAAAAACAATCGTTTTTCCGGTCTAAGTCGCGATCTCATAGTCACGGGCCTAACGAGAGTAACGGATTTGTTTTCCCCTTTTGTCGAATCATTTATTTTAATATTACGCGTTAGAGTCGAGAAATCGCCGGCTCCTTTCTCATAGAGGTTGTATCTTATTGTTTATCAGTCCACAACGATGTCCGCTGCGTATCTACGGACACGTGCAACGTGAGTACAACGTAACCTCTCTACATAACTTACCGTACATTGTAATTTCACGTATTTTTACGTAGACGTTGGATAATCATTTCAATTTCGTAAATCGGCATTTTGGTTCTTTTTTTTTTGCCATTTATTCGCTCAATATACAACTCCCCGAGGGTTGGCTGAACATAGTTAGTCATAGTTTCTATTCATCGTGTTATGACAAGTTCGGCTATTTCTTGCTATATTTAATTGGCTTATCAATAACGTTAGCGTGCCGCTGTTAGAAAATTTCCTATCTAGAGTATCGTATCGCTCGGTGATACTTAGCCTGGAAAGTAGTCCAGCTTGTGTATATTATATCGCCTTTACGGCGCTCGCTATCTAACCGGCGTGTTTACGTTTTTTTTTATATATCGCTGAATCGCAAATGAGGCTCCGTAATGTAATTCTTCTCTTTGTGATCAGTATTATTCCGACCGTCATTCCGAAATCATTATTCTGATGGTTATTTTTGCGTAATTCGACATCTCATATAATATTTATTTTCTCTGTATCGCCAAGCAATCTTATTATTTATTAGTTTTATTCTTTTTTTTTTTGTTTGCCTCTTTGTCAAGGTGGGAGATTGCGACATTGAAAACAAAAGACTATTTTACATTGTATTTGCGACTTTTATTCGATGAATAGCGTTATTATTCTATAAATAAGAAGTTATTCAACGTAAACCGGCCCTAATGGAATAAATAGCGGTTGAATTTCGATAGCCATGAAGTTTCATGCCAGTTGGAATTTTTCTCTCGACTTGTCTGGACCGGTCGGTGGTGGGTATTTATATTCATCCTTCGTTATTTAACGTAAATTCTTTATTTCATCGTGTGATAACATCGAGTCCAGATTACATTTTTCATAAATACAATTCAATCGGATCGAAAATACGTTTTATATTTTATACGGTAAAAATCCGGGGAAATGACGGGTGAGAAAAAAAAATGGCGATCGCGCATACCGCTATCTTCGTCGAAACGGTGAGCGGAAGAATGATTAGCTCGAGTAAATTTAAGTTTTAATCTTTCATTTTATTATCACGCGTTTGAATTGAGAAATCTGCGTCTCCTTGCTCATTAACGTTGTATCTTATTGTTTTTCAGCCCACAACGATGTCCGCAGCGAATCTAGTCGCGCTATGCGGGCCAGGGACACGTGCAACGTAAGTACAACATAACCTCTTCACATAACCTCTTCACATAACTTACCGTACATTGTAAGGTCACGTATTTTTTCGTAGTCGTTGTGGATAATCATTTCAATTTCGTATATCGGCATTTTTGCCTTTTTTTTATATTCGCCACCTTACTCGAGTTAATTATCGACAAAGACTGTCGCCAGTCCCCAGTCCATTCAATAATTCTCATTTTTCAAAGTCAATTTCTCAATATTCGATCGCGTTCGCAGAGATAACTCGTCAAATCTCATTCTACGGGCGTTAACCGCGTAACGCGGGTATAAGCGGGTGTAAGCTTGTCTCGATTGGTTCTAATTTCTTTTACTTTTGATTTTTTATTTTCCTATTTTTTTCATCATCTCCAGACTAATACTATATACGTTATCGGTGAAGTTATATTACACAAGCCGTCCGGGAGGCACCATTTCCTCTATCATAGATTCGATTCGACGTAACGTACCCGAACGCACGTTCAGAGACTTGGATTCGTTGACATATTTTATGCCTCAGGTCGACCGGCCAGAGACAGAACCGCTGTAAGCTCTCTGTTAATGTACACCGGGGTCTACCGCTCCTTTGTTTTTGGTGGATTCGCGCGAGCGAATCTAACGGAACAATTTCTTTGATAAAACCTCAATTCTTTGTAGCGTTTCAATAATTTCAATTCCAGAAATTTCCTGGAATTATATGTATCGTAGATTTGTTATTATTCGGGTATGGTAGACACCGAGTGATCGCCAGTTGTCTAGACTCTGGAAGATACGGACCGATTTGTGCCTATGTGATTTCGACGTAAAAGAAAGAGTCAAAAGTCATAAGGATTTAACGGAGGCTTGCGGCGGTGTGTTGGCACGTCGAGAGTTGTACGGGTGGTGGCTTTTGCCATCTTTTGTGTTTCTCTCGGCCTTCCACGGTTTTCGCGGTTGGCTCGTAGCGTACAATTTACAACGAATCTCTTTTATTGCATCATTGATCGACGACGCTACGGAGAGGATGACGCGTGAGAGTCGCCGCTGTCTCGGTTTCATCCGATTCAGTGGCTACCCTGACTTTGTTCCATATCACTAGACTGTCATCCCGCACTTCGGGTGCAAGCGGTGAAAGCAGCCGTGGTTGACAACTCGAGTGTGGAATAGATCTGAGTTCTCCGTCGCGTCCCGATCCCGCGGCCCGGTTTATTCTAACGTAGCTTTTTTTTCTGCGCGGGTACACCGGGGTTAGGAAATAAACTTCTCATACGCCCGTTGGTGTCTTGTTTTATTTTTTATCTTTTATTTTTTATTTTTCATTCTTTATTTTCTCTTCTCTTAAAGACTTGATATATGGCACAAAGTTGCAGAGCTGCTAATTCAGATTGCTATTAATGAAAGAGCTTACCTAAGGGATAGGCAAGCCTGCTTATACACCGATTGGACTGGTTTAGAATTCGCGTTACAGGTGAAATAATCCACGCATGAGCGAGGGAGTTTCGATCAACTATTTGATTCGGAAGTTAGAGCCGTCGTAGAAAAACGTATCGATATGCGAAATAGGAAAGAATTTCCGACTTCTTCCAAAAATCTCTTTCGATAATAACGATCGAGATAAAACCAACGAGATGCAATGTTATAGATCCCCTGCATCCACAATGATATGGGACATAGATATAATGTAGATGATAATTTTTTCTGTACATCCTTCTCATGCCTGTCCGTTTCTCTATGTTTCATGTGTGTCTTGCTGCATCCTGCTTAAAAAAAATTCTTTGTGACCGAGTTTCATGGAAAGCTGACATCGAAGCTTGGACAAAGGTGCATCTGTCGAGTATCCTGGGAAAAGAGGAGCAGGTGAGAGAGAGAGAGGGATAGCGATAGAGATCAGATAGACATACGAACAGATTTTTATTTCCGTTCGTAACAATATTGAACATTATTACGGCAAATAGTCCTTGCATAAAAACACGCACAGATGAAGAGAACGTACATTTGAAAAAAAATGAATTTCAGAGATAAACCAAAAGCTACAGGTGTAATTATTATTTCAGATTACATAATTGCGTTCGCCGCAGGCTGGAGATCTTTACTCTGCATCGACGACGGCGGATACAGTGGTGGGAGGAAAGGGAAGGCGATTCAACGATCGAGTCTCCGATATGGAATCCCCAAAGCCGTCTTTATATTCGCACATCTGATGCGGGGGTCTGAGACGACCAATTGGTTCATGGAAGTTCAACGGCCCTTCTCTAGTGTCAATAATGGGTATACTTCTCCGACCAGAAGTCGATCTCTGACGGTATTGGTGAGTTCCATCGTAGTTCCTCCTGTCTTTATTGCAACATAGTGGTTCTTTTCAATGTTTGGCAGAGTTCAAACAGTTTTTAGCCTTTTACCAGTTATTCAGAGTTCAATGACGGAGTACTAACGCTCTTTTCAAGAGAAGATGTATTCAGAGTTGATTGTCGTTCGCCAAGGTCTACAGATTCGACAAGATTCACGTGTATCATCGAATCTTCACCTCGTTCATATGGTTATCGGGCTGTCTAGACATGATGTGGGAGCAGTTATGGAGCATCATGGCCACCCGACTGACAAATCTCCTCTCGTCGGAGCAACCGTTGTCACAGATCAGCAGGACATCCGCATTTTCCCTGGAAATACTTTCACGGCGACTCTGTTCCACTGGGTAGCCAGGAATGGGATGCAGACGCCCTACTAATAATATATCTGCAGGTAAATACCAATATTCACGCGATGCGTTTTATACTTGTATATCTTAGCGAAGGGTGAGTCTAGGAGTGTACAGAATACTAGTTCTAAATTCAATAACTTTTATTTTCTTCAATAACAAAGTCCAATTGAAGAGTAGGCAATGTTTCGTTACTATAGTACTTTTCCACGCTTGGAAAACGAATTTTGGAAGAAAAGTATGAAAATAGCTGTCGTTATATTGCTTTTATAACAACCTTTCTGCTTGCTCTACTATATGTACCCCTCTCTCTCTCTCTCTACCTAATTCAAGTTGGGCTATAAACTTCCTCTCCGCCTACCCTGCATACTGTACTGTAAATGCAGGGTAGGCTTTGTCCTACATTGTAATGGATGAAAATGAAAATATCTATCTATCTATTATCTTTATTTTCTACAGTGAGGAATCAATCTTTTCCACATGAGCCGATGGCAACGGAGATTGAGATGCGGATCTGAAGAAATCACACAACAATACACCATACGAAGTACGCATGCGAGGAAAGTGTTGGCGCAGAGGATACTCGAGTTGTAGGACAAAAGGAATTGGATGCAGACATTCTGGAGTCAAACGTGAGTCCAGAAGACATCATTATATACTCTCTAAGATATATTTATAGAAAATCTGAAAAGATTTCAACTGTAAACGTCAATCCACAGCATGATCTTATAGACGTTTCCATGTATTGCGTGTATGTACAGTATATTGGTTATCAAACGAAAGAGCGTCTCACGCGCTTCAAGAAAAGGCCGCACATCGATACTCTCCGTCGATCCGAAGTAGATTAAAAGGTTAATTGAAGGATCTAGCGTCCGTTCGAGGTCGATTTGGGGATGACCATCTCTTTTCCGGCTCAAAATCCGCGATTTATTAGTCCTAGGGGTATATATTTAATATCAAACGAAAGAGCGTCTCACGCGCTTCAAGAAACGGCCGAACATCGATACTCTCCGTCGATCCGGAGTAGATTAAAAGGTTAATTGAAGGATCTAGCGTCCGTTCGAGGTCGATTTGGGGATGAACATCTCTTTTCCGGCTCAAAATCCGCGATTTATTAGTCCTAGGGATATATATTTAATATCAAACGAAAGAGCGTCTCACGCGCTTCAAGAAACGGCCGAACATCGATACTCTCCGTCGATCCGAAGTAGATTAAAAGGTTAATTGAAGGATCTAGCGTCCGTTCGAGGTCGATTTGGGGATGAACATCTCTTTTCCGGCTCAGAATCCGCGATTTATTAGTCCTAGGGGTATATATTTAATATCAAACGAAAGAGCGTCTCACGCGCTTCAAGAAACGGCCGAACATCGATACTCTCCGTCGATCCGAAGTAGATTAAAAGGTTAATTGAAGGATCTAGCGTCCGTTCGAGGTCGATTTGGGGATGACCATCTCTTTTCCGGCTCAAAATCCGCGATTTATTAGTCCTAGGGGTATATATTTAATATCAAACGAAAGAGCGTCTCACGCGCTTCAAGAAACGGCCGAACATCGATACTCTCCGTCGATCCGGAGTAGATTAAAAGGTTAATTGAAGGATCTAGCGTCCGTTCGAGGTCGATTTGGGGATGAACATCTCTTTTCCGGCTCAAAATCCGCGATTTATTAGTCCTAGGGATATATATTTAATATCAAACGAAAGAGCGTCTCACGCGCTTCAAGAAACGGCCGAACATCGATACTCTCCGTCGATCCGAAGTAGATTAAAAGGTTAATTGAAGGATCTAGCGTCCGTTCGAGGTCGATTTGGGGATGACCATCTCTTTTCCGGCTCAAAATCCGCGATTTATTAGTCCTAGGGGTATATATTTAATATCAAACGAAAGAGCGTCTCACGCGCTTCAAGAAACGGCCGAACATCGATACTCTCCGTCGATCCGGAGTAGATTAAAAGGTTAATTGAAGGATCTAGCGTCCGTTCGAGGTCGATTTGGGGATGAACATCTCTTTTCCGGCTCAAAATCCGCGATTTATTAGTCCTAGGGGTATATATTTAATATCAAACGAAAGAGCGTCTCACGCGCTTCAAGAAACGGCCGAACATCGATACTCTCCGTCGATCCGGAGTAGATTAAAAGGTTAATTGAAGGATCTAGCGTCCGTTCGAGGTCGATTTGGGGATGAACATCCCTTTTCCGGCTCAAAATCCGCGATTTATTAGTCCTAGGGGTATATATTTAATATCAAACGAAAGAGCGTCTCACGCGCTTCAAGAAACGGCCGAACATCGATACTCTCCGTCGATCCGGAGTAGATTAAAAGGTTAATTGAAGGATCTAGCGTCCGTTCGAGGTCGATTTGGGGATGACCATCTCTTTTCCGGCTCAAAATCCGCGATTTATTAGTCCTAGGGATATATATTTAATATCAAACGAAAGAGCGTCTCACGCGCTTCAAGAAACGGCCGAACATCGATACTCTCCGTCGATCCGAAGTAGATTAAAAGGTTAATTGAAGGATCTAGCGTCCGTTCGAGGTCGATTTGGGGATGAACATCCCTTTTCCGGCTCAAAATCCGCGATTTATTAGTCCTAGGGGTATATATTTAATATCAAACGAAAGAGCGTCTCACGCGCTTCAAGAAACGGCCGAACATCGATACTCTCCGTCGATCCGAAGTAGATTAAAAGGTTAATTGAAGGATCTAGCGTCCGTTCGAGGTCGATTTGGGGATGACCATCTCTTTTCCGGCTCAAAATCCGCGATTTATTAGTCCTAGGGGTATATATTTAATATCAAACGAAAGAGCGTCTCACGCGCTTCAAGAAACGGCCGAACATCGATACTCTCCGTCGATCCGGAGTAGATTAAAAGGTTAATTGAAGGATCTAGCGTCCGTTCGAGGTCGATTTGGGGATGAACATCTCTTTTCCGGCTCAAAATCCGCGATTTATTAGTCCTAGGGATATATATTTAATATCAAACGAAAGAGCGTCTCACGCGCTTCAAGAAACGGCCGAACATCGATACTCTCCGTCGATCCGAAGTAGATTAAAAGGTTAATTGAAGGATCTAGCGTCCGTTCGAGGTCGATTTGGGGATGACCATCTCTTTTCCGGCTCAAAATCCGCGATTTATTAGTCCTAGGGGTATATATTTAATATCAAACGAAAGAGCGTCTCACGCGCTTCAAGAAACGGCCGAACATCGATACTCTCCGTCGATCCGGAGTAGATTAAAAGGTTAATTGAAGGATCTAGCGTCCGTTCGAGGTCGATTTGGGGATGACCATCTCTTTTCCGGCTCAAAATCCGCGATTTATTAGTCCTAGGGATATATATTTAATATCAAACGAAAGAGCGACTCACGCGCTTCAAGAAACGGCCGAACATCGATACTCTCCGTCGATCCGAAGTAGATTAAAAGGTTAATTGAAGGATCTAGCGTCCGTTCGAGGTCGATTTGGGGATGACCATCTCTTTTCCGGCTCAAAATCCGCGATTTATTAGTCCTAGGGGTATATATTTAATATCAAACGAAAGAGCGTCTCACGCGCTTCAAGAAACGGCCGAACATCGATACTCTCCGTCGATCCGAAGTAGATTAAAAGGTTAATTGAAGGATCTAGCGTCCGTTCGAGGTCGATTTGGGGATGAACATCCCTTTTCCGGCTCAAAATCCGCGATTTATTAGTCCTAGGGGTATATATTTAATATCAAACGAAAGAGCGTCTCACGCGCTTCAAGAAACGGCCGAACATCGATACTCTCCGTCGATCCGGAGTAGATTAAAAGGTTAATTGAAGGATCTAGCGTCCGTTCGAGGTCGATTTGGGGATGACCATCTCTTTTCCGGCTCAAAATCCGCGATTTATTAGTCCTAGGGGTATATATTTAATATCAAACGAAAGAGCGTCTCACGCGCTTCAAGAAACGGCCGAACATCGATACTCTCCGTCGATCCGGAGTAGATTAAAAGGTTAATTGAAGGATCTAGCGTCCGTTCGAGGTCGATTTGGGGATGACCATCTCTTTTCCGGCTCAAAATCCGCGATTTATTAGTCCTAGGGATATATATTTAATATCAAACGAAAGAGCGTCTCACGCGCTTCAAGAAACGGCCGAACATCGATACTCTCCGTCGATCCGAAGTAGATTAAAAGGTTAATTGAAGGATCTAGCGTCCGTTCGAGGTCGATTTGGGGATGACCATCTCTTTTCCGGCTCAAAATCCGCGATTTATTAGTCCTAGGGGTATATATTTAATATCAAACGAAAGAGCGTCTCACGCGCTTCAAGAAACGGCCGAACATCGATACTCTCCGTCGATCCGGAGTAGATTAAAAGGTTAATTGAAGGATCTAGCGTCCGTTCGAGGTCGATTTGGGGATGAACATCCCTTTTCCGGCTCAAAATCCGCGATTTATTAGTCCTAGGGGTATATATTTAATATCAAACGAAAGAGCGTCTCACGCGCTTCAAGAAACGGCCGAACATCGATACTCTCCGTCGATCCGGAGTAGATTAAAAGGTTAATTGAAGGATCTAGCGTCCGTTCGAGGTCGATTTGGGGATGACCATCTCTTTTCCGGCTCAAAATCCGCGATTTATTAGTCCTAGGGATATATATTTAATATCAAACGAAAGAGCGTCTCACGCGCTTCAAGAAACGGCCGAACATCGATACTCTCCGTCGATCCGGAGTAGATTAAAAGGTTAATTGAAGGATCTAGCGTCCGTTGGAGGTCGATTTGGGGATGAACATCCCTTTTCCGGCTCAAAATCCGCGATTCATTAGTCGTAGGGGTATATATTTAATATCAAACGAAAGAGCGTCTCACGCGCTTCAAGAAACGGCCGAACATCGATACTCTCCGTCGATCCGGAGTAGATTAAAAGGTTAATTGAAGGATCTAGCGTCCGTTCGAGGTCGATTTGGGGATGAACATCCCTTTTCCGGCTCAAAATCCGCGATTTATTAGTCCTAGGGATATATATTTAATATCAAACGAAAGAGCGTCTCACGCGCTTCAAGAAACGGCCGAACATCGATACTCTCCGTCGATCCGGAGTAGATTAAAAGGTTAATTGAAGGATCTAGCGTCCGTTCGAGGTCGATTTGGGGATGACCATCTCTTTTCCGGCTCAAAATCCGCGATTTATTAGTCCTAGGGGTATATATTTAATATCAAACGAAAGAGCGTCTCACGCGCTTCAAGAAACGGCCGAACATCGATACTCTCCGTCGATCCGGAGTAGATTAAAAGGTTAATTGAAGGATCTAGCGTCCGTTCGAGGTCGATTTGGGGATGACCATCTCTTTTCCGGCTCAAAATCCGCGATTTATTAGTCCTAGGGATATATATTTAATATCAAACGAAAGAGCGTCTCACGCGCTTCAAGAAACGGCCGAACATCGATACTCTCCGTCGATCCGAAGTAGATTAAAAGGTTAATTGAAGGATCTAGCGTCCGTTCGAGGTCGATTTGGGGATGACCATCTCTTTTCCGGCTCAAAATCCGCGATTTATTAGTCCTAGGGGTATATATTTAATATCAAACGAAAGAGCGTCTCACGCGCTTCAAGAAACGGCCGAACATCGATACTCTCCGTCGATCCGGAGTAGATTAAAAGGTTAATTGAAGGATCTAGCGTCCGTTCGAGGTCGATTTGGGGATGAACATCCCTTTTCCGGCTCAAAATCCGCGATTTATTAGTCCTAGGGATATATATTTAATATCAAACGAAAGAGCGTCTCACGCGCTTCAAGAAACGGCCGAACATCGATACTCTCCGTCGATCCGGAGTAGATTAAAAGGTTAATTGAAGGATCTAGCGTCCGTTCGAGGTCGATTTGGGGATGAACATCTCTTTTCCGGCTCAAAATCCGCGATTTATTAGTCCTAGGGATATATATTTAATATCAAACGAAAGAGCGTCTCACGCGCTTCAAGAAACGGCCGAACATCGATACTCTCCGTCGATCCGAAGTAGATTAAAAGGTTAATTGAAGGATCTAGCGTCCGTTCGAGGTCGATTTGGGGATGACCATCTCTTTTCCGGCTCAAAATCCGCGATTTATTAGTCCTAGGGGTATATATTTAATATCAAACGAAAGAGCGTCTCACGCGCTTCAAGAAACGGCCGAACATCGATACTCTCCGTCGATCCGGAGTAGATTAAAAGGTTAATTGAAGGATCTAGCGTCCGTTCGAGGTCGATTTGGGGATGAACATCCCTTTTCCGGCTCAAAATCCGCGATTTATTAGTCCTAGGGGTATATATTTAATATCAAACGAAAGAGCGTCTCACGCGCTTCAAGAAACGGCCGAACATCGATACTCTCCGTCGATCCGGAGTAGATTAAAAGGTTAATTGAAGGATCTAGCGTCCGTTCGAGGTCGATTTGGGGATGAACATCTCTTTTCCGGCTCAAAATCCGCGATTTATTAGTCCTAGGGATATATATTTAATATCAAACGAAAGAGCGTCTCACGCGCTTCAAGAAACGGCCGAACATCGATACTCTCCGTCGATCCGAAGTAGATTAAAAGGTTAATTGAAGGATCTAGCGTCCGTTCGAGGTCGATTTGGGGATGACCATCTCTTTTCCGGCTCAAAATCCGCGATTTATTAGTCCTAGGGGTATATATTTAATATCAAACGAAAGAGCGTCTCACGCGCTTCAAGAAACGGCCGAACATCGATACTCTCCGTCGATCCGGAGTAGATTAAAAGGTTAATTGAAGGATCTAGCGTCCGTTCGAGGTCGATTTGGGGATGAACATCCCTTTTCCGGCTCAAAATCCGCGATTTATTAGTCCTAGGGGTATATATTTAATATCAAACGAAAGAGCGTCTCACGCGCTTCAAGAAACGGCCGAACATCGATACTCTCCGTCGATCCGGAGTAGATTAAAAGGTTAATTGAAGGATCTAGCGTCCGTTCGAGGTCGATTTGGGGATGACCATCTCTTTTCCGGCTCAAAATCCGCGATTTATTAGTCCTAGGGATATATATTTAATATCAAACGAAAGAGCGTCTCACGCGCTTCAAGAAACGGCCGAACATCGATACTCTCCGTCGATCCGAAGTAGATTAAAAGGTTAATTGAAGGATCTAGCGTCCGTTCGAGGTCGATTTGGGGATGACCATCTCTTTTCCGGCTCAAAATCCGCGATTTATTAGTCCTAGGGGTATATATTTAATATCAAACGAAAGAGCGTCTCACGCGCTTCAAGAAACGGCCGAACATCGATACTCTCCGTCGATCCGAAGTAGATTAAAAGGTTAATTGAAGGATCTAGCGTCCGTTCGAGGTCGATTTGGGGATGAACATCCCTTTTCCGGCTCAAAATCCGCGATTTATTAGTCCTAGGGGTATATATTTAATATCAAACGAAAGAGCGTCTCACGCGCTTCAAGAAACGGCCGAACATCGATACTCTCCGTCGATCCGGAGTAGATTAAAAGGTTAATTGAAGGATCTAGCGTCCGTTCGAGGTCGATTTGGGGATGACCATCTCTTTTCCGGCTCAAAATCCGCGATTTATTAGTCCTAGGGATATATATTTAATATCAAACGAAAGAGCGTCTCACGCGCTTCAAGAAACGGCCGAACATCGATACTCTCCGTCGATCCGGAGTAGATTAAAAGGTTAATTGAAGGATCTAGCGTCCGTTCGAGGTCGATTTGGGGATGAACATCCCTTTTCCGGCTCAAAATCCGCGATTTATTAGTCCTAGGGGTATATATTTAATATCAAACGAAAGAGCGTCTCACGCGCTTCAAGAAACGGCCGAACATCGATACTCTCCGTCGATCCGGAGTAGATTAAAAGGTTAATTGAAGGATCTAGCGTCCGTTCGAGGTCGATTTGGGGATGACCATCTCTTTTCCGGCTCAAAATCCGCGATTTATTAGTCCTAGGGGTATATATTTAATATCAAACGAAAGAGCGTCTCACGCGCTTCAAGAAACGGCCGAACATCGATACTCTCCGTCGATCCGGAGTAGATTAAAAGGTTAATTGAAGGATCTAGCGTCCGTTCGAGGTCGATTTGGGGATGAACATCTCTTTTCCGGCTCAAAATCCGCGATTTATTAGTCCTAGGGGTATATATTTAATATCAAACGAAAGAGCGTCTCACGCGCTTCAAGAAACGGCCGAACATCGATACTCTCCGTCGATCCGGAGTAGATTAAAAGGTTAATTGAAGGATCTAGCGTCCGTTCGAGGTCGATTTGGGGATGAACATCTCTTTTCCGGCTCAAAATCCGCGATTTATTAGTCCTAGGGGTATATATTTAATATCAAACGAAAGAGCGTCTCACGCGCTTCAAGAAACGGCCGAACATCGATACTCTCCGTCGATCCGAATTAGATTAAAAGGTTAATTGAAGGATCTAGCGTCCGTTCGAGGTCGATTTGGGGATGACCATCTCTTTTCCGGCTCAAAATCCGCGATTTATTAGTCCTAGGGGTATATATTTAATATCAAACGAAAGAGCGTCTCACGCGCTTCAAGAAACGGCCGAACATCGATACTCTCCGTCGATCCGGAGTAGATTAAAAGGTTAATTGAAGGATCTAGCGTCCGTTCGAGGTCGATTTGGGGATGAACATCCCTTTTCCGGCTCAAAATCCGCGATTTATTAGTCCTAGGGGTATATATTTAATATCAAACGAAAGAGCGTCTCACGCGCTTCAAGAAACGGCCGAACATCGATACTCTCCGTCGATCCGGAGTAGATTAAAAGGTTAATTGAAGGATCTAGCGTCCGTTCGAGGTCGATTTGGGGATGAACATCTCTTTTCCGGCTCAAAATCCGCGATTTATTAGTCCTAGGGATATATATTTAATATCAAACGAAAGAGCGTCTCACGCGCTTCAAGAAACGGCCGAACATCGATACTCTCCGTCGATCCGAAGTAGATTAAAAGGTTAATTGAAGGATCTAGCGTCCGTTCGAGGTCGATTTGGGGATGACCATCTCTTTTCCGGCTCAAAATCCGCGATTTATTAGTCCTAGGGGTATATATTTAATATCAAACGAAAGAGCGTCTCACGCGCTTCAAGAAACGGCCGAACATCGATACTCTCCGTCGATCCGGAGTAGATTAAAAGGTTAATTGAAGGATCTAGCGTCCGTTCGAGGTCGATTTGGGGATGAACATCTCTTTTCCGGCTCAAAATCCGCGATTTATTAGTCCTAGGGGTATATATTTAATATCAAACGAAAGAGCGTCTCACGCGCTTCAAGAAACGGCCGAACATCGATACTCTCCGTCGATCCGGAGTAGATTAAAAGGTTAATTGAAGGATCTAGCGTCCGTTCGAGGTCGATTTGGGGATGAACATCCCTTTTCCGGCTCAAAATCCGCGACTTATTAGTCCTAGGGGTATATATTTAATATCAAACGAAAGAGCGTCTCACGCGCTTCAAGAAACGGCCGAACATCGATACTCTCCGTCGATCCGAATTAGATTAAAAGGTTAATTGAAGGATCTAGCGTCCGTTCGAGGTCGATTTGGGGATGAACATCTCTTTTCCGGCTCAAAATCCGCGATTTATTAAACATGAACATGCACGTCCTATGTAGATCGGCCTCAATGTTCATCGATGGTGTCCGCGTGGCTCACTATTTTAGCTAGCCTTTTTTTTAAATCAAATTTCCCTTCTACAAATATTTCATTTGCCCATGACCAGGAAAATCTAGTAAGTTGGTAAACTGCTGCTCACTAGTTTCGGGTTGGTATCCCTGGAAAAAATAATCGTTTTTCCGGTCTAAGTCGCGATCTCATAGTCACGGGCCTAACGAGAGTAACGGATTTGTTTTCGCCTTTTGTCGAATCATTTATTTTAATATTACGCGTTAGAGTCGAGAAATCGCCGGCTCCTTTCTCATAGAGGTTGTATCTTATTGTTTATCAGTCCACAACGATGTCCGCTGCGTATCTACGGACACGTGCAACGTGAGTACAACGTAACCTCTCTACATAACTTACCGTACATTGTAATTTCACGTATTTTGACGTAGACGTTGGATAATCATTTCAATTTCGTAAATCGGCATTTTGGTTCTTCTTTCTTTGCCATTTATTCGCTTAATATACAACTCCCCGAGGGTTGGCTGAACGTAGTTAGTCATAGTTTCTATTCATCGTGTTATGATAAGTTCGGCTATTTCTTGCTATATCTAATTGGCTTAGCATCTCGCTTGACGTTCCGCTGTCTAAGAAATTGTTAATAACGCTAGCGTGCCGCTGTTAGAAAATTTTCCATCTAGAGTATGGTATCGCTCGGTGATACTTAGTCTGGAGCTTAGTCCAGCTTGTATATTATATCGCTTTTACGGTGCTTGCTATCTAACCGGCGTGTTTACGTTTTTTTCATATGTCGCTGCGTCGCAAATTAGGCTCCGTAATGTAATATATATTTTTTTTTTTTGTGATCAGTATTATTCCGACAGTTATTTCGAAATCATTATTCTGATGGTTATTCTTGCGTAATTCGACATCTCATATAATATTTATTTTCTCTGTATCGCCAAGCAATCTGATTATTTATTAGTTTTAGTCTTTTTTTTTTTTTTTTTTGTTTGCCTCTTTGTCAAGGTGGGAGATTGCGACATTGAAAACAAAAGACTATTTTACATTGTATTTGCGACTTTTATTCGATGAATAGCGTTATTATTCTATGAATAAGAAGTTATTCAACGTAGGTGAAACCGGCCCTAATGGAATAAATAGCGGTTGAATTTCGATAGCCATGAAGTTTCATGCCAGTTGGACTTTTTCTCTCGACTTGTCTGGACCGGTCGGTGGTGGGTATTTATATTCATCCTTCGTTATTTAACGTAAATTCTTTATTTCATCGTGTAATAACATCGAGTCCAGATTAAATTTTTCATAAATACAATTCAATCGGATTGAAAATACGTTTTATATTTTATACGGCAAAAATCCGGGGAAATGACGGGTGAGAAAAAAAAATGGCGATCGCGCATACCGCTATCTTCGTCGAAACGGTGAGCGGAAGAATGATTAGCTCGAGTAAATTTAAGTTTTAATCTTTCATTTTATTATCGAGCGTTTGAATTGAGAAATCTGCGTCTCCTTGCTCATTAACGTTGTATCTTATTGTTTTTCAGCCCACAACGATGTCCGCAGCGAATCTAGTCGCGCTATGCGGGCCAGGGACACGTGCAACGTAAGTACAACATAACCTCTTCACATAACCTCTTCACATAACTTACCGTACATTGTAAGGTCACGTATTTTTTCGTAGTCGTTGTGGATAATCATTTCAATTTCGTATATCGGCATTTTTGCCTTTTTTTTATTTTCGCCACCCTACTCGAGTTAATTATCGTCAAAGACTGTCGCCAGTCCCCAGTCCATTCAATAATTCTCATTTTTCAAAGTCACTTTCTCAATATTCGATCGCGTTCGCAGAGATAACTCGTCTAATCTCATTCTACGGGCGTTAACCGCGTAACGCGGGTATAAGCAGGTGTAAGCTTGTCCTGATTGGTTCTAATTTCTTTTACTTTTGATTTTTTATTTTCCTATATTTTTCATCATCTCCAGACTAATACTATATACGTTATCGGTGAAGTTATATTACACAAGCCGTCGGGAAGGCACCATTTCCTATATCATAGATTCGATTCGACGTAACGTACCCGAACGCACGCTCACATACTTGGATTCGTTGACATATTTTATGCCTCAGGTCGACCGGCCAGAGACAGAACCGCTGTAAGCTCTCTGTTAATGTACACCGGGGTCTACCGCTCCTTTGTTTTTGGTGGATTCGCGCGAGCGAATCCAACGGAACAATTTCTTTGATAAAACCTCAATTCTTTGTAGTGTTTCAATAATTTCAATTCCAGAAATTTCCTGGAATTATATGTATCGTAGATTTGTTATTATTCGGGTATGGTAGACACCGAGTGATCGCCAGTTGTCTAGACTCTGGAAGATACGGACCGATTTGTGCCTATGTGATTTCGACGTAAAAGAAAGAGTCAAAAGTCATAAGGATTTAACGGAGGCTTGCGGCGGTGTGTTGGCACGTCGAGAGTTGTACAGGCGGTGGCTCTTGCCATCTTTTGTGTTTCTCTCGGCGTACCACGGTTTTCGCGGTTGGCTCGTAGCGTACAATTTACAACGAATCTCTTTTATTGCATCATTGATCGACGGCGTTACGGAGAGGATGACGCGTGAGAGTCGCCGCTGTCTCGGTTTCATCCGATTCAGTGGCTACCCTGACTTTGTTCCATATCACTAGACTGTCATCCCGCACTTCGGGTGCAAGCGGTGAAAGCAGCCGTGGTTGACAACTCGAGTGTGGAATAGATCTGAGTTCTCCGTCGCGTCCCGGTCCCGCGGCCCGGTTTATTCTAACGTAGCTTTTTTTTCTGCGCGGGTACGCCGGGGTTAGGAAATAAACTTCTCATACGCCCGTTGGTGTCTTGTTTTATTTTTTATCTCTTATTTTTTATTTTTTATTTTTCATTCTTTATTTTCTCTTCTCTCCAAGACTTGATATATGGCACAAAGTTGCAAAGCTGCTAATTCGGATTGCTATTAATGAAAGAGCTTACCTAAGGGATAGGCAAGCCTGCTTATACACCGATTGGACTGGTTTAGAATTCGCGTTACAGGTGAAATAATCCACGCATGAGCGAGGGAGTTTCGATCAACTATTTGATTCGGAAGTTAGAGCCGTCGTAGAAAAACGTATCGATATGCGAAATAAGAAAGAATTTCCGACTTCTTCCAAAAATCTCTTTCGATAATAACGATCGAGATAAAACCAACGAGATGCAATGTGATAGATCCCCTGCATCCACAATGATATGGGACATAGATATAATGTAGATGATAATTTTTTCTGTACATCCTTCTCATGCCTGTCCGTTTCTCTATGTTTCATGTGTGTCTGGCTCCATCCTGCTTAAAAAAAATTCTTTGTGACCGAGTTTCATGGAAAGCTGACATCGAAGCTTGGACAAAGGTGCATCTGTCGAGTATCCTGAGTAAAGAGGAGAAGGTGAGAGAGAGATTAGATTAGATTAGATTCAACTTTATTATGCCATAGCCTGTTTCTAGGTCGAAAGGCAAGAACAAAACAAAGTACAAATAGCAAAGTAATAAAGCATAATAACATAAAAATAACAAAAAAGTAATGAACCATAATAACAATATTGAACATTACTACGGCAAATAGTCGTTGCATAAAAGCACGTAAAGATGAAGTGAACGTACATTTGAAAGAAAATGGATTTTAGAGATAAACCAGAAATTACAGGTGTAATTATTATTTCAGATTACGTAATTGCGTTCTACGCAGGCTGGAAATCTCTACTCTGCATCGACGGCGGCGGATACAGCGGTGGGGCGAAAGGGAATGGCGATTCAACGATCGAGTCTCGGATATGGAATCCCCATAGCCGTCTTTATATTCGCACATCTGATGCGAGGATCTGAGACGACGAATTGCTTCATGGAAGTTCAACGGCCCTTCTCTAGTTTCAATAATGGGTATACTCATTCGGCCAGACGTCGATCTCTGACGGTATTAGTGAATTCCATCGTAGTTCCTCCCGTCTTTATTGCAATATAGTGGTTCTTTTCAATGTTTTCCAGAGTTCTAACAGCTTTGAGCTTCTTACCAGTCATTCAGAGTTAAATGTCGGAGTACTAACGCTCTTTTCAAGTTATATAGAAATTCTTTTCAGATTGCACAGACTTGTAACAACTTCGAGCACAAATTTTTGATATTATACCCTTGCCTAACTACTCGAAAAAGTCTAACAATTCACGAATGAAAAAAAAATACCAACTCTGTGTAACGCGAGCTACGTCGTGTAATTGAACTTCAGGTGTCGACGCAACAGAATCAATTTGCAAACTATTTCTGAAGGATAAACCCTTGATAATTATTCAACAGTATGCAATGTTCCATTACCATAGTACTTTTCCACCCTTGGAAAAGGAATTTTGATAGAAAGAGATGAGAAGAGCTTTCGTTATTTCGCTATTATCTTTATTTCCTACCATGAGAAATCAATTTTTTCCAGACGAGCCGAAGGATAAGAAGTCTGGACTCGAAGAAATCACACAACAAGATAACATACGAAGAAAGCACGCGAGGAAACTGTTGACGCAGAGGATACTCGAGTTGTACGACGGAAAGAAGAGGATCCAGACATTATGGATTCAAACACGAAAACCTCTTCCACTACAAATAGACGGAGCATAAGTTGGCGCCACTTTTACTTGTATAAAAGTCTACTTCACATCCATGGACTACGAGAATAACGCTGTTTATTCAAGACTGTCTGTTGCTAGACTAGAATCCATCCAATAAGCGATTGGTATTTCGATCCAGCCACAAGTCAATCTCTGACGATATTAGTGAATTTTATCATAGTTTCTCGCGTCTTTATTGCAGCACAGAAGTTTTTTTCAATGTTCTTGAGAGTCTCAAACTTTGAGCTCGTTACCAGCCATTCAGAGTTGATTGTCGTTCGTCAAGGTCTACAGATTCTACAAGATTTACGTATAGCATCGAATCTTCACCTCGTTCATAGTGAAAATTATTTCACTATATCTTTCTCATGTATTGCTGTGAAGAACGATCGTTTTTCCTACTTTCTAATTGATTCAATCAGGTATTATCTTTCATGAGAAACTATTCATTCATTGAAATTTGACTAATACTCGTTACATTTTACAGGTCTTATAGGTTCCACGATATCCACCAATTTAATTGTTTTCATGCCTTTCTATTATTTCTTCTCCCTTGTGTAATTAATATTATTATTAACCGTTTCTTTTTTCAATGATTCATAACTATCCTAAAAATTATTTACGTGCTCCTTTGTAAATCATTTCGCTGTATCTTTCTTATGTATTGCTGCAAAGAATGATCGTTTGTGCTTCTTTCTAATTATTTCATTTATTGTCGTTCGTTGAAACTGTTCATATATCGAAATATGAATAATGCTCCTTATACTCTACAGCTCCGACAGATTTTACAGGCTCTTCAAGTTCTTCAAGTTCCATAGGATCTGCGTCTGTTTCATCGCAGATTGCTATTGCTGCGACAGGATGATTGCTCAACCGACCGCGGGCTTCATCGATTCAATATCGAAACAGCATTATCGTTCGACCGACAGCTCAATCGACATTTTCAATACTCTGGATGCAGGGATCTTGCCTCCGATCTGGTTGCAGTGGTGCACCAAATGCATAGGCGACCGGTATCCAATACCACATAGCTTGTCATTCATGAATAATCAACCAACACAATGGCGAGCTTTGTAGTATATCAGCTGAAAATTGTGCTCGATTATAGATATCGAAACGCATTTCATAATCATCAGATACACAGAGGGTATGTCACTCTAGATGCAGCAAAGTTTGTTCTCATAATCGCAATGATAATCTCTCGACGTTTCAGAACCGAAGAGGAAAAATGAGACTTGGATAGTCAACGTATCATATGGTTATCGGGCTGTTTAGACACAATGCGGGAGCAGTTATGGAGCATCATGGCCACCCCCGACTGACAAATCTCCTCTCGTCGGAGCAGCCGTTGTCACAGATGAGCAGGATATCCGCATTTTCCCTGGAAATACTATCACGGCGACTCTGTTCCACCGGGTAGCCAGGAATGGGATGCAGATGCCCTACTAATGATATATCTGAAGGTAAATACTAATATTGACGCGATGCGTTTTATACTTGTATATCTTAGCGAAGGGTGAGTCTAGGAGTGTACAGAATACTAGTTCTAAATTCAATAACTTTTATTTTCTTCAATAACAAAGTCCAATTTGAGAGTAGGCAATGTTTCGTTACTAAAGTACTTTTCCATGCATGGAAAACGAATTTTGGAAGAAGAGTATGAAAACAGCTGTCGTTATATCGCTATTATAGCAACCTGTCTGCTTGCTCTGTACTACATGTACCCCTCTCTCTCTCTCACCACCTTGCTTACTCTCTCCTTACCTTACTTTAGTTATCTTTGCAAACATAATTGTAATAAAAATAAAGTAATTTTCTAATTTCTAATTTTCTCTCGACATAAGTTAAGTTAGGCTATAAGCTTCCTCTCCGCCTACCCTGCATACTGTACTGTAAATGCAGGGTAGGCTTTGTCCTACATTGTAATGGATGAAAATGAAAATATCTATCTATCTATTATCTTTATTTTCTACAGTGAGGAATCAATCTTTTCCACATGAGCCGATGGCAACGGAGATTGAGATGCGGATCCGAAGAAATCACACAACAATACACTATACGAAGTAAGCATGCGAGGAAAGTGTTGGCGCAGAGGATACTGGAGTTGTACGACGGAAAGAATTGGAAGCAGACATTCTGGAGTCAAACGTGAGTTCAAGAGACATCATTATTATACTCTCTAAGATATTTATTGAAAATCTGGAAACATTTCGACTGTAAGCGTCAATCCACAGCATCTTCTTATAGACCCAGAAATCGGACAGGTCATGATTTGATTTGGGACGGTAAAATTGATATTCCATCTCCTTTATGTATGATTATTGAGAAATCAGAGAGAAAAGTGCAGAATCTCTTCAGAGTCGGTTTTTATTCTCAATCACAGCCAAATTTTGGAACTTTTCCGTTTGACAAATTGTTTCACACGTCCCTGAGATTAATCACTCAGGGACCGGGACGTAATTTTGTGACCACGTCCCCGAGTCTGGCGTCCCATGTAGAACCGAAACTGAAAAACGTTTCCATGTATTGCGTGTATGTACAGTAAAGGCCGGTCTACATCCAATTCCCCGCGTATACGGGAACGGGAAATAAAAATCTCTTTTTCGGCTCAAAATCCGCGATTTATTAAACGGGAACGTAAACATAAACATCTTATGTAGACCGGCCTCAATGTTCATCGGTGGTGTCCCCGTGGCTCACTATTTTAGCTAGCCTTTTTTTTTTAATCAAGTTTCCCTTCTACAAATATTTTATTTGCCCATGACCAGAAAAATCTAGTAAGTTGGTAAACTGCTGCTAACTAGTTTCGGGTTGGTATCCCTGGAAAAAAGAATCGTTTTTCCGGTCTAAGTCGCGATCTCATAGTCACGGGCCTAACGAGAGTAACGGATTTGTTTTCCCCTTTCGTCGAATCATTTATTTTAATATTATGCGTTAGAATCGAGAAATCGCCGGCTCCTTTCTCATTGAGGTGGTATCTTATTGTTCATCAGTCCACAACTATGTCCTCTGCGTATCTAGTCGCGCTGTGCGGAACGGACACGTCAAACGTAAGTACAACGTAACCTCTTCAAATAACTTACCTTACATTGTAATTTCACGTATTTTGACGTAGACGTTGGACAATCATTTCGATTTTCGTAAATCGGTATTTTCGTTCTTTTTTTTTTTTTTTGCCACCTACTCGCTCGATATACAACTCCCTGAGGGTTGGCTGAACGTAGTTAGTAATAGTTTCAAGTTGTACTATTCGTTCTATTTAATTTCTTCGTTGTGGCTATCCGATCTGTTTTATATCTTGAAACTCAGCCTGGAAAGTAGTCCAGCTTGTGTATATTATATCGCTTGTACGGCGCTCGCTAGCTAACCGGCGTGTTTACTTTTTTTTTTTTTTACATATATCGCTGCGTCGCAAATAAGGCTCGGTAATGTGATATTCTTTTTTTTTCTGATCAGTATTATTCCAACCGTGATTTCGAAATCATTATTCTAACGTATTATTTTGAAGATTATTTTTGTGTAATTCGATATCTCATACAATATTTATTTCCTCTGTATCGCCAAGCAATCTTATTATTATTTTCAATCTTATTTTTATTTTTTTTTATTTTGTTTTGACGCCTCTTTGTCAAGGTGAGATTGTGATCTTGTGATTCAACAATCATTATCTAATGGCCGGTTTCACCGACTAACTTTATTCAGAGATTAAACTCTTATTCAATGAAAAAAAAAAAGGACTATTTTACATTGTATTTGCGACTTTTATTCGATGAATAGCGTTATTATTCTATAAATAAGAAGTTATTGAACGTGGGTAAAACCGGCCCTAATGGAATAAATAAATGTTGAATTTCGATAGCCATGAAGTTTCATGCCAGTTGGAATTTTTCTCTCGACCTGTCTGGACCGGTCGGTGGTGGGTATTTATATTCATCCTTCGTTATTTAACGTAAATTCTTTATTTCCTCGTGTAATAACATCGAGTCCAGATTACATTTTTCATAAATACAATTCAATCGGATTGAAAATACGTTTTATATTTTACACGGTAAAAATGCGGGGGAATGACGGGTGAAAAAAAAAATGGCGATCGCGCATACCGCCATCTTCGTCGGCACGGTGCACGGAAGAATGATTATCTCGAGTAAATTTAAGTTCTAATCTTTCATTTTATTATCACGCGATTGAATTGAGAAATCTGCGTCTCCTTGCTCATTAACGTTGTATCTTATTGTTTTTCAGCCCACAACGATGTCCGCAGCGAATCTAGTCGCGCTATGCGGGCCAGGGACACGTGCAACGTAAGTACAACATAACCTCTTCACATAACCTCTTCACATAACTTACCGTACATTGTAAGGTCACGTATTTTTTCGTAGTCGTTGTGGATAATCATTTCAATTTCGTATATCGGCATTTTTGCCTTTTTTTTATTTTCGCCACCCTACTCGAGTTAATTATCGACAAAGACTGTCGCCAGTCCCCAGTCCATTCAATAATTCTCATTTTTCAAAGTCACTTTCTCAATATTCGATCGCGTTCGCAGAGATAACTCGTCAAATCTCATTCTACGCGCGTTAACCGCGTAACGCGGGTATAAGCAGGTGTAAGCTTGTCCCGATAGGTTCTAATTTCTTTTACTTTTGATTTTTTATTTTCCTATTTTTTTCATCATCTCCAGACTAATACGATATACGTTATCGTTGAAGTTATATTACACACGCCGCCGGGTAGGCACCATTTACTCTATCATAGATTCGATTCGACGTTACGTACCCGAACGCACGTTCAGACACTTGGATTCGTTGACATATTTTATGCCTCAGGTCGACCGGCCAGAGACAGAACCGCTGTAAGCTCTCTGTTAATGTACACCGGGGTCTACCGCTCCTTTGTTTTTGGTGGATTCGCGCGAGCGAATCCAACGGAACAATTTCTTTGATAAAACTTCAATTCTTTGTAGTGTTTCAATAATTTCAATTCCAGAAATTTCCTGGAATTATATGTATCGTAGATTTGTTATTATTCGGGTATGGTAGACACCGAGTGATCGCCAGTTGTCTAGACTCTGGAAGATACGGACCGATTTGTGCCTATGTGATTTCGACGTAAAAGAAAGAGTCAAAAGTCATAAGGATTTACCGGAGGCTTGCGGCGGTGTGTTGGCACGTCGAGAGTTGTACAGGCGGTGGCTCTTGCCATCTTTTGTGTTTCTCTCGGCGTACCACGGTTTTCGCGGTTGGCTCGTAGCGTACAATTTACAACGAATCTCTTTTATTGCATCATTGATCGACGGCGTTACGGAGAGGATGACGCGTGAGAGTCGCCGCTGTCTCGGTTTCATCCGATTCAGTGGCTACCCTGACTTTGTTCCATATCACTAGACTGTCATCCCGCACTTCGGGTGCAAGCGGTGAAAGCAGCCGTGGTTGACAACTCGAGTGTGGAATAGATCTGAGTTCTCCGTCGCGTCCCGGTCCCGCGGCCCGGTTTATTCTAACGTAGCTTTTTTTTCTGCGCGGGTACGCCGGGGTTAGGAAATAAACTTCTCATACGCCCGTTGGTGTCTTGTTTTATTTTTTATCTTTTATTTCTCATTTTTTATTTTTCATTCTTTATTTTCTCTTCTTTCCAAGACCTGTTATATTGCACAAAGTTGGAAAGCTGCTAATTCAGATTGCTATTAATGAAAGAGCTTACCTAAGGGATAGGCAAGCCTGCTTATACACCGATTGGACTGGTTTAGAATTCGCGTTACAGGTGAAATAATCCTCGCATGAGCGAGGGAGTTTCGATCAACTATTTGATTCGGAAGTTGGGGCCGTCGTAGAAAAACTTATCGATATGCGAAATAGGAAAGAATATCCGACTTCTTCCAAAAATCTCTTTCGATAATAACGATCGAAATAAAATCAACGAGATGTAATTTCATAGATCTCCTGCATCCACAATGATATGGGACATAGATATAATGTAGCCGATAATTTGTTCCGTTCATGCTTCTCATGCCTGTCCGTTCATCTATGTTTCATGTGTGTCTTGCTCCATCCTGCTTCAAAAAAATTCTTTGTGACCGAGTTGCATGGAAAGCTGTCGGCGAAGCTGGGGCAAAAGCTGCGTCTGTCGAGGATCCTGGAGAAGAAGGGATGAAAACGAACATCCGAGTACAAAATGCTACAGATGCTGCTGAATGCATGGGAACGGATTCCAGAGGCACATCATCAAATCCAATGTCACCGATGAGTGCATAAAAGGTAAACAGCAATTTCCATTGCATTGTGCCTTCTTAATGAAGTTCAATTATTGTCTGACTCGAACTGCCACCTACGTATATGATTTCCAACGTTTATTTTTTTTATGTGAAAATATCGCTATGAAAATGATATGAATGTAAAATAAATCTTCTGCTTCTATATTATGTTTCTATTAGATTGTCTTTAACCAGACATGGACAGGAATGATTATGCGGGGACTATACCAAAATGTAGCGAGCAGGTAAGATTGCAATATCTTTTGATTATTAATCTCCTTAGCGAATATGTAAACCCAACATAGTGTAACATATCATGTCAACGAATCTTGATTCTCTTTTATATCGAAATATTGAAAATACCTAGACAGGATTCTTGAACTTGATCAGCTTATTCCTGTATTTAAATTCAAATATATCGGGATTTTAATATTTTTCTTTCCATTTTCAGCAAACCTCTTCAGGTCACTGCACGAAGACTGATTAATGATCAGTGATGAATTAGGGACGTTCTCATCGTCTCACTAGAGCAGTTTTGCTGGGAAAGATTTGATAGAGCGATGACCGATGATAAGTATGAAATTTCTTGATATATATAATCTATTCCCTTGTATATTTTACAGCTCTTACGGGTCTTACAAGTCTTATAGGTTCCACGAGGTCTGCGAATTTTATTGTTTCCAGGCATTCCAATTCTTTCTTCTCTCTCATGTCATTAATATTATTACTAACTGTTGTGTTTTGCTAATAAATCACAACTATTGAGTTGATTATGTATTGCTTTGAAAATTATTTGGCTGCATCTCTTTTATGTATTGCTATGAAAAATAATCATTTGTGCTACTGTCTAATTGATTGATTCATTTTCATTCATCGAAATTCGACTAATACTCGTTACATTTCACAGGTCTTACAGGTTTCACGAGATCTAAGAATTTTATTGTTTCTATGCATTCCAATTCTGTCTTCTCTCTCATGTCATTAATATTATTACTAAATGTTGTGTTTTTCTAATTAATCACATCTATTCTGAAAGTTATTTACGTGTTGCTTTGAAAATTATTCGCCCATATCGTTCTTATGTATTGCTGTGAAATATGATCACTTGTGCTACTGTCTAATCGATTGATTTATTTTAATTTATTGAAATTTGGCTAATACTTGTTACATTTTACAGGTCTTATAGGTTTCACGAGATCTACGAATTTTATTGTTTCCATGCATTCCAATTCTTTCTTCTGTTTCATGTCATTAATATTATTACTAACTGTTGTGTTTTTCTAATTAATCATAACTATTCTGAAAGTTATTTACGTGTTGCTTTGAAAATTATTTGCCCATATCGTTCTTATGTATTGCTGTGAAATATGATCACTTGTGCTACTGTCTAATTGATTGATTTATTTTCATTTATAGAAATTTGACTAATACTCGTTATATTCTATAGCTCCGACAGGTTTGACAGGCTCTACAAGTTCTACAAGTTTTACAGGATCTGCGGGTTTCATCAATTTCATATTGTGACCAACTAATTCTTTTTCTTCCGCAAAGCCAGCTGGAAACGCCTCAAATAACTAGTTAGAATTGAATGTAGTCATTAAATTCATGTTCCAAACTGAAATCTTTAGTTTTCAGACGGGGGGTGGTGTTGGTTGCCTTCTCGTGGTGCCCCCTGAACAAATGCGCTGATTTCATGATTCAACAGACAATAATTATAGCAGCTATTAGGCTGAGTCTTGTTATAGTAGCTGATGCAAGTTTGAGAGTAGTAGCTGGCACCGGGAGAATAGCTAGCGCGCTCAGGTGAATTGGCTACAGCGCCGGGAGTTGAGCGTAGCGACTAAACTCGATTCGAGTATAGTAGCTGTACTCGCAACCGCGCTAGCTGTGCTGGCGGCGCGCTAGCTGCGCTGGCCTTGGAGCGGCTACCACTCTCGGCTGTATTACTGGCTGCACGAGACACTTTTCAGTGTAGAAATGTTGCATATTAAATAGTTGAGAAATTACGTACACAAGGGTCATGCAGTCAGCGCATTAGACTGAACAACCAACTTTCGCGTCTTTCGAGTCTTTTGAGGGTCTTTCGCGTCTTTAAAGGGTTTTTAGAGGGTCTTTCGAGGGTCTTCCCGAGGGTCTTTCGCGTCTTTGTTCTTCTATCGAGGATGAACCTTCACGGTCCGCCTCGAGACTTTCCCGTCTATCGGGGTTCTTTCGCGTCTTCCGAGGGTCTTTCGCGTTTTTCGAGTCCTTCGAGGTTCCTATGAGGTTCCTCGAGTTCTCCTTTTTTCAACGGTCCCTGTGGGTCCTAGAGTTTTTCTCTTCTTTCGGGGTTCCTTCGCGTCGTTCGAGGGTCTTTCGCGTCGTTCGCGTCTTTCGAGGGTCTTTCGTGTCGTTCGCGTCGTTCGCGTCGTTGGCGTCAATCGTGTCTCTGACGTCTTTTTTGCGCCGTTCATCTTAACTTAATTTGAATTAGTCTAGCTAGAAGTAAGCGCATGTAACAGCATGTAAGTATGCATGTAAGTATGCATGTAAGTATGCATGTAACTTTCGGATTTATCACGGTCTACAGATTCTATAAGATTCACATGTTTCATCCATAATTCACTTCTTTCATGTCCTAAATGTTCCATGCATCAATATGTACGTACTCCATTTATTACTGTATGTTAAAATTACACACACATGATTTAATTATACCTTTTACGTTTCACAGGTCTTATATCCGCCACGAGATCTACGAATTTTATTGTTTCCATGCATTCCAATTCTTTCTTCTTTTTCATGTCATTAATATTATCACTAACTGTTGTGTTTTTCCAATTAATAATAACTATTCTGAAAGTTATTTACATGTTGCTTTGAAAATTATTCGCCCATATTGCTCTTATGTATTGCTGTGAAATATGATCACTTGTGCTACTGTCTAATTGATTGATTTATTTTAATTTATTGAAATTTGGCTAATACTTGTTACATTTTACAGGTCTTATAGGTTTCACGAGATCTACGAATTTTATTGTTTCCATGCATTCCAATTCTTTCTTCTGTTTCATGTCATTAATATTATCACTAACTGTTGTGTTTTTCCAATTAATAATAACTATTCTGAAAGTTATTTACATGTTGCTTTGAAAATTATTCGCCCATATTGCTCTTATGTATTGCTGTGACATATGATCACTTGTGCTACTGTCTAATTGATTGATTTATTTTCATTTATAGAAATTTGACTAATACTCGTTATATTCTATAGCTCCGACAGGTTTTACAGGCTCTACAAGTTCTTCAAGTTCTACAGGATCTGCGGGTTCCATCAATTTCATATTGTGACCAACTAATTCTTTTTCTCCCGCAGAGCCAGCTGGAAACGCCTCAAATAACTAGTTAGAATTGAATGTAGTCATTAAATTCATGTTCCAAACGGAAATTTTTAGTTTTCAGACGGGGGGTGGTGTTGGTTGCCTTCTCGTGGTGCCCCCTGAACAAATGCGCTGATTTCATGATTCAACAGACAATAATTATAGCAGCTTTTAGGCTGAGTCTTGTTATAGTAGCTGATGCAAGTTTGAGAGTAGTAGCTGGCACCGGGAGAATAGCTAGCGCGCTCAGGTGAATTGGCTACAGCGCCGGGAGTTGAGCGTAGCGACTAAACTCGATTCGAGTATAGTAGCTGTACTCGCAACCGCGCTAGCTGTGCTGGCGGCGCGCTAGCTGCGCTGGCCTTGGAGCGGCTACCACTCTCGACTGTATTACTGGCTGCACGAGAGACTTTTCAGTGTAGAAATGTTGCATATTAAATAGTTGAGAAATTACGTACACACGGGTCATGCAGTCAGCGCATTAGACTGAACAACCAACTTTCGCGTCTTTCGAGTCTTTTGAGGGTCTTTCGCGTCTTTAAAGGGTTTTCAGAGGGTCTTTCGAGGGTCTTCCCGAGGGTCTTTCGCGTCTTTGTTCTTCTATCGAGGATGAACCTTCACGGTCCGCCTCGAGACTTTCCCGTCTATCGGGGTTCTTTCGCGTCTTCCGAGGGTCTTTCGCGTTTTTCGAGTCCTTCGAGGTTCCTATGAGGTTCCTCGAGTTCTCCTTTTTTCAACGGTCCCTGTGGGTCCTAGAGTTTTTCTCTTCTTTCGGGGTTCCTTCGCGTCGTTCGAGGGTCTTTCGCGTCGTTCGCGTCTTTCGAGGGTCTTTCGTGTCGTTCGCGTCGTTCGCGTCGTTGGCGTCAATCGTGTCTCTGACGTCTTTTTTGCGCCGTTCATCTTAACTTAATTTGAATTAGTCTAGCTAGAAGTAAGCGCATGTAACAGCATGTAAGTATGCATGTAAGTATGCATGTAAGTATGCATGTAACTTTCGGATTTATCAGGGTCTACAGATTCTATAAGATTCACATGTTTCATCCATAATTCACTTCTTTCATGTCCTAAATGTTCCATGCATCAATATGTACGTACTCCATTTATTACTGTATGTTAAAATTACACACACATGATTTAATTATACCTTCTACGTTTCACAGGTCTTATATCCGCCACGAGATCTACGAATTTTATTGTTTCCATGCATTCCAATTCTTTCTTCTTTTTCATGTCATTAATATTATCACTAACTGTTGTGTTTTTCTAATTAATAATAACTATTCTGAAAGTTATTTACATGTTGCTTTGAAAATTATTCGCCCATATTGTTCTTATGTATTGCTGTGAAATGTGATTACTTGTGCTACTGTCTAATTGATTGATTTATTTTCATTTATTGAAATTTGACTAATACTCGTTACATTCTCGTAGAATATTAACATGGTGCTTTGAAAATTATTTCACTGTATCTTTCTTATGTATTGCTGTGTAAAATGATCGTTTATGTTACTTCCCAATTAATTCATTAATTGAAATTCGAATAACACTCGTTATATTCGATAGCTCCGACAGGTTTTACAGGCTCTACAAGTTCTTCAAGTCCTACAGGATCTGCGGGTTTCATCAATTTAATATCGTGACCAACTAATTCTTTTTATTCTGAAAAGCCAGTTGGAAACGCCTCAAATAACTAGTTAGAATTGAATGTATTCATTAAATTTATGTTCCAAACCGAAGTCTTTAGTTTTCAGACGGGGGGTGGTGTTGGTTGCCTTCTCGTGGTGCTCCCTGAACAAATGCGCTGATTTCATGATTCAACAGATAATATCAATGATCCGAAGACACTTGCCTGTGCGAATGACCTGAAATGTTGCATGTTGAATAGTCGAATAATTATTTAGGTATACATGAGTCATGCTAATCAGCGCATTTGACTAAACAATCAACTTTTCAGTCAATAAAAAAGTTATTTCACCATTCAAGTGACGGAATTACATTGTTCAATCGTAATTCTTGACAAAAACCATGATATGTATAGTTAAATATTTATTTATTATACCACAGCGTGGGAAAACCTGATCTATTCTTTATTATCGTTTGGAAACTATCTTTTCACTTGAAAATTGAGTACCCGAATGATGTATTTTTGTTCCCTGAGCATCGAAAATAGAGTCTACGCGACAAGTTTTAATACTCTAGCAATAATAATAATAATAATCATTATTATAGGGCATAATTAAAGGACGTGAGCGATGATGAACTTTGAATTCGAGTAATATAGATGTTCACTTCCAATTACTGTATACTGCATAACTCATTATGTTTATTTGAATAAAATGATTTGCATACACTTTTCTTAAGTGAGAAGATATTGCAACGTGTTCCTACGATTTAACATTAATAATGAATACTTCTAGAATAATTATAGCACCATATCCGTTTATAATTAATCTAATGTACTACAGAAAATGATATAAGTGTGTTAGATACGTAAATATATCTATACATACATCTATATGATGATCATAAAGAGCACTGATTATAGTTGAGTCATTATTAGTTTCCCAAAAGCTCTTGAAAAGCGGACTAGATATAAATATAGATATCAAATAAATTTTTCATTCCTAAGTTATATAAGGTGTGTTATTGTATACAAAGCATATTATACATCAGATGTAAAACGTGTGTTTAGTAATGATGATAATAAATTGGAATGATGATGAAATATTAGGATTAGCACAGCTCTTCATAATATACTCTTATCGGAATTTTAAAGGGCTGCCCTCTAGTAGTGTGGAGATATTTCTAGCGGTCGCGTAGGGCGTTCTGACCTAGAAACTTCCTAGTGTGGTCCTCGACGTGATGGACCCAGATTATTTTGCAATAAAATAAACTTTCAAACTACTTTTCTGTTGCTCAGTATTATTGATAGACTAGTAACAAATTGCTGAAATATCGTCAAACGTCTGGAGGGGTAGATGACGCGCCTTATTATTATTATACACAACCCCCGGATCATATTATTATTATAATACTTTTTTTCTTTTCTCTCAGTTATATAATACTCTTTCTAGTACCATAATTTCTCACCCGAATGCGCCACCAGCGTAAACTCACTTTCGCTTTCACTTTTACTTTTCATTTTCAGTGGCCTTCGTGACGTCATCGAGTGAACATGTGTCGCGGCGCTACGCTGCTCATTTTTTTTTTTTTCCCTTTGGCTTATCTCCTACGCTGCTCATGCAATGAGATCAAGAAACCTAAAGTCCCATATACATAGTATGTTGCCACATTGGCTACCTAAGGGTCCGATATACACAGGATATCGTACTTTCCGGAACTTAAAAATCGATCTTTGTTCAAAAACTCTCGATCAGATACTAGAGGCTATTCAAGCTAAAAATGAGCTCTAATTATCCACTTAAAATTGCATCCAACCCAGCGCATAAAGTTGGCTAGTATTCCAATCGAGTGTATAATTCAAAATAATAGAATTCAACAATTTGTTTTCAGCTTCTGTAATTTAATTGGTTTCTCAAAATTGACTAAACATTCAATTGACTCATGTATCTTGCGCGTAAGACGGTATGTTATTGTTTTTTTCTTCCCTTTTTTTTCTTTGTTCTTGATTGAGTCACGCGTCACACGTCTTCGATGGCTGGCTCGTGTTGTTTACGGATCTCAGCAAGCCTAATTTCCCCCCCCCCCCCCCCCCCCCCCCCCCCCCCCCCCCCCCCCCCCCACGCCACACGTGTTTACCCTCGTTGCCGGCACTACGACTGACGTCAGTCTTCTCTCGGACCAGGCGCTGAGCGGACGTACCGCCGGTCGCAAGCTCGACGTATTTACGCTCACCTTTTCGTACATTCGTTAATAATATCAAACCGTAACTGCACTCGAGTTATGCCGTGTTTCCACCGAAAACCCAATAGTTTTAACTTGGTGCGGTCATTTTTTTAGTACACGGATGCAAATATGACGTATTTAGAACGATGGGCCACGTGCTCCAGCTATAGCTGCCGCGCTGCATTGACAGTTTGACTACAACTACGGACTCTTCGTACAGGCTGTTCTAGGGCACGTTCGAGGTATGGTATAGTTTTTTTTGGATTTATTCTTTTTCATCATACTTTCCACAGATAACTAACGATCAGTCATTTATCTCGTATAACTATGAACTACTCCTATTCCATCTTAATGTCGATATAATTGGACTACTGATTCGTTCGTAGGCACATACGTATTTCGAGAAGGGACGCTGATATACTTCGCGATGTATGTACTACGATCTGTGAGATACATGCCATCGCTACATCACATATTTTCTCACCGGTCAACTTTCGCGGATAAGATGCTACTCCACCTTATTAATATCAGGTAACGTGTCTTCTCCCCATTTCAATTCACAAATGATTTATCAATTTATGAAGTCCGTATACATATGTAACCGGAACTTGAATCCAGATTCAGATGAAGATGAAGAATACAAATACAAATGATATTGGAAGATCAATATGATGTATAACATTAAAACTCGAGAATTCATCGAGTATCCCTTTAATAGTAATAATATCGAGTCCACTCAGATTTTGACACGAAAAAAAAATCAACTGTCAGTAGTGTCGATAAAGCAATGCAAAGCCTACAAACAACGCTATATAAAATGACACGCCACGAACTAAAATAATATGAAACGAAATAACACAAACATAAACATGAACCAAAGAGAGAATAAAGTCGAAATGAAATCAGACTCAAGTGAATGAAAAAAAAAAGATTGAAAAACGTGTCGCATGGACAACAGTGGCTCTGTTAAAGCGGTTTAAAGGAGTATGAGACCCGAATACATTCGTAATACAAATATTATCGCTCATGATCGATACGATATTATATTAATTGTATTTTATGGTCTTTATCCTCTGCAAACTAGCTTTGTATAAAAATATGAAATTGGTCCGCAGGATGATATCGGGCGAGCCGGGGAATGGATTTTTTCACACACAGCGTCGAACGCCCGGAAAGACTCTGAAGATTCTTCCAGAGGAAGGATCCAACATTTTCTTCAAGATGCCGCACCACAAGGACAGCGTGGGAATGTCGCCGGCTGCTTCAGCGAACTAGTTTAATTAGAGTATATGGTATATACTATATAGTATATGGTATACTATATAGTATATACAATACAGTATATGATGTGTATCTAGAATGTGACTACCATATAGTATATTTTTTATAGTTTATAGTTTATAGTTTATATAATTTTGTGCTCTCCGCACTGTCATGAGTTTGATGTTATTGTACTTGACATAACATGTTATGTGAAGTATAATACGACACGCAGAGTAATATCTAGATGATATTTACAATAGGCATAAATTCACATTATAGATACACATTAGACTCTGTGATTATCTAGTATAAGATTGTATGATGAATGTAATTAGCTTATAAAATAAAACTCCCGAAACGATAATTAAATTATTATGTTTTGCGTATGATACCTTCTGTACATACGACGGTCTTGCCTCCCTGGAGGGGCGGCAGGAGGGGGTGGGGGGTTTTTTTTATCCCCCATCCCCTCCGCGCCCCTCTAGGGAGGCAAGACCGTTTTTTTTTGATCGCGGACGCGGCTTATGACTTTAGCTTTAATTATTATTATTACGTAGTCGTAGCTCGTATTCGTAAGTATTTTGGATCTGTATTGATCCCGGCGGAAGGGGAGGAAGGGGGAGGAAGTGGGAGGTTGGGTGGCCCCCCCCTTCCTCTTCTATCGCTCACATTGTTATTTCATCCGATATCATTAGGTTCATAACTCGTAAGCTGTATTATTATTCTTGGTGGAAGGGGGAGGAAGTGGGAGGGTGGGTGGCCTCCTCCTTCCTCTTTTATTCCTGCCATCGTTAGTTGAACCGTCATTATTGCGTTTATGAGTAGAAATGAATATTATTAATCTGTATTATCGATCTGTGCATCTTGTAGCTGATTAATGAACATTTGATGGTTTATGTTGTGTGTTACGTGTACGTGTACGTTACGTGAGTGCTACGCGTAATATATTACACGTATGACGATCGCATGTACAATTGTTTGAATTGAATAATCATGTTTATCCAATAAAAATGTATCATTATAAAAAATTGGCTCATAATCTTCAATTACTATCCTTCGAGATTCTAAATAATATTAATACTAAATAATGATATTTATTCAACAGTACGCAATGTTTCATTACTTTAGTACGTTCCCACGATTAGAAATCAAATTTTGGCAGAAAAGTATGAAAACAGCTGTCGTTATATCGCTATTATCTATATTTTCTACAGTGAGGAATCAATTTTTTCCAGATGACTCGATGTCAAAGGGGATTGAGATGCGGATTCCAAGGAATTACACAACGAGATAACATACGAAGAAAGCATGCGAGGAAACTGTTGGCGCAGAGGATACTCGAGTTGTACGACGGAAAGAATTGGATCCAGGCATTCCGGACTCAACCGTGAGAGACTCTTCCACTGCGGATAGACGGATCATAAACTGGCGCAACTATGACTTGTTTAAAAGTCTAATTTCCATCCAAGGACCACGGAAATAGAGCTGTTTATTCACGACTATGCCCGTTGCTCGACTAGAATCTATTTGGTAAGCGATTGGTATTTTGATTCGGCCAGCAGTTAATCTCTGACGATATTAGTGAGGTCTGTCATAAATCCTAGCGTTTTTATTGTGATATAGAAGTTCTTTTCAATGTTTTTCATAGTTCAAACAGTATTGAGATCTTGACCAGTCATTTAAAATTGATTTTGGAAGTACCAAAGATCTTTTCAAGTTATATATGATTTCTTTTGAGTCCGCCAAAAGATGGAACAGCTTTCAGCACGAGTTTCGATATTATTCCTGTACCTAACCACTCGAAGAAGTCGAACGATTCTCAAATGAGAAAGAAATACCGACTCAGTGTACCGTAAGCTAGGTTGTAGAATTGAATCTCAACTTTTGTCCCGAGGGTATCAATTCGCAAACTATTTCTGAAGGACACACCGATATTTATTCAACAGTACGCAATGTTTCATTACTATAGTACTTTCTTACGATTAGAAATCGAATTTTGGGAGAAAAGCATGAAAACTGCTGTCGTTATAGCGCTATTATCTATATTTTCTACAGTGAGGAATCAATTTTTTCCAGATGAGCCGATGTCGAAGGGGATTGAGATGCGGATTCGAAAGAATCACACAACACGATACCATACGAAGAAAGCATGCGAGGCAACTGTTGGCACAGAGGATAATCGAGTTGTACGACGGAAAGAATTGGATCCAGGCATTCCGGACTCAACCGTGAGAGACTCTTCCACTGCGGATAGACGGATCATAAACTGGCGCGACTATGACTTGTTTAAAAGTCTAATTTCCATCCAAGGACCACGGAAATAGCGCTGTTTATTCAAGACTATGCCCGTTGCTCGACTAGAATCTATTCGGTAAGCGATTGGTATTTTAATTCGGCCAGTGGTTCATCTCTGACGATATTAGTGAAGTCTGTCATAAATCCTCGCGTTTTTATTGCAATATACAAGTTCTTTTCAATGTTTTTCAGAGTTCAAACAGTATTGAGATCTTTACCAGCCATTTAGAATTGAGCCCCCGGATCATAAAAGGGATCGCGCGGACGAAATCACATAGAAGTATTGTCACTTTTGAACATATGCCGATCGGGAAAAAAGAAAAAAAAAAAGTCAATTAAAAAGTAGTGACTATTTTTTAATTCATGAACTTTTTTTTTTTTTTTTTTTCCGATCGGCATATGTTCAGAAGTGACAATACTTCTATGTGATTTCGTCCGCGCGATCCCTTTTATGATCCGGGGGCTCAATTGATTTTCGAAGTAGCAACGCTCTATTCAAGCTATATATCATTTTTATCCAGTCCGCCAGAAGGTGTAACAGCTTCCAGCACGATCTATGATATTATTACTTTGCATAGCTACATTTACATTTTCTTTGGTACTTTTCGTTCGTAACAGTTCGAAAA